>VXBO01010089.1:17760-29056 GCA_013400135.1 Rhinoptilus africanus
GCTCCTCGCCAGCCTCCCCCACCCACCCCTTTGCATGGCAGCATCCCAGAGGGAAACTGGGATGGTTCTCCTTGGCCTTACCCTGGACCAGTACGGCAATAACCATCCCGGTGGGGAGCATCTCCTCGCCCATCCTCCCCAAGGGCTTTGCAGAGGGAGGCGTTTTTGGGAATGCTATTTCATAGAATCATTTAGGGTTGGACAAGACCCTTAAGATGACGGAGTCCAACTGTTCAGAGCACCCCATGCTCATCTCAGCTGACGGAAGGAGCATCGGGGCAGGGACCACATGCCACAGCCCCCTCCCCGTAACCTACCGATGGGACACTCGGTTCAACGCAGAGGACTCCGGGCTCTCAGAGACGCGGGAGGGGACAGGCTCCCACCGGTGCCTGTGCCAGCCCAGCGCAGGATGCGGCCACCACCCTTCGGAAGAGACGTGCCTGGGGCTGCACCAGCCCAGTCCCGCAGCAAAAGCCTTTCCTCCTCCAGAGCACTAAGTCACTCCTAACTTAGGCTTTTTTCCACTCCAGGGGTGAAAAGTTACAGCTCTTTTCAGGCTATAAGCAGAGATATAGGTGTAAATCCCGGGGGTGGAGGAGGGCATACCTCCTAATCACCGCTGGCCTCCACTTCCACTTCCCGAGACCCATTTTGCCCATCTCCACTCAATGTTTCCATTTCCCCCCTCATTTACTCAAGCCGGCATTGTACAAGGGGGAGAAAAGCCTGTGCTGGAAACGCACTGTGGTCCTCCCAGCACAGCCCAGAGCCCCCTCCTCTGTGTCAGGCTCCGATGGACATCGCCCCCACCCCAGACATCACCCCCTGAGGGGCTCCCAAACCCGGCGAGGACAGGGGAAGTGAAAAGGGGATAAATTAAAAAAAACAAACAGGGGAGAACATCAGCATAATTCAATTTTCCATAGGAATAAAGCCCTGAGATAGCAGCAGGACACACGTTCCCCCCCCTATCCTGGATGGGGACCAGGCTGGACATCGCTGCTGGGCATCTCAGCCAAAAAAGCCCCCGCTGGATCAGGAGGAACCAACAAAACCCAGCACATGATGCAAACCCGACTCGCTTGGATGCTCGGGAGAGCTTGGCCGCGCTAATCCCCCCATTAAGCACCATTTCAGCCCTCTCCATCAAGTTCTCAGCCACTTGGCTTAGGGTGGAGGGGGGGGTTGGAAAAGGTGAGTGCTCCCCCCTAAAACATCCCGGTGATTATAGAGCAACGCTGCTGGAGAAGCCGAGGCGGCAGAAGGGGAAGCACGGCAGAGCTCTGCAAAGCTGCGGAAGGGGCTATTTAGATGGTGGCGATACCTCCCGATCCCGGGGAAGGACCATTTTCCTCCAGTCACAGCTGGGCAACTACCGAAATGAGACTCCAGCCCGCGCTGGGGGAGGCTGCGAAGCGCCAGGCGAGGGGAACGGGGAGCTAGTTATATACCGGTTATTTTTTATTTCGGCTTTAAAGGGTCTGTGGGGAGGAAAAGGGATGCTGTGCAGTCCTTAAAGCCCCCCAGAACCTCACGGGTGGCAGGAAAAGCGCCACCGCAGGGACAAGGGGCTCCTTTGCCACCAGATTCAGAGAAAATCCCCAAATCTGAACATCCCAACTGGGGGGTTTTTTGCCACTCCAAGAGCCTCAGGTCCCCTCTGTCACCAGCCCCATCCCCGCTGCAAAGGCGGGCAACCCCGGGGGCTCCGCAAGCACCGAGCACCCCTCGCTGCAGGGTGCCGGGCTCCCCGCCGGCGAGGTGAGGCCAAACCCTGCCCCACACAGCCCCAGGCTCCCCAAACCCTTTCCGAGGTCATCAGTTCTCAGCCCTTCCCGCATTTTGAGCCCCACGGATGCTCCAGGACCCGCAGACCCTCCCCAGCAGCCTCCGATACCTCCCCACCATCCCCTAACCCTCCGCGTGGTCCAAAAAAACCCTCATTTTTACCCATGCCTTCCCCATCTTCCCCATGCATCTCCTGAGGGGGACACCAGGCACAGCACCACCCCACCCACGCCCCCCAAAAATGGGAGGCGGGGGGATATCAGGGCTTATTTCGGCCACGGATGCTCAGGAAAACCGGTGTCGCTCACGGGGAGCGATTCCGCACACAGATAGGTAAAGGCCAGCTATTAGGGAATGTAATTTCATGCAAGAATTTGCTAAATGTATGATGACGGTTTTCCAAAAGAAAAAATAAATAAATAAAATAAAATAGCCCGGCTTAATGCAAATCCCTTTCGGTGTCAATCCAGCCCGAATGGCTCATCCCCGCCTGCTCGGGGGAATCAGTCAAACGCTTATCACCCGCTTCGGGGGGGGGAAAAATAAAAACAGAGGGTTTCAAGAGGCGGTGAAAAACATGAGCAGACAGTCAGGACAAAGGGGCCGTCACTCCTTGCAGCCCCAGCGAGGCTCTACCTGCATCGAAGCCCCCAGCGGGAGGGCAGGGGTTGGCTGGCGGCGGGAGCTGGGGTGGTATGGATGCTATAGGGCACCCCGCGAGGACGCACCGAGCTCTGCTGTGCCAAAGCACGAAGCGGCTGGGATGTCCCAGGGGTGATTCCCAGGCTGGAAGAGCGGGATGCGACGGGAAAGCGAGTGCTTTCCAGCAGAAGTTGGGATATGAGGATGGGCGCAAAGGGATCTATACGTTACGGGGGGGCGGAGGTGCAGTGGCCATAGGGCTGCCAGCCCCAGTGGACGGCTCTGACTCACGGCCATCCCAAAAATGCATCCCAACAGGGACACACCAACGGGTCACCTGCACCCTGGTGGCAGCGTTCACGTCTCCGTGCCCTCTTCTTACATAAAAAGATGGAAATCGGGAAAAGAACTACCTGCTCTGCAGGCATTTGTCATCACTCGCCCTTATTATCGTAACAAAGAAAAATTAAAACAGGCTTAAATTTAAAATTGAGCCGAAACAGGCCAGCTGACCCTGCAGCTGACGGCGCCAGACTGTGTTTTATTCACCACTTTGCTCCTCTCCAGTACACTCCAATTTCGACGCAAGCCTTTGAAAGAAAGGAAGGGAAATAGAGTTGGGGGGGAAAATAAAAAATAAAAAAATGAAACCTCTCATGGGTATTTCGGTTAGTGCTCTGCAAAGGATTACAGACGGCTGCTGCCTGGCCTGAAGTGCACAGCTTCGGTCAGGATTCAGCCCGGAAGATTTATGGCCTTTTGACTGGCTTAATTGCACAATATTCTGTATTAAATCAGAAGGAGGAGAAGGTAAAGCGCTTCCCCCCCGGCCTCAGCAGCCTGCGAGGCTCTGCCCATCCGCTCCGGGCAGGAGCTTCCAGCCTGAGCAACGACAAAAAGAGGAGAAAACCTTAGAAATTTACTCCTGCATTATTGATTTTTTGTAATACAAGTTTAAAACTCAGTTCTACCCCCTCCCTGTTCGGTCCCTGGGTCGGGACACGGCTGGCAAAACCCAACTCCCCAAAAAAAACCCCACAAAAATCCAGGTGGATTTTTGGCATCCCCAAACCAAGGGAGTTGGGGGGGGTTTGGAGCAAAACTACCATGATCGGAGCCGTCACCACCAGCGGAGGAGGCAGCAGGGCGCCTTTCGGGCAGGAGACCCAACCCGCAGCATCCCTCCCCGCTGCCTGCTTTAGCATTTTCCAAAGGTTCACGCAGGTAAAGCCAACAGATCGCTTGAATTATTTGAACCTGTCTGGAAGAGACGAGATTTCTTCATTACACACCCAGAGCCCAACAAGCTCTACGCGATACTACCTTGATATTAAAAAAATAATAATAATAAATATAGAGAATATCCACCAGATGTTACATTTATCCTCCTCATTACCGTAAGAGGCAACAAACCCCTCCCTCCTCCTCCTGCGGCCAGAGGAAAAGCAGGTTCTTCATATCAAAGCCTCAACAGTTAAATATTTATCCAAGTGCCTGTCCCCGCTTCCCTGGACGGCTGGATTTTAAGGTTCGAGTCTTACTGATCTATTATTCTCTTTTCGTAGCACAAAGCGTAACTTTTTATTACGGCTGCAAATTATAAAGCTGAGAAATTCTTTGAAGGGAGCTGGAGCCAAACAGGTTTATCTCCCTCCCCACCGCCCTCCCGGGACTCGTGTGCCGACGAGACGGTGCTGCAGGAGGGCAGCAGGAGCAACGCCGGGAGCAGACGCAGGCTGCTGCGTGGAGGGAGCTCAAGGAGCTAATTGCCAGGATCCTGAAGCGGGTCCTGTTTCTCATTAAAACCCTTCTGTTTNCTGTCGAGTCTAAATCTCCCCTCTTTTAGTTTAAAACTATTACTCCTTGTCCTGTTGCAACAGGCCTTACTAAAAAGGCTGTCCCCATCTTTCTTTTAAGCCTTTTTAGGGACTGGAAGGGGCTCCAAGGTCTCCCCGGAGCCTTCTCCAGGCTGAACCCCCCCAGCTGTCTCCGCCTGTCCCCACAGCAGAGGAATGAGTGGCCCAAAGACCACCAAGCTCTCCATTGGTACAAGACCCCATTTCCCAGCCACCATCACCTCCATGCTTGCAAAACGTGACTAAGAAAAGGGACGTGATCCACTCAAGCGCTTCCCTACACCCCTCGCATTGACACGAGAAGAGCAACATCTGTGTGGCCCAGGCGCCTGGACCTGTTTTGGGAGGCAATTCTCAGAAAAATCGCACCATTGGGGGGAAAAGCACGGACTGCCCGTGGCTGGAAAGCCCTGAGGTGGAGGTTCGTCATGCTAACCGCAGCTCTGCAAACCTTTCAGCTCAGAAGAGACACAGAAGGGGCAATTTTGCTCTGAGGTTTGCTTGCAGGCTGCCCCTGGACCTGAGGTCGCTGAGGCAAGGTGGGCTTGGGCAGCTCTTTCATTGAAAGAGAAAAGTCAGAGAGATCTTACAGCTTTTTGGGAAGTCTGCTCTCCCTGCCTTCTCTGTTTTCATGGCATTATTGTCAAGGAAGCCACCGGCACACTTGGCCAACCCACCACCTGCTTGGCCACTGGGCTGGCCACCGCAGCGGATGGGTGAGGACTTGCAGGATGGCGCTGAGATGTGCTCACCGACCTCTTGGGACACAGAGGACAAAAGAAGTGCTTGATGGCTTGCCTGCACAGATGCAGCTGGAAGAGAGAGCCGAGAAGAGCTCAAGCATGTCACTCTATCACGACCAACAGTGGTCAAACCCTCTCCTGGTCACCACCCCAGGACGTTGCCCATAGCACCTGCCCTCACCGTGTCCTCCCCTCTTGCACGGACACCACGGAGGCAGAAAATCAGGCAATGGCTCTGGCAGCCAGAGAGCTCTGCTGCCTCTCACCGCTCTGCTCCACCACCGCCCTCCCCCTGAGATGTTAATCCTTATCTAAATTCATAATCACGCGCTGCGCTTTCAAAGTGGCGAAAGGAGGTTCAACTTCTCATTAAAGGACACGGTGAAAAGTTTCTCCTCCAAGCATGTTAAAGCTCCTGCTCCTCTTGATGGAATACCGCAGCAGTAATTAACATTAATGACATACCTAAGGAGAACCGCAGCCCAGAGCAGTGGGATAATTGCAGCAGAGAGCCAGTTTGTTACGGAGGCTACCCATCACTGTCAAGACGCGGTGTGCAGACCATACTTTGAGAGAGCTGGAGACAATCCAGGGCCTGTGCAAAACTCCACAGCCCTGACTCACCATCAAAGGCACCGAGATTAATCAGAAAGATTATTTGGAAACGGAGAGAGAGATGCTGCTCGTTTTGCTCTCCAAATTCCCTCAGTTCGATGCCCTCCCCCTTGCAGAAGTACCAGGCGGGTCCTCTATGTTGTTGGACACCACAGAGGATGAATAACACAACGCTGAAGGTGCTGCATATGGATTATTTGCACGTGTTGGTGGTGTCCCGCTGCATCCACCTGCTCTGCAAACATCAATCTCTTGCTCATCCCCAAAGCCAAGAGCCCACCTGCCTTTCCAAGCCTGGAAAATGTCAGAGACGCACCAGTCAAGAGCTATCTCGATGCCGTTCTAGCAAATGCGGCCCACGCAGAATATCAAATAATTGATCTCCCTTGTAGAAGCGTTGATTGGAATTGATACAAGGGAAAATATCATTATTATAAAGGTTGCAAGGCAGCAGAATAAATGACCTATCACTCAGTAGCATTTAAGACCGGCGCAGATGATTAACTCCGAGGAACAGCCTAACCGCAGGCTGCTCGGCGCGGTGGGAATGGTGGAGAAGACCTCTGGTTCTAAGTTTCTGCAAGTCTTTCCTGAGTTTCTCAGTCTTTCACCTCTCTGCCTGGATGCTCTGAGTAGGATCCTACACTAGACTTAGTCATGTACCACAAGAGATGCCCTGTTCCCAGGGGCTTCTCTGTTACTTGGGATGGAAAAAACCACCCAAAACTGAGCAGGCGTTGAGGTAGAGTTGGTTCAGAGTTGGAAATAATACAAGGAAAAAGGAAAAGAGGAAAACGAGTACACGCTTTATCACCAGATCAGATGTGAACTTCACGTCTGACTTCATCCATCCAGGATATCCTCATTCCTGTTTTCAAATACAATACCAAAAAACAACCTCAGCGTCAACAAGGCTAAAGACAAGGAAGACGACCATCATAAGGCTTTGGATAAACAGCCTTTTCCCCCAGAACAACTAACCCCATCTGCACCCACGCCTCGAATGCGATTGCAATGATACAGGATAAAATGGCTTCATTGAAAACGTACCTAAAGTAAAGCTGCCTGGAAGTGGAAGAGCCTCTTCCCTGCCCAGACCTGACCTGGGTACACCAAAAAACTCCACGTCCTCCCCGGCAGCTGCTTCACGTCAGCCCTGGGGAGAGTTCAGCCTTTCCCCTGGGGCTCGGCTGTGTCAGGTCACGCTGCTTTGACTCACCATCCATACGCTCCCACCCTCCCTCCCCAGCTGCTTGCCAGAGGCTATTCCTTGAAGGCCATGGAGTTCATGAAGTTGGCCAGACACCGGAGTGACAAAAGAAACCATAACGAGGGAGCGGATGAGGTTTTGGGCTCACCTCACCTTCGCGTGGGTCTAAGGATGAAGACCACCCAAGCATCGCTTTGGGGCAGGATGCCCCAGGGCAGGTCTTGCCCCCCAAGAGCTATTTTACACGCACCCTTCCAAGGGTTAACACACATTCTTGAGCTCGCTCTTAACTAGCTTGACTTTTGTTCCCCAACTAATGTATTTTTAAGACCTTCCATTCAGAGTTTGGTTGGTTTTTTTTTCCCCCCCGACTTCTTGCTGATGAATAATCATTAACTATCCATGAAAGATTTAAATGGCCCGTGGAATTCATGAGGTATTAAATGGGCATTATATTATCAGCCACTCTAAATGTTTTGTTTCCGTTTCAAGACCATTCATGAGATGTTTATGGATTGTGGATTTATGGAAGCCAGGGGATCTTTTTAGGAGTAATGTTCCGTACCCCAGAGTTACGGTCAACAGCTGGAGGCTTCGTGCAGGAAAATCTGAGGCTGTAAGCTCAAAAAAATTAACCCCCGCTTCAGAAGGTCTCAGCATATGAAAACGATGGATTAAACCCTAGAAATAAGCCCCAAAAGACAAAATGCAAGCAGAGCTGTCATCAAGAGTCAAGTGGTACGTGGTGGCCTTGCTCCGGAGAGGACCTGGTTGCTGCTACTGCTCTCCCAGGTATATGGTGGTGGTTTCTCTCCAAGATATATGGTGGTGGTTCATTTTTGTGCCTGCACCGAGATGGAAAAAATCCATGGGGGCAGTCCTGCGGCACCCCGATAGCTTCCCTCCATCCACAGCTCACGGCGGGGTGAGAGCTTTTTGCCTTTGCCAAGGGCATCCCTGTCACCCCGGAGCCCATTTCACCCCAGCCTGAGACGGGCCACACCAGGCAAGGAGATAAATCAGCCTGAAGGAAACCAGCTTCCTTCTTGGGAGGGTTTTGGATGGGTGCCGCCAGAGAACGGTCTGCAAAACGGCAGTTTGGGGGTAAATCTAAACCCAAAAATTGCCCCAGGGGATCCCACCCAGCACTTGGGGTCCCCAGCAGTGGCCCCAGGCTCCCAGCTCTCCAGGTCTAGCACCTATGCCGTGCTGGGACACGATACAGGGAACAGAAAGCCACCCTCCGAAGCAACCCAAGAGCCCCTTGGCACAGGTAAAACCAGAAGGGGTTGATCAGAGAAGGCCTGAAATAATTTTTCAGGGTGAGCTCTATTTGACCTCTGAGGTCAGGAGGGAAAAAGCTCCCTCCTGCAGAGAGGATTCAGACACCACAGAAGTTGAGACACTAAAAAAACTCTACATTACACGGACAGTGCTGTAAAATAAGGATTAACTGATAACAGCCCCCCAAAAACACTTTTTCTCTGCCAGGCAAAGCCTTAGCCACCCACCACGTCCAGGCTAACAAACTGCTAAAACTTCAAGCCCACCTCTGCTAGAGAAAAGGGGGTGGAAAGAAGAAGCTGCCTCTTTTCATTAACTAATTACTGTCCCGAAACACTAATGGGATTAGCAAGCAGGATTTAGTGGTTGCCTCCTGAAAAAAAAATCATTAAGTGCCATTAGAGAAAATTAACCTCCCTGGTTCTCCAAGCGGCTTTGGGGAGCCTGGATCCGTCCCCATCGACATGATGAGCCCTGTTAATACTGGCTCTCTCTTTCCTCTATTAATTTACCATCCGGGAATTAAAGCTGCATCACTCAGTGGGGCCCAGCACCGGTGGGAAGGTGAGCACCGGCGATGCTGGGCAAACTGGAGGCGGTTGGGCAGGGAGTGAAGGAAAGCGGAGACCGATGAAGGAGGAGGGGACGTGAGCAGGGTCATGCAAACCCTGTTTGTGGGTCCCTTCTCCACGCCCTGCTCTTTCCCCTCGCAGGGAAGCTGAGGTATCCCATCCCCGGCTGGCTGGGGGAATCGCCGGCCAAAGGGTTTGCTGGAATAAGGTCCAGACACCCACATCCAAACCTCACCCAGACTCATGTCAGGGTGACCCGGGATGCGCAACGACCACGGTGGGGATCAAAGGGCTTGGGGGCAACCAAAGGCACGCTTTGCCCTCAGCGGGAACCCGCCGTGTTAGCGACGGGTAGAGCTTGGATCGGGTGACAACAGGCAAATAAAAGGAGGAGAGGAGATGGGCTGCTGGCTGAGGCTTTGCTCCTGCCAACGCGGTGATGCTCGCTGGGGACGGACCAAAGGAAATACAGCTTTCCGGTTCCTGAGCCCAAGGTTGGGGGGGGAGGGGGTGGCCTTACAAGGGGCATCGTCCAGCTGAAATTAGTTAATTTCCAAAAGCGAAAAGCCTTTAGAGACCGGAAGCTCCCAGCTGGGAGAAGAAGGATGATCACCCTCATTTCGTCCAACAACCACAGCCTTGGGGACAGGACGGGGAAATAAGTGACACCGCAATGCTGCGGCCGCTGGATGGATCTGCTGTCCCACACCCCCTCCCGTCTGCCCCTGCCAGAAGAGGGTCTGGCAGCCGGGAGTATCCTGCAAAGGCAGCGGATTTTAACCCTTCACATGCCCCAGCCGGAGCTGCCTGAGCATCACGGCCACCCCCTGGGCTGGGTAGTGGGGTCTGCACCACCAGACCAGGGGCCCAAGCTTTCCCCTGCTCCCACCACATCCCTCAGGGGATGCCTGGACTTCTGGCATGGCCTTATTTCCTAAGAACCCCAAAGTTGAGGAAAACCAGTGCAGTTTTTATCCTGGGGTTTCTGTTTTGGGAAGCTAGCAGGGAGCAGCCACCCTGAAGCGTCCTCGGGGAGAGGCGATGATGCCCCGAGGTGGCCCCCGGTCCCCTCTGCCACCCCAGGCCGAGGCAGCAGAAGGGCTTTCTGAGCACGGCCACCAAAAGGACCCAAAGGAGATGGAGAAAGAGCGTGTGGGTGCCGGGGAGCCCTTTCCCTGCACTGCAGCATCCTCTGCCGGCACCGGAGCCGCAGAGCAAGAGCGATGGGAAGGAGCCGTGGCACGGCCAGGGGCTGAAAAGCCTCCTGCAAACACCAGCGGGGAAGGAAAAGATACTGGGAGAGGGATGTCTCCAGAATATAAAGCACGGTGTATAAAATATCCACATTTCAACCTGGGGGGGATGGTCCCCATCTCGCTCTTGCAGCTCTTATGGCCGGGTTGAGCATCCCCCATGAAGCAGCTGCAAAATCCCACTATCCAACACTCCCTGCTGCCACCGGGACCACGCTTTAGGGCACGGGGGCTTTGCTGAGCAGTGGCCCCGGACCCCCTCGGTATTTCCCACCCCCCCACACACTCCCAAAATGAGGTCCCAGGGGAGTAAAGTACCCTCCCAGCAGCATCCCCACTGCCTGCTACAGCTGCAAAGGGCTTTTCTGCCTCATAGCTCAAAAAAACCCCCCCAAAACAGAGCCCCAAAATTTATGGATCAAAGCGCTTTTCCAAAGGAGCTGGGATGGGGTTTGTCGTCTCACCCTGGGGCACCCACTTACTTGGGGGTGTGCGCCTCGTCCACGCGATGTCCCAGCTGGAACTCGTGGGATTTGCTCCGGTGCAGCGCGGTGAAGCCGGGGATGAGATGGATGAGTTTTCGCGAGGAAGGCGGGGGGGTCCCGGGGGGCTTCAGTTTATTCCTCCGGCGCACCGGCGGCGTCCCCGGCGGCGTCATGGTGGTGACGATGTTGGGGGTCCGCGGAGGGGTGTGAGCGACGTGTCGCTGGCGCGGGGAGGGCGGAAGGGAGCGGTGGCCAGACTCCACGGGTGGGCAGAGCCCCGGGTGACCCTCCACGGTCAGCCGGTCCACGTGGGTGTACATGGGTCCGTGGGGCGAGCCCCCGTGGCAGTGATGCTGCCCGCACTTGGGTTGGACTTTGGGGCTCTGCGAGAGGTGTGTCCTGCCCCACTGCCCCGGCTCCGGCTGGCACCCGGGGCTGTTCTCCTTCCCCGGCTCCGTCGTGGGCCACTGGATGGTCCAATCCTGCTTGGAGAGGCTGCCGCCTGCGACAGAGGACACAGAGACGGCCATGAGGTGCAGCAGAAGCCACACTGTCATCCCCCCCAGCACAGCATCATGGGCTCATGGAAGGGTTTGGGTGGGAAGGGACCTTAAAGCCCCCCCAGTGCCCCCCCTGCCCTGGGCAGGGACACCTCCCACCAGCCCAGGCTGCTCCAAGCCCCGTCCAACCTGGCCTTGAACCCCTCCAGGGATGGGGCAGCCACAGCTTCTCTGGGCAACCTGGGACAGGGGCTCACCCCCCTCACAGCAAAGGATTTCTGCCTCACATCCCATCTCAATCTCCCTCTTCCAGTTTAAACCCTCATCCCATGGCTCCCCTCCCTG
>VXBO01010091.1:53212-125004 GCA_013400135.1 Rhinoptilus africanus
GGGGTGTTAATGGTTGGACTTGATGATCTTAAAGGTCCCTTCCAACCTCACCCATTCTATGATTCTATGATTCTATGACTGCCCTTACAGCCAAGTTTCATCTGTCCCCAAGCGCTGCAGGTCTGTGCGAGTTTCTAGCTTCCAGTGATCCGGTGAGCTGTGTCCTCCTCCAGCTTGTGGTTTGGGCTGGGGTCTGGGGAGACCCTCGCTTGTAGTTAGTGAGATATCTGTTCCTCACAGAGCCCCTTCTAGAGTTCTCAAGGGGCCATAGTTTTCTAGATTTGATTTCTGGGATCACATCTGGGAGGACAGGAGATTGGGGATGGGAGTGCTGAAGGGTCAGCTGGGGAGAGAGGGGAGCGGATGTTGCCAGAACATCTCCAAATTTAGGCTGAATGTTTCCTGCTGGAGGCTGGGGTTAGGGACTGATACCTAGAGCCAACTTGCACAAATTGGTGGCAAGTCTCCCACCCTTTGGTGCTTCATTTATGTTTCATGATCTGTTACCATTTCCAAGGCATGGAGTGACATTGGAGCTCACCTCTCCTTGTGCAGTAGCTTTGGGTCGAAGCTAAGGATGGTGTCAGAAAGGTCCAGATTATGCAGTATTTTCCAAATGATAAGGGATACGTAAATTATTCCCGCTTTTCTGTGATTCATGGTGACCTTTATTCAGCCCAATTTTATTGCATGTGGCACACATTCATATTTAAATTCAACCCCGTCCTTTCAGGCTTCCTGAAGCTAAAATGTAAAGTTTTAGGAAACTCAGAAATTCCAAATGTCTTCCATTATCCTTCTAATCTTCCAAAACCTATTAGATTGTAGGATATCTCCCCGCTGCATAGGAAACAGATGTTCTTCTTGCAGCGGGGACATGCAGGAGGCATCATTAAATTTGTTTAGTTTAGAGTGTCTCGGAGATGTGATTGTTCTTTGTGGTTACAAGTTGCTGCAACCTCCTATGTGTGAGCGAGGATCTGGTTGAATTTAGAGCGTTGCCAGTAAAGAACTTCTGTCGAGTTTCTTTTCGTTATTAGTAACCATCCCTTAGGCAAGACTTTGGAAAATAACTTCTGGGCAGTTTTTGATTGCACCTCTTAGTCAATTTGGAGGTGACTGCTCTGAAAACATGACTGGGGTGTAGGATGAGGCCGCTTCTCGTTTCAGTAAGGAAATAGTGTAACCTACAGATTCAGAGGGTCCATGAATGGATGTAACTCCTTCTAGAGCTGTAGTGGGGGAGGCACTGAGGAGACATGGCATTTCAGCCCTCTGATTGCGTTTGCTCTGAGGCATCTCTTCACCGTCAGTAGGAGGATCTTGGTGGGTTTCAGTGTGGTCATTTTTGTGTATCTGTAACTTGTTTTTTCAGATGTCTGTCCTTTTTTTTCCCCTTCCTTTTTATCCGGTTCAAACAAAATGATGCTTTTACTAAAGACAGCAAGGGAAGTGCCAGTGCTATTTCCAAAATTTCTTTCTGTTCCTGCAGATTGGAGGTTCAGAGCGTGTGTTCGTCTGTGTATATGTGTGGGTGGTGATTGCATTTCAGAATTTCCAAGACTGTTATAGCTTTTACTTTTTTTCCAAGCAAGTTAGTGAAAGAGTTCTCCCTCCTGAAAGATCTAAACTCCACTTAGAAAAGAGGTCTCCGTGTGTACGAGAAGCTGAATAAAAGCTTCTCTCACTGGAGGAGATTATTTAAGGTTAGACCAAAGCAGAACAACCTAACAACAAACACAGAGAGGGGATGCAGCGCTGTTTTATAGGTTGGACAGATTTTCCAGCCTGAATATGTGTTGGTGGGAGTGCCAGTGACAAACGCTTTGGAAAAAGTGTCTTAAGTGTGAGCCAAGAATTTCCTTCACCAGCTAAGGTGTACAATATATCATGACCTTAGTCTTGCTCATACATATTTCTGAAGGTGTGTCTCATCCGAGCCTCTTGGGAGCACCGTTTCCTCATCTTGTGGGACGGTCTGGACACGTTACCCTCCAGCCTCCCACCCTGCAGCTGGCCTTTGAGGTGAGCCAGTGCTCCCTGGCTGGAAACGGGTCGTTAGGGGGTGAAGTGACCCATGTAACGTGATGAAGATGAGCTGGAGCCTCGATATTGAATGGAGCAGCCCTGTCAGGTGCTGAGCAATCGCGGAATTAAACACAACTCTGTTTAATTAGAAGCAACTTAGTGCTCTAGGTCAAGAAAGGCAAGGGATAGAAGCATTGCCAGTACTGCAGTCTTGGGATGATGGCAGGAAATTTGAGCAATGGTTTGAACCTTAGACACAGTGACTGTGAAGAGAGGCTGGGAGAGCTGGGGGGGTTCAGCCTGGAGAAGAGAAGGCTCTGGGGAGACGTTGGAGCCCCTTCCAGTCCCTGAAGGGAGCCTACAGGAGAGATGGGGAGGGACTCTTTATGAAGGAGTGTAGCAATAGGATGAGGGGGAACAGCTTTAGACTGGAAGAGGGGAGATTGAGATGAGATCTGAGGAAGAAATTCTTTTCTGTGAGGGGGGTGAGCCCCTGGCCCAGGTTGCCCAGAGAAGCTGTGGCTGCCCCATCCCTGGAGGGGTTCAAGGCCAGGTTGGACGGGGCTTGGAGCAGCCTGGGCTGGTGGGAGGTGTCCCTGCCCAGGGCAGGGGGGGGCACTGGGGGGGCTTTAAGGTCCCTTCAAACCCAAACCAATCTGTGGTTCTATGACTGCTGGAGGACATTTAATAAAGTCATTAGAACTGATGCAAAGGAAGCTCTCTAATGAACGTCAAGGGTTCAGAAGAGTGGGTAGCACTCTGGTCTGGGTTACATGGTGGGTGAGTCCAGTATAGTAGGAAAAAGGGGTATGACATCAAAACCATGAGTGACTCAGTAGCAGATGGACCGTGCTGTGGCTGACAGCGCCAGACAAAGCACAACGTTTGCAAACGCGCCGGAACTCCAGTGGCGTGTCTAACTTTGGGATATGCAGGTGTGCACAGCACGGACCACAGGCAGAAGTTTGGAAGAGTGACTTTTCATAAGAAAAACGTGACATCAGAAACTGCAGGATCGAGCAAACCCAACACTTGTTAACTTTACATTGGGAGCCAGTTGATACTAGAACCAGTGATACTAGAAGTAAAAGAAAGGCCCCAGTCATAGATTAACCAACTGAGATCCAGCCTTACGGAGATGATCTTATCCCCGTTCCCCAAATCATGCCACTTTAAAAATTTGTCCTGTTAAGAGATTAGAAGTGCAACTGGAGGTGTCCCTGACCAAGGCAGGGGGTGGAACTGGGTGATCTTCAAGGTCCTTTTGAACCCAAAATGTTCTGTGATTCTTACGAATACCTGCGGCTGCCACTCCTTGAGCCACAAAGGGCCGTTCTCTACCTGACCTGTGGAGGGATTTGCTCTGCGTCTCTCGCAAGCTGGTTTGCCATGTCGCAGTGGCCTGTTAGAAGAAAAGCAGGACTTCTCTGTTTTCTCCTTAGCATGGAGGGAGAAATGCTGAGACTAACCCCAGCAGATCCAAACGAGCGGAGTGGGGAGGTGGCCAAGAGCTTGGAAGCAGTTCTGGGCTCCGAACGGAGCGCAGCCCTGAGCTCAGCGCCATGGCAGCTCTCCACATGGAACGTGACGGCTTTGGAGAACTGCACCTCTGCAATCCTCAGTTCCAGGAATGTTCTAGGAAGTGGGCAGAATCCTACTGATTTTGGTGAAAGCTGGAAAAGCCTGATTTCCCCTTGAGATTGCCTGAGGTCTCTCAGAATGCCGGTGTGTCACAGCAGCCATGGATGATGTTTAGGGCCAGGAGACCCACTGCTCCCCATTTAACCTGTGCGCTTTCCTCTCTCCCCTTCTCTCTCATTCAACCAAGCCTCTTTCCCTGCAGCCGGCAGAAAATAGGCTTCTGGAGTTGATACCAAAATAAACATAATACTGTCCAACATGGGAGGGAAGAGGGAAGGGGGAGAGGATGGGGCTCAGTTGTAAAAGCAGCACAGTAGGAGAGGGTTGTGTATCCCCAGCCTCGCGAGTGCTGGAGGTGGTGCAGCACAGTGAAATACCGAAGGGATCAGCAGAGCTGGGATGGGACCTGAGTCCTTTTCGAGCTCCTACGAGTGTTTATTGAGGGATTTCTCTCCCTTTTTACTTGGGCAGAGACACTACAATCAGTGCTGAGTGTTTGGGGTTCGTTCCAGAGCACTTCTTTTTAGAGATGGGGAAAACATAAGCAATTAGAGCAGATTCAGTTCCCTACTTTCGAACAAGAAAATGTAACGGGAATAACGCAGGAAGCAGAAAAAGAGGCTGGTGGGGGTGAAGGGTCTTGCAGAAGATGCGCGTGGTGGAAGGCAGTGTGCAGAAATCACTAATAATATTCTGGACGTCTGAATTCTCCCTGTGCTAGTTCAGATTTCATCCACTCACTGGGAAAGATTAAAATCCTGCTGTTATATTTGCTCTTTGCCTAATTTGATTCCTCTCCCCAAGCAATATATATGCATAAATAAACAGTTTGAAAAGTGGATTCAGCCTTTACTATGAAGCAGCAACCCATGATCCTCTAAAAAAACCCTGGCAGAGCTGTTTCAGACAGTTCTGAAGCGGTGGGATTAGATCTAGGTTTGAATTTGACTTCTTTCCGTCGAACGGCCGTGCTCATTCACTTCAGCGGGCTGCTGGAATCCCAGGCTCACGGTGGGAGGCTGGCTGCTAAGCAAGGAATGGCAAGGAGGGAGATTCAGGAATCTGTAATCAGGCGTCTGCGAGGCTCTCTGCACCCTGCGTATGCCCTCGTCTGCTGTGCACGCGATGTGTCTGATCACCTTCTTAAGGTAAAGCTACCTCTGTCCCACGGTCCTACTCCACTGGCTACAACCACTTTCTCCATTCCGTCCTTATCTGCAAACTCTTTTCTGATCTCAACCCAGGAAGTCAACATTTCATGCCCCCGTGTTAAAAGCAACAACAATTAATACAGCATTTCAGAGAACGTGACTTTTCTGGGGTTCCACCCCTCCAGCCATGGATGCTTTTGCCCTCAGACAGGATTCCTTATCCCTGGGATGTCTTCACAAATTGGCCTCCTGGCCCTGCCTGGAAGGGGGTCTGCCTGTTTATGCTTTGCTGTAGACCAGGACTCATTCAGGCTGGATTGTATTTGGTGGGGCTTTTGAAGTGGGAACAATGCTGCTGGGATGGAGGAGATTGGCAAACACGGAATGGCCAGACGCATGGGAGGAGGAGGAGGAGGAGGAGGAGGAGGAGGAACAGGCCGGTCCCATGACTTCGGACCCGAATAGCCGTCCTGAACTTCAGCATGCTGAGTTCCCTTCCCCTGGAAAAACCAGTCCGTACATTTATGTCATCTAGAGTTCACATCCCGATAAAGCAAATGACCTGAAACTCGGCTGCCCGGGTTCCCTGACAGGGGCAGCTACAAGGTGTGACTCCTCTTCTTTGGAGAAGAAGAGGCTTGATCATCCTGAGCCTTGTGGTCAAGGCTGACTGGGACAAGCCAAGCAGGACTGTGTGTAGCTGCCTGGCTGGGGGCTCTGGCCCGTTGCTCATCCAGCTCACCAAACTCTGCCCATCTTTCTGCCATCTTCCCTTTCCCCGCACTCTCTCCAGGTATCCAGGAGTCAGCTCAGAGGAACCTGGTTGTAGCCCATGCCTGCAATAAACTCTGGGACACCTGCAGATGAGGAAGGTGTCGGAGGGGTGTGCTGGACAGGAGAGCAGAACCACTCTCACACCTGGAGGCACCAAGTCCCCCATGCTGAAGCTCAGGCAGGTTGAGTCCATCCCACACATCTGGTCCTGCCGTGGATCAGTTTGCCTTCAAAATTTCATCCCTGTAGCTACAGAGCTGCTAATGAAATGACATATGTTTGTATGAGAAGAAAAGTTTATCTTTTCCCCGTTACTTTCCCCCATCCACACTGGCGTTTGATCAAACGCTAGTTCATTGAGGCAGGTGCTCTCAGAGATTTATACGGGCCTTTATGCGACATGCATCCACCTTCTTTTGTCTCCGCCGGGCAGACAGACCTCTTCCCTGCACACCGAAGGCTGTCAGGAAGTTGCTTGTGAGCACAAAGAAAGCATGAAGGACTTTGAAGAATCCAACTGGAGGGGCTGAAATTGTTTAAGAGGGGAGATTAGATAAAATATTTCAGAGCATATGGGGCTTCTTGACCACTCCATTGTTGCCCATCCCCAGCTGTCAGACCCTGAGCAATCCCAGAAGGAGTTAATAGAGAGCTGGGCAGGAGCCAAGAGCTCTTGCCGGAAGCTTATCTTCCCCACCAGAATATCTCATGTCTGCGGCTACGGACATGGTATTGTCCTCATAAAACACAACAATAACAACAAAACAAGCACCGCTATTCACAGCTCAGTAACAAGCCATAAAAAAAAAAAAAAAAGGCACTGGAAATGTAAGAGTATTTATTAAAATGGAACCATGTGTTTCACATAGTCCTGTCTTCACAAGCTTGTGCACATCACATTGATGTTTATGTTCTCCTCTGGTGTGTGAGGGGTTTTTTCCATGCCTGTTAGTGATTAGCCGGAGGGAGCCTGAATGAACTCATGTCTCCAGTGAGTAGGACCAGGAAACCCTGCACACACTGGGTGATACGCAGCTGCGGGAAAGACACAAACTTCCTGCAGAATGGCTTTGCTTGTGTCCCTGCAGAAACAGGCAAGGAAACACAAGAGACGGGACTGAAAGGAAATAAGGAAAGAGAAGAGTCCAGGGTGAGAAAAGAGGAGA
The DNA here is from genome assembly GCA_013400135.1 of Rhinoptilus africanus. Lineage (NCBI taxonomy): Eukaryota > Metazoa > Chordata > Aves > Charadriiformes > Glareolidae > Rhinoptilus > Rhinoptilus africanus. The sequence goes on from VXBO01010091.1 coordinate 59,973, forward strand.
AAATTCTTCCCTGGCTCATTGCAGAAAGCGTGGATTCAAGCTCTGGATTGAGATTCTTTCCTGGAGATGTCCCCTAAGGCTCATGTGAATCTGGAGCAACCCTGTCCAGTATGGCTTCATCCAGTGAGGCACAGAGATGGCTTGGGCCATCAGTGATCTATATTTATGGGTTAAGCACATCACCCTCGCCTTCTGCTGGGACCCACAGGAGAGTCAGCAGGTCTTGGGGGTCTTCACCACCCAGCTGGTGTCCAGAGGAGGACAACAAAGCCAGTGACAGCGCTGGAAGGCATGTCCTCTGAGGGGTGGCTGAGCGCTCGGGGTTGGTCTCGTCTGGAGAGCAGGAGGCTGACAGGCAACCTCATCGCTCTCTGCAGCTTTCTGAGAAGGAGATGGGGAGAGGAAGGCACTGAGCTCTTCTCCCGGGGATCCAGGGACAGGATTCATGGAAATGGCTCAAAGCTGTATCGGGGAGGTTCAGACTTCAGCTTTTTGTTGAGGCCAGGTGTGATGGACCATGTAGGTGGCAGCTTTGGAAGTATCTCAGACCTCTGTGCTGAGTTCCCCACCTGGAGCACTGCATCCAGCTCTGGAGCCCTCAGCACAAGATGGACATGGAGCTGTTGGAGCGGGGCCAGAGGAGGCCACAAAGAGCCCCTCTGCTGTGGGGACAGGCTGAGAGAGCTGGGGGGGTTCAGCCTGGAGAAGAGAAGGCTCCAGGAGACCTTCCAGCCCCTTCCAGACAGGAATGCCCAGGGAATTAGGTTCAGAGGAGGAAACCCAGGGGAAATGGGTATTCAGATATTTTTAGTTGTAATTGTCAATGCCATAGTTGTCATTTTTATGTGGATGAACAGCCTGGGGAGGGAGCGGGAATTCGTCACACATCCAGGTGTGATGACATTTGCATGGTTATACAGCTTCACAGAGCCCGGCGCCAGAAAGGACATTAGATCATCTAGAGTGACTTCATATATATCAGAGATTACTGAATTTCACCATTTATCCTGGTACTGAGCCTAATCCCTCAATTTGACTCGTGCATTTCCTCCTGCAAGACGTCCAGACTTGCTCAGAGGCACCAAGGACTGGGGAATCCATGGCTTCCTTGGCAGCTTGTTGCAATGGCAAATCACTGTTACTATTAAAAATGCTTTCCTTATTTCTTAGTTGTAATCATCCGACTTTGGCGTCCAGCTGATGATGGTTTTTTTCCCCAATGATAAAGAACTCTTTTTTTATCCCAAATTCTCCTCTTCCCCTGGTGATATTCCTGCATGGCATCCTATTTATCCCTCAGACTGCCTTTTGTTTGGATAAACGGAGCGGATCAGCCTTCCCAGCCGCATGGCCAGGGACTTTCTCCAGGCCTTTGATCGGTTTTGCAGCTCCGTTTTACAGCCGCCATGCCTCAGCTCACTCCCTTTGATGGCCCTGTCCTTATCCTTGTTGAAAATTTGTCCAATTTGGGGTCTGCAAATGTTCCTAGCGGTACTTTCACATTTTTACCTGCGCCTCTGATGAAAGCATGGAAGGACACAGAGCCATAAATACTATTATATGCTCATGATCCATGTCGATGATTCTCTTAACTCTTAACCTGTTCAGTGCCCGCCCTACCGATGCCATTCGTGCAGTATCTGCTCTGCCAGCATTTTCCCTGTTACATCCACCCTATCCTTGAACCAAACTTGTCCATGAAACCTTACTAGTGCAGCAAGCTCCAGCCGTATGGACCGATATTAGCTCAACCACAACCCTTTAACTTGTCGTTAAATTACCCCCGCGGATCTTTATTATAGACAGCAGAGGGAGCAACACAGGCCATACCGTCAAGCCTGTGTTATCCAGGAAGTCACCTTTGATTGTCTTTCTGTTCCTTTGGGCTTTTAATTCCCCATCTCGGTGACAGTCTTGAATATGGACCGAAACTAAAGACTCGTGGGAGTGGTGGCACACCAGCACCTCTCCTGGCAGAGCTCCTGGTCCCTCCACCAGCTGCACCAGCCCTCCAAGGCCAACATCCACCGCCTGCACCATGTCAGACGTCAGCCAGGAACTGCCTTTTTTAAGCGAATAAGTCATGTAGGTGTTGGCACTGAGGAAAATTTGCTTCTACTGTTAGTTCACAGCTGGCACCAGGCAGAGAGAGTTGAGAAGAAAGAGGGTGTTTTGCACCTCCCAGGGAAGGTAAAGAAGTAAGAGCTAAACTATTAGCTCGAATCTATATATGTTAAAAGGAAACAGATTTGCTGCTGGCTCTTGGTTTATTCTCTCATTACACTGAACTGGAAAAGAGACCCTGCAGGCGACGGACTAAAGACATTCAGGTTACTATGGCCAAACAATGACATCAGCTGATAGACTAACTCATAACAGAGGGTGATGGTGGCTCGCGCACGACCCTGACAAGCAGAGCCTGTTAATGAGCCAAAAGAAAAAAAAGGAAAATCTATTTCCCCAGACCTTGAAATATTAATAATATTTGCAAGAGGACAAAATAATGATGCAACTCCCAAGAGGCAGGGAATGATCTTTTGCCAGACAGCCCAAGACACAAAGCTGTCTGCTGTGTGTGTTTCTTGTGAGGATGCTGAAGGCTGCTCTGATCTCATGGGTTGAGACAGGAATCCTGTGTCCTTCTCCTGCTGGCCCTTCATAAAGGGGTATTGGAACGGAGTGGTTGGCAGACCCAAATTTGTCCTCATCCCTTTTGGTCTGTCTGTGTTTTTCAAGAATTCATTTCAAATGCATCCTGAAGATTTTGAATTCCTCTTAGACAGCAAGGTTAGACCAGTAACCAGAGAGACCCTTGCCTGGGGCTGGCCGTTGGTCTGTGGCAGCCCAAGCTGATACACCGCTAGGACCCAGGTTTGGACAAGCCAATGACGAGACTTCCAGCTGGTTACCGTGCGCTGTTCAGGCTATAACTGAGGTCGTGATCCAGTTTAGATGTCACTGCCTTGTTCTGGGGCAGGAAGAGAGTTTAAGGGATCTGGACGTGATCCATGATGTGACAGTTGTTTTCAGGGCAGGAGAACAGACCTTGTTGTTATTATTCAGACCTTATTCATTTGAATGGAGCTGCTTCCCCCTTCCTTTGGTATAACATGACTTGTGGGTGGCAGAACGGGGCTTTGCTCAAGCATTTAAAGAGCTGCAGTTTACTGCAGGGAGAATCTAGGGCTGAATTTGCTGCCTGGGATGGTTTGTTGTCTGTGGCACGGGACTGCAGTTGTGTGATGGTAAGACTGTTCCAGCACACGCTGTACTGTTCCAGCTCCAGTGTTGCCTGTGTGGTCTGGCAATGTTCATCATACAGATGCAGTTTTGTGCAGCACCTTCTGTGGAGAGGCAAATCTTGGGACAAGAAGTGAAGAAAAGAACGCCGGGCAGTCTGAAACCTGAGAGAAGTTTGCATTTAGCGACTGATGCTGCACAGGCAAGCAAATCAAAGTTTGCGGACCTCCTTGAACAGAACAAACCAACCGCTGTATTACAGATGATGTGTCACCAGAGAGGAATTAAAGAGGATCCATCCAGGGCAATGCAGCCGCATGAAGCAATGCGTGCCCCCCCCAGTCAGTGATGAACGAGCTGGCTGGGATATCATAGAATAGTTTGGGTGGGAAGGGACATTTAAAGGCCATCTAGTCCAACCCCTTGCCATGAGCAGGGACGTCTTCCACTAGACTAAGTTGCTCAAAGCCCTGTCCAATCTGATCTTGAGTGTTTCCAGGGATGGGGCATCTCCCACCTCTCTGGCCAACCTGGGCCAGGGTTTCTCATCATACAAAATTTATTCCTTATATCTAGTGTGAATCTTTTCTAGTTTAAAACCATTACCCCTTGTTCTATTGGTCTTCAGTGCAGGGCTCCACCTGAATGAACGTACTGTGCTTCTCAACAGGGCTAATTCGTCCAGCAACCTGTCCAACAGGTCCTTTGGATGCAGCCACACAAGTTTTGGAAATAGAGTACTCGACACTAAGCCGCGCCACACCGCTTGGCCTTGGGGCCAAAGAATAGTGCCTAATCTGTTTAGTCGCTAATACGGACATAGCCGCTGAGAACTTGCGAACAGTTTCCAGCTCCAAGAAATAACTGATAAATTTCACATGGAAACTTCTGGACTGGTCCTTCTCCAATTAAAGTAAAATGCGCTCTAGTTGAATTCAATCACTGAAATTTCATGCAAAACCCTGCCACTGTCCTTCTGCTGTCCCACATTTCCTCATGAGACATTTAAACCTGCTCCCAGCCAACCCGCAGAGGGTGACCCAGACATACTTCGACTTTGATGTGTCTCCTGATTGTCTAATTATTCAGGAAGGTTATGGAAGGGCCTGTCTCTCGTATTCTGTAGCTGTAAGCTGCTGAGGTGCTATGATAGTTCAGCTGGTGAAAACAAAAGGTCACCTAGCGAAACTAGAGATGATCCCATTCCATCTGTAAATCGTTAGATGAAGTTTTTGGATTAAATATTTGCTAGTTCAGGGTGAGTCTTTCCTTGTGCTTTTTCAAAGAATAAGCTCACACATTTAGAGCTTGTCTGCAGTGCTTTTCCCTGCCCCATGCAGTATGCAAAAATACTTTAATCTGACCTTAAATTACAGCCAGCTCTGAACAGAAGACTGCAGTTATTTGACAGCAGAGCAGGGGGGTTGGAACTAGATGATCTTTAAGGTCCCTTCCAACCTGAACTATTCTGTGATTGCCTTCAGTTTTAGAGGTAGATGCAGAAAGAAGTGTTTGGGGGAAAAGCAGGTGCTTATGGCGAAGTTGGATTGTGGTTAGGCCACTCTCAGTACAATTGGCCAGCATTACTTGTGCTGCGGAAAACGGACTGCTTGCCGGGTACGGGAGAATGACTCTTAACATGTTCTGGCAGTCTCGGTGGTATGTGGGAGCCTGGTGGCCATATGTGCAATAGAAGTTGACGAGGAGGATTTTATTTAGCTTGCCATGGTCAGGGAGCTGAAATCTCCGTTATAAATAATTTGCTTGGAGATGGGAAGACTTGAGTGAAAACACACAGGATTTCCCATCTCCTGTGTTAGAACTGGGCAGGACTGAAGAAAAGCCAAGACAGGACGTAGCACCGAGGGGAACTCCTCTGTGTGTGAACATGTAGGAAGCATGGTGTAAAACCTTCACAGGACATCCACATCTCCACCCAGGGAGATCTACTGCAGCCCTGTGCAGACACACAGCTCCAAACCCGGTTTCTTTAAAACTGTCTGCTTTGAGTAGGGATTGTGCAGTGTTTGAGAAGGCATGATGTGAAAGAAGATTATTAAAAGGCAAAAGGCCTTTGCTCGAGAGTGAGTAGAGGTCCCAAGAAAGAGTCAGCGTTACAGGGCGGGTTCTGTTCAAGGAAGAACAATGCTGCTTTAACACAGCGTTCTGCATAACTGCAAGAATTATTAAACATAAATATACTGGGCTTCATGTTTGCTTTTAAAGCCCTTTAGAAACCTTGGCTTGCTAGTCAGCGGAAAGCTCTAGTGCTGGGTTGGAGTGTTAGGACACCTTCTCTTCGGGGACATTTCCAGAATTTACTAGGTTGAGGTGGGTTAAAAATGTCTGCGTTTGAAACACCCATCGCCCGTCCAAAGAGGGATCGTGGGAGCATCCCTCATGGCTTGTCATTCACATTGCATGGCTCATGCTCTGCTCCTGCTTTTGGGAATCCCTCGCTTGAACGGTGCGGTACCAAACATAGGCAGGTTTTGAAGAACAAAACTTCAGAGTTCAATGGTCCCCACCAACCTGAATTGTTTTGTCTACTGAGAAAGGAAAACAAAATATAATATAACATCATGCACTGGCAGAGAGCACAGCAGATGACCTCAGAGGTCTTTTCCATCTGAAAAAAAATATCATACACAAGACAGCTTTTATTCTCCAAGTAATTAACCCAGCTGCTTTCACCTTTACATAATGGGATGCTTGTTATTTGCCCCTCTGCAATCCATAAAGATGTGAGTCCAGTCTGGAAGTGGGACTGGACAATGCGTGAGGAGGCACCTCATTTGGAAAACACTCGTTAATCACACAGACCGATGGGGCCTTGAAAGCCAGCGGAGCACCTGGCTCTGGACATGCACAGGAGGCTTTCTGGATCCGTGGTTGTCTCTGCTCCACTCTGTGAGACACCCTCCTTCAGGACTGCAGGCTGCGAGAACTCCCTCATACCATGAAGGTCCTGAAAGATCTAAAATCCTGCTTCTCCAACATGGGTGATGTTCACGACGGGGATATCAGAATAGTTTCAGGTCTGTAGCAGAGGTCACCACAGCACAGTGGTGGACCGGACCTGGGCCCAGCTCACAGAACAGTTTTATCCAGAACCCAAGAACCTTGGTAGCACACATAGTTTGGTCAAGACTTCTCATTTTCTCCTTTTCCCAAAACTGCCAGTAGCTCTTCAGCCTTTGGTCAGTAGTTGATCTCCCAGGCTACCCCTCCTGCTTAAAAACCCAGACAGACAGAATTTGAGATGGAGCTGTCATTTTAATCTTAAAACCATAGGCTCGTGTAGGTTGGAGAGGATCTCCAGAGATGTCTACTCAACCACCTGCCCAAAGCAAGTCCAGTCTGAGCACATTGTCAGTCCACCTCGAGTGGGAGTTGCCTCCAAGAATGGAGACTCCATCATCCTTCCATGCCTCTTCACAGTGTTTGACGAGACTTTGTACAAAAAAGGTTTTATATCTGAGCAGAACTTCCCTTGCTCCAACTTGTGTCCATTGCATCTTGGCCTTTCACTGTGCACCTCTGACAAAACTGTCTCTGCCTTGTCTGTACCCTCCTGTTAGGCGGCTGGAGATGGTACCAAGATGCTGCTCCCTCTGCCTTCTCTTCTTCTCACTGCACAAACTCATTTTCCACAGCCTCTTCTCATACATCATGTTCTCCGACCCCTGACGATCTCGGTGGCCTCTGCTGGACATACTCCAGTACATCAGTGTCTTCCTTGTACTGGGGAGACAGAAACTGGAGACAGTGTCCAGATGTGGTCTCACAAGTGCCGAATAGAGGGGGATAATCACTGCCCATGACCTGCTGGCTGCGCTCTTGCTGATACAGCCCAGGATGTGGTTGGTCTTTCAAAGATGATGGAGAGCAGCCTCACAACAGCTTCAGCCAGCGCCATCAGCACCTTCAGATGCATCCCATCTGATCCCCTGCATATTTTTGGGTTTTTTGGGAAAGAAAAAGGTCTCAGAAATATTAAAACTTGAAGTTCTCACTCTCCAAAACATATATGTCCTTTGTTTTGACTGAAAGAATTTGTGGATGGTTCCAGAACTTCCAACAACATTTTTTTCAGAAAATTTGCTTTCCACAGGAGAATTCTACCCATCACCATTTCATATCCTCTTGCAAACTGTATGACATTGTGCTTATCGTAATTTTAACCGGTCTGTCCTTTGTTGCGTTGTGTAACAAGACCAGTAACCACTTTACAGTTGAAAAGCAGGAGCCCTTGCCCTCTGCTCCCCTCCCGAACCTCTCCAGTCCCTCTGGGTTCACTCCTTTGCTCTGTCTCCTTGTGCCAACTGCTCTGGCCTGGGACTGTGCGTGAGCATGGACATATTTTTTACCCATTTGTTTGCACTCGAAGGAAAAAGAAGGACGTTCTCTCCCCTGAGGAATGACTCTGACCTGCGCTTTGCTCACGGCTGGACTCAGAAGCGTGTGGATGTGCTTGAAAAGCAAGCGCAGAGCTCTGCCTGATCTTCATCCTCGAGATAAGCTAGCTGTGGATTTCCCTACACCGATAGTGAGTGGTAGGAAAGGATATTACAGCTTTCCCTAAAATTATGCTCTTGTTTTCACTTGAAATTAGTTCACATGGAATTTGCAGACTTTGGACCTTCCACGGGGGAAGTACACTCATGTGGTGACTTGTGGATTGCTGATGTCCTAAAGAAAATTCCAGCTTCTCTATCTGAAAATTGTTTTTAGGCTTTGCCTTGGCAGCCCTAAGCAGTAAGTGGCTGGAAATCCTGCACACGGCATTGAAGAGAAGTTCCTGGGATCTGGGGAGTTGGTCCGGTGTTCTCCATCTGTTCCAGCACCGTTGCCAAGTTAAACTTCTGTGCTACAGATTGCACAAAGGGGAGAAAAGAGCTACAAATGAAAAACAAAAAAAAAGATTTGAGAATGGGGGACTTCGAATTTAACCAAAGGAAAGGAAAGTAACGTGGGCCTCCTTGGGGCTAGAGCAGACAGCTGCGGGGGGGAGACTTCCCATCTGCCTGGAGATGACCATTCCGCGGCTGTGAGACTCCCCCGCGCCATGAGCGAGGGCTGGATGCGGACCCCAGCCCACCTGAGGGCAACAAGAAAGGTGTTTGTATCCCTGATTTGAATTTCAGAGGAAATGGAGGGATCGCCTTACTCCTGGCAGGAGAAAGAGGCAATTTTCATTCTAAATAAGGCAGCTCCCATGTCAAAAGTTCCACAGTGAAATCCCACTGCACTCACTGCATGGCTTTTTATGAATAAAATCTTAATAAATGTCCAGTGCTTGATTTTTCGCAGCAGACTTGCCTGGCTTTGATCTGCACTTGCCTGGGCTCAGCACGGCTGCTGCTGCCTGCCAAGCTAAAGAGAAAAAAAGTTACTTTCCTTAGGTTTAAATAAAAGTGTGTTTTTTTAAACACTTGGCTGTTGAGTTGTGTGTTATACATCATGCCTCAGCCCCATCCCTTCTCTCCCGATCCAGAGCGCACACTGAAACAATTTCCCTGTGGTTTCCCTCCTTGGTGGAGTCGAATTCCTAGAAAACAAAAGGAATGTTGCAACTGTGGTCACAAGCTCTAAGACTGCAAATCTTGCACACCGACGGGAGCCTTGGCTTGAGCGGGACATTGATAGCAGCTTATCAGGAGTGGGCACTTCGGGTTTGATCCTTGCTGTTGGGGCCGGCAAAGCAGACGGGTCTGTCCGGTTTGGTAGACATCTCGGTTACAACAGGAACAAAACGCCTCGCACGTGTCTGCAAAATTAGGGAATATTTCTACAGAAAGGCAGGAAGCAGCAAGGATCTGATCGCCTCTGTTGGCCTCTTGCTCCCATCCCAGAGGTCAGCTCAGGAGCTTCCAGTGACTTCCAGTGGCAAACCCATCAGGACCTGGCTCTGACCTGGTCCTGTCTAACCGCCCCTGATGGAAACCCAAAATCTCAGGGTGGCGTCTAGGCTCTCATCCAAGTTAATCCACAGGGAACTCAGGCAAAGCTGATAGAGCCAAGGTTCATCTCGGTGGTGTTCAGGCCATGGCTCCCAGCCCAGCCCAGCCCAGTTCCTCCATCTGCCCCCAAAGGCTGATCCAGGGGGTGCTGGCGGAGAGGTGGGCTGGGAATGAAGTTCTTATGCCCACCAAAGAGGCAATGCTGCTCTCTGGGCTTGTGCAAAGCAGTGTGACAGCAGTGTCAGCCTGTCCACCGCCCTAGGGCTCTGTTCCTTCAGGTGTCCCAGGCTTCTGCCGCAGCAAACCAGGAAAACCCTGGGAAGGAAGCAGTTGGCAACTGCCATCCGCCCAGGCATCCAGAGCACAGGGCTGTCTCCTGTAGCCAGCACGCACTGCCCAGGTGGGATCCTGTCCTGTTGCAGAGGGAAACATGGGCTCTTCTCATCGCTCTGAAATGACTCCAGCAGGACCTGAGCAAGACCAGCCCCCCTGCAAGGACAAGGCTGCTCCAGGCTCCGTTGGTGTCCGTGGGCCATCCAAAATAGTGGTGGTTCCTCTGCCACCTTGGATCTGAGCACTGACAGTGTGAGCATCACACAGACCAGAGGATCGCTCCTCCTCTGCACATCCAGGAGACAGCTGCCTTTTTCTGCCCGACCTCAATCTTTTCTGTCCATCATGAACGAGTACAAAATGTGGACAATGTGATGCAAAGGGCAAGGAAAAGAACAAAGTGCCACCCGTTGCTCCGTGTTTGGTGTCTCAGCAACTCTGGTTTTATCAGGCCTTTCTGCTTTTGGAAGTCTGTGAAACAAAAGACCAATTTCACTACTAAAACACTCTTGGTTTTTGCACAAGCAGCAGCAGGACCTTTCACATCCCACTCTGGGACCTGTGAGCAACAGCAAGGCTGACGGCGGTGGGACATTACTCTCCTGCGTCTCTCCCACTGGTGCCCTCACCTTTCTCCTCAGGTTTGACTCCTCTCCCCCCAATCTCCCAAAGCTTCCAGCGCCTGCAGTAACAGCCCCCAGCAGTGCCCAAAGTGAGTGGGTTGTTCTGTGCACCAGGAGGTGGCTGGTAGTCCCCTCTCCGGTCCCTCTGCTGCCTGTCACCTGCTGTGCTGGCAGCCAAATCCTGTCCAAAGCCACCAAGCGAACTCTGGCTTTCTGGAATTACAATGATTAATGGTAAAGTGTGCCCAGTGGGGACATTTGCAGTAAGATTCTCCTCCTCCCATAAATCCTGCTATAGACCCTCTTACCTGAGTTGGAGAAGATCTTGTTGAAGAACATTTTTTCAGCAAAAAAACATCCCAAACTTGCCTTTGTGTGGGCAGCTCCTCCAGGGCTCGCCCCAGCCAGTGACGGATGGATCTGGAGACTTTGAGCGCTGTTTCACGCCAGGGTGCAAATGCACCTGGGTTGTTTGAGGTATCAGCCATAGGTGATCCCTTGGGATCTTTTGGGGTTTTTTGGTGAATTTTAAAGGGCATCTAGACAATGCACAGGAGTGGAGATATGCAGTATTCCGGGAGGAGCCACTGCTATTTCCCATTGTCAGTAGATGGGCCACCTTGATCCCCTTTAGGGCTGGCCCTGACCCAGGCAGATGGCCACCTCCTATTAACTGCCCACCCCATCAGAGGGTGATTAATGAGGGAGAAAATTTTGGAGGGGTGGCAGTAGATTCATTGCGGTGGAGATCAGAGAGAGTCACATTTTCATGACAAAGGCAAGGTACGGGCACATCACTTAACCCTTCCCCGCACAGGCTACGCCGCTGGGGCATTAACTGGGGCAGCGGTGCCCAGCACAGCGTGTCCAGCGGTTCCAAACCTCATCCCCTGGGCTCATCCGTTCCCTTCCACTGGCTGCGTGAGTAGAGAGTTCATGTCCTGAATCCTAGCGCCTTGATGTCCACACAGGACCTTTTTTACTACATGTTTTAGGCAAACAAACGTTACTGGACTCAGCCAAAGGTGAGGCAGCAAAATGATCTGGGCTGCATTATTTAGAATGTCAGATAATCATTCTGTGATTCTCTAACATGATAAACCAGTCTGTTTTGATGTTAAAACCCTGTTGAGTATGCTTGACTCTATGCTAAACTGCAAAGCAAGCGAAACAGTTAACGCTATAGAACCATTTCCCCGAGGAAACCTTTGTCTGAATTTGTTCCTGACTGTGTTTAAATGCTTCATGTGGTGCTGCTGGCTTCCACTTTTGATCTTAAATAAGTTATGAAATTTGACGAGAAGTTTCTGGAAATTCCCTGCATCTGTTTTCAACTCCTATTCACTGCAGAAGCATGTTTCGATGGACTCTGGCCACTCCGGAGCGGCTGCCGGAGGAAGGGATGCTCTGCAGGTTGTTCAGGGCCTAAGGGACATCCGCCTGTCTTTCAGGAGGAGTTCAGGGCTCACAGCTCCATCCCAGGTGGAGCGTCTTTGGCTCCCTCCCAAGGATGTGGCTTCTTAGGATCCTTCTCCTGGCCTCCTCCATCCCCACCATCTGAGCAGTGGTCACCGCTCTGCCCGCTGGCAGCATCTCACGCCCTGGCACCACCAAAGCTCTCAGGTAGTGCAGGTTTATCAGCCATGTCCACTCCACCGTGCCATCCTCAGACCATTATACACCATTCCCTTTAAATAAAATCTCTTAATTTCTTAGTTTCAAAGCTGGAGCGAGCAGCTGTGGGCTTGCCAGGACACAGCCGCGCAGGGAGCTTGGAGCAGCAGCGTAAATCCCACATTCCCTGACCTCAGTTCTCAGCAAGAATCGGAGCATGAGAGACTGATCTTGATATTTATTTTTTTTCCTAAATGACATCACGATTAAGAACTGTTGCTGTCCTGACAGCAATTGTGTCATCTTGCAAGAAGCAACATGTACTAATTTTAGCGAACGCATTTTTTAGATTACACTCAGTGAAGTCAGAAATGGAAAAGCTGAAGCTACTTTAACTCAGCTTTGTCATATGTTCTGGTTGGAAGGGACCTTAAAGGAAGACATCATCTACACTTTTATATAGAAATATAGGAAAGAGGGGTAATAATGTGTAACATCAGAACTGGCAATGGTGAAAAAGACAGAAAAAGCCAAATTCCTGTCTCTCATTATACTAATATTCATAAGATGTTGATATCATATATTGCCCAAAGAGCCATGAAAAAGCCAAGTCCAGCATTAAAAAGAAAGTTGAAGTTAACAACTGTCTAAGTAACTTTAAACATCCTCCTCTGTGCCTTTTCATGATTACCGTGACATTAATTAACGAGGATCTCACGCTGTTTTTCCAGAGGACCGTCACGTGCGGTGCATGTGATACCTGGAGCTCACCAAAATGAAGAGATGTGATCTTTTTCTCTGCCCTCTCAGATGGTCACATGCATTATTTATTGCCCGCAGTGCAGTCCAGGCACACAAGAGACATGGCAAAAATTGCCGGACCAGTGCTACAAAAAACTTGTAAATCTCCGCTGAGTTTGTCAAATAGCTTTGACAGATAATGAGTTATTTGCGAATCTTGCATTTCACGAATCGAAAAATTATATGCTGCACTTTCTCCTTTCAAAACAACATTTTAGGAGCTTGAATAGATATAATAATTTAAAATTAATTAAAAAACCCTCCAAAACCAAAAGCAAGTGCACTGTTTAAAGTCAAATTATATGTTTATGTCAAGTGTTCATCAAACCACCCCTAAATGGGTCTTCCTTTCTCTTCCTGTATTATTCAGTTTGTCCAGTGCAGCAAAAAAAAAAATGTACAGCTCTATTCTAAGCACATAATTAATAATAATAATTAATTACAAGCATTTTCCACTCTGCTTCACATGTTCGAACTGAAACACTTCACAAGTAGTTTATCTTCCTGACAGCCCTGTGAACTAAGGGGAGGCGTTATCCTGTTTTACAGGCAGGGATCTTACACGCAGCGCGGTTGGCATGAAAAAATATTTGCTAATTTTGAGAGGCTGGCAACTGATTATTTTCTAGGATATTAATTTTACGGCAGTTCACCCGCTTTCAAAAAAGTCTGGAGTTTTTGTTGGGTTATAATTTGGAAGACACAATGGCCAAGCTGAGAAAATTTCTCTGACTTAATGACGTTTCTTAGATGGGCAGCTTTAGTTAAACTTGTGGCTACTGTTCCTGTCATATAGCAAACATTGCTCCAGATGGATCTGTTGTGTGATTGATACTTATCTGCCTGTATTCCTACAAACAGGGATTCTCCATTTGACTCTTAAATACTGCAGAAGGGCAGCTGGTTTTTATTTAGGGTAATTTTGTGTGGGCTGGTTGGGAGTGTATTTAGCCATCCTGCTGCTCCTCACACTTCTGAGTTTTTCCCTTGCAGAGTTTTCTGGACCAGGAAACAATCCAGCTGAGAAACAGCAACTGTTCCCACCACCTCATGTTTCAGAGGGGGCTGATGTGCACCCCGGTATTGCTTGAAACAAAGAAGACTTTCCTCCAACTCTTTCTCCCATCCCTGATTTGAGGTCTGCCATGAAGTTACGTTGGATGTAAACAGCAGAGGTAGGTTACAAGCTGTAGGCATTCATAGAATTGCAGACTGGTTTGGGTTGGAAGGGACCTTAAAGGCCATGCAAGCCCACCCCCTTCCCTGGGCAGGGACACCTCCCACCAGCCCAGGCTGCTCCAAGCCCCGTCCAACCCCTCCAGGGATGGGGCAGCCACAGCTTCTCGGGGCAGCCTGGGCCAGGGGCTCACCCCCCTCACAGCCAAGAATTTCTGCCTCACATCTTATCTCAATCTCTCCTTTTTTAGTTTAAACCCCTTCCCCCTCATCCCATGGCTCCCCTCCCTGCTCCAGAGTCCCTCCCCAGCTTTCCTGGAGCCCCTTGAGGGACTGGAAGGGGCTCCAAGGTCTCCCCAGAGCCTTCTCTTCTCCAGGCTGAACCCCCCCAACTCTCTCAGCCTGTCCCCACAGCATCTCTGTGGCCTCCTCTGGCCCCGCTCCCACAGGTCCAGTTGCCTTCTCCACACTGCCTGGGACCCGGTAGACCCAGGAACGATTGGGGTGAATGTATTGTCAGGCTCAAAAGCGACGCCAAAACACCCACCCACCCAGGGGGAAAACAGATGGGGAACTAGACAAACATATACAAGTGTTTGTAACTCCCTGTGGCCAGCAACAAGCATTTCATGGCAGGGAAATAAAGAACTGGTTGGAGGTTTGAATGAGACTTTGAAGGAGATCTTGCTGGGACGCCCGAATCCTGGGGCTTGCTATGCCCTAATCACATGCAGCTGCGCTGAAAAGCCCTGCTCTAGAAAATCGGGGAGGGAGCTAAAAGCGTCGTGTTCACGGAGGTTTGCATATGTTGGAGGGATTAAAATGGAATGCAGAAAAAAAGAGTGGATTTTCCTCGCGTGGCAGTCATTTGTAGGGCTGTGTCCCCCTGTAGCCCTCGTCGAGAGCCTGCAGAGAGAGGAGAGCAAACGCACCCAGGAAATGCTAATTGTGTTCTCTGAGATCAGTTACATGTGAATTAACAGAGGAAGCGGATTGAGCAGGATCATGCCAGAGGTGAGACGCAGGATAGCATCTATTCCCAGCACAAAAGAGCAGTCTTCACTAGCCCAGATACCCCAGACTGGAGACCCAAATAAAATCTAACTGGCGTTACAAATGCTTTCCAAAAGTAAAGATCTGTGGTTAATTTAGCACCTGGAAAAGAAGAAAACCTCTCCATTTATGTGATATCACCTGCTTTGAACACTTGAAAGTCTAGTGTGGTTTTTTTAACATACTTGTTGATCAAAAGTTGTGGATGGATTTCTGGGAGCTTCCGCAAATGTAACAAAAAACCCTGTGTGCATTTTTAGGTGTCAGAAATACTTTTAAATATCCACATAAACAGCATGAGGATCACAGTATAGGACTGGAGCAAGGATTAAACTGGACTAGACTGGAAAGGGAATCTTTTGCCTCAGCAGTCGTCACCAACTTGCTGTGCCCTTGAGATGGAGGAAAATGTAGTTTCTCATGCTTTTGCTGCTATTCTGCTCTGCGTGACACCCCACTTGTGCCGTTCTCAGCCAGGTAAAGTCCATATTTATTTTAAACTGAAATAGATATGGCAGGATCGAGCCCAGGAAATAGTTTTTGTATCTCGTTGAGCTCTATGGAGGGCTGCAGACGTGTTGACAGAGCTGCATTCCTTGCCATGCTCCATTATTGGCTGCCTGTGAAAACAAGCTCTGCCTTTTCCCTGTTAGTCTCCACAAGTTTGCTGTTAATTAGGCTGAGCATCATTTTGACTTCTATAAAGCTGGTGGGGGGTTGATTAGGAAGAGCGAAAAGAACAAAGCGGGCAGCGAGGACATTTCAAAGAGCGGCGGGAGGAGAAGGGATGACAGTCTCCCTGCCAGCTTGGGGCTTGCCCTGGAATTTCTGCACCTCTGTGAACCGATCTGATAGCTGCATTTGAACCCTCATCCGCTGGGTGTAAAGAGGTAACGGAGCTCCAAGCCAGATGGTGGGATAATCAGGAGGTGCTCGCCTCACCCGGTGTGTCGTGCACAGCCGTTTGGGTTCCGTTTGGTTCTTCTCTGAACCCCTTTGACCGGAAAAGCAGCTTGATTTTGGGCTTTGCGGGGAGAATTCTGGCACCGCCGTCCATCCCTGCGGGGGGACTTCCACCTCCTGGAAGAGCTGCGGGTGTGCAGTGGCACAGAGCAGAGGGAGCTCAGAGGAGGGAGGGCCACGTGCACTTTATTATATCTTATTTAAAGAAAAGCCATCGGTAATGATTCCTAAAGTAAGAGGAAAGATTTTATTTTATTTTTTTTTTTTTTGCATGGTGCAAAAGAGTGGAATTAGACTGAGAGCTGACATGCAGGCAAAGCTCTCCTTTGGAAGAAAGGCTTAACATCACCGACATACTTTTTTTCTTTTTTTAAAAAATATATGGATTTTTTGCTTTTAACTTCAAAAACTTCCTCTTCTGGAGCTGAGGTAACTTTTGAGCTTGAAGGTCCTGGGCTGGGTCCCCTATCCTTCAAGCCGTCTGTCTTTCCTTAATTGTTTCACATCAGTTGCACTAAGTACAGGAAAATGATCAGCAAGAAAAGTGCCTTTTACTTGAAATCTTTTTTTTTTTTTCCCCTTCTGCAAACACACCATCATTTTTCCAAAAAAAAAAAAAAGGAATGAAGAATAAGTCCCAAATTGAAACCGAATTATTTTTCACCAACTCTTTTGATGTGAAGCCACTGTTACTAATGCCCTCCTGCCTCCCGCAGCTCCAGCCTAAATTTGGGACAAGCCCTCGCTGCATCCAGCTGAACGGAAAGAGGTCCCTAATTAACCGAACCAAACGAGTCCTCGGCTGGGAAGGAATGGCTAGGTGATAATCATGTCTGCATTCAGACGTCTCTTGCTAAAACCCAACCTCTCCCCCAGCCCCTCCTTGAAGTTACAAACTTTTGGCTGAAGAATGCGGTAGGGTTGTCCTCTCGCTACTCCCACTCCTCCTGCACCCCTTTCCCCGCCGAAAGGCCCTCCCCCTGTCCAATTTGGATGAGGCTGTACCTTTTCTTCTCTCCTTCAAGAGTGAGGGTTTTATTCCCTTCTTTTCTGCCCAGATCTCCACTAAACAAAGGAGCTCTGGGCACATCACCAGTTCCAGGACGTAAAGGTATTTAAACAGTTTCAGACTAAATCCAGAGCTGCATAGCTAAGAGCTGATTTCTTTCTCTTTATCTGCCTAATTGTTTGTCTGCCTAATTGTATTTTGTTGTTTTGCACATTTTTTTTTTTAATTGATTGATTTTAATTTGCACACTCAAAGGCATGCGTTTGAAATCTTTCCCGATTCCCTCCAAACTTGCAAATCACTTTAAAATCTGATTTAGTGATTGATTCTCTCTTTTGCTTTGTCAGGGTATTTCTTACAAGTGGTGTTCGGTGGAATTTCTCAGAGCTGAAAATAGTTTTTAAGCCTTTTTATTTTTTTTAACTCTCTTTTGATGGTGTAAATGACTTTTCCATACTCTCTTAGTCAGACGTGTGTGAATGCTCTCAGAGTACGTGCCTGTGTATCGATCATTTGTCATGCTCCTGATTTCTCCGCGAGGAAATGGGTGCATCTGGACTTTCTTCAGTTTAAATTTCTGCACCAAGGCTGGAAATCTCCCGAAGTGCAAAACTTTGGGCTTTTCGCGACTTCTTTTTTTTTTTTTTTTCTTTTTTTCTTCCCCATCCGTGTTCCACCTCGGGAGCTGTGGGAGCAGAGGAAACCCTCTCCCTTTTGTCTGGCGGGCGATAATCATATCCCAGCCCTCCACGGCCAGGCGTGTGTCGGGAGCCCCAGAGCTCTCCGGGCTGCAGGGAGGGCAGTTTCTTTGTCTCTGCCTCTGCTCCCAGCCCTGCCTTTTCCCTTCCCACTCTTGCCTTTCTCATTCCCTGCGTTTGAAATATTAGAGCCTTGAAAAATGCATGCCCTGGAGAGCTGAGAGATTCCCAGCTGGGACGCTGGGAGATGTGTTTTTGGGTTTAGGGGATTTTTTTTTAATAATATTTTTTCTTNGCAGCCCTGCCTGCTCCCGGCACCCCTCAGGCCTTTCCCGAGGCCGTCCGTCTCCTCGCAGCGGGGGCTCAAGGGATGGCCGCCTGGCTCCGGGGGGGTCTCTGCTGGGCCAGGGTCCGTACATCTTGCCCAGGGCTGTGTTCCTTTGCCCCCAGAGCCTCTCAGTCCTGCAAGGACTAAAATAAAGCCACTCCAGAGGCGGCCGTGGGCTGTGTCACCCCTCGGCGCCCCACAGCACGGGCTGACCCCCCGCTCCCCCCGGGGCTCTGCTCACCCTGCGCCCGTGGAACCCCTCTGCCATGTCACCCACCCCTGGGGGAAGCCGAGGGGTGCCTTTTTCCCTCAGGAAGGGGCCTTGTTCATCAGGATGGACTTTCTTGGGGGGACGAGGATCTGCCCTGGTGTGATTCAGGGTCAAATTCTGCCTCTGGCCACTTCCCGGCTATGGCCATCTCCTAGGCTCAGTTGCCGGCCCCATCCCCAGGGAGCTGGCCGTGCTCTGCTCGCCCCATGGTGTGTGCACAGCCAGAGTTGTGAGAGGTCTCCTTGCTGCCTCCATTGTCCCACTCCTCCCCTCTGCAGGGGCTTCGGAGCCCATATCATCTCCTTCCCCGTGGCCTCTCATAGTTGGCTGCTTGTCCCAGCTCAGGAGCTCGTCTACATCCCTCCACCTTCTCCTCCCTCCCTTCACCCTCCGTGGAAACCAGGCTTGGCTTAGTCTGACATGTCTTCGTGCCCGAGCCCCAGCTCGCAGTCCTTCATCTCACGCCAGCCCACAACGACCCTTTTGCCTGCCTCAGCACTGGAGTGCATGTCCTTCCCATGGGTTTGCCAGCAGATAGCTCCCCTCGGCCCTCAGAACTACCTNTGGGTTTAGGGGATTTTTTTTTAATAATTTTTTTTCTTCTTTGGTTCAGACACATTTTCTGCCTTGTCTGGGCTGAATTTTTTTTTTTTTGCCTGCTTTGGGGCTGGGCTGGAACTGCTGTGGGAAAGCAAGGGGGACAGTAAGGGGAGGCTCGGGGGCCCCATCCTTTCCCGCAGGAGCGGGCGCCGAGCCGTCCGCAGAAAGCAGACGAATATTTCCACTCTGGGAAGGGGAGACCCGTGAGGATTTCCCTCCTCCCTGAAGGAACAAACTTTTGGGGGCCCGAGGTGAGAGATGCTGCTTCCTGCCCCTCCGCTGGTGAGGAGGAGGGCGGAAAGGTTNGGGGGAAGCCGAGGGGTGCCTTTTTCCCTCAGGAAGGGGCCTTGTTCATCAGGATGGACTTTCTTGGGGGGACGAGGATCTGCCCTGGTGTGATTCAGGGCCAAATTCTGCCTCTGGCCACTTCCCGGCTATGGCCATCTCCTAGGCTCAGTTGCCGGCCCCATCCCCAGGGAGCTGGCCGTGCTCTGCTCGCCCCAGGGTGTGTGCACAGCCAGAGTTGTGAGAGGTCTCCTTGCTGCCTCCATTGTCCCACTCCTCCCCTCTGCAGGGGCTTCGGAGCCCATATCATCTCCTTCCCCGTGGCCTCTCATAGTTGGCTGCTTGTCCCAGCTCAGGAGCTCGTCTACATCCCTCCACCTTCTCCTCCCTCCCTTCACCCTCCGTGGAAACCAGGCTTGGCTTAGTCTGACATGTCTTCGTGCCCGAGCCCCAGCTCGCAGTCCTTCATCTCACGCCAGCCCACAACGACCCTTTTGCCTGCCTCAGCACTGGAGTGCATGTCCTTCCCATGGGTTTGCCAGCAGATAGCTCCCCTCGGCCCTCAGAACTACCAGTTGTCTGGGAGGTTCTTCTCCACCTGTCTTTCTCCATGCCGTGGCCTTTCTGGAGTACGATGCAGTAAACCAGAGCTGTGGGACCTGGGAAGATGGTCCATAAATAGGATCTGCTCTTTCTTGAAGTTCTCTTCTTGCTTCGCAGTCCTTCATCTCCTGTTGCTCCTCTGAACCAAGGCACTGCGCCGAGGTCAGTGTCACAAACCACCACCATGGGGGGGGCCCGGGAGAGATGTTCTTTTCTCACTCTTGGTTTCTCCATCAGAAGGGCAGGAAAATATTTGTAAGGGCAGAACCATGACTCTTGGAGATCTCCTCTTGGTTCCCAGCTCTTGGGAAAGAGAGGTTTGGCAATGCTGTGGTAGGGAATGACGCTGTGAACGTGTTGGCTGCATGTTCGAGGAGCCCAACTCGGTGTGACTGTCTGACCCCACTGTATTAATTCCGTGGAGGGGGCTGCCTGGGGTGATCGATTGTTTTAAAATCGCGTTTTAAAAATGTGAAAGCCCTTAAGAACACTTGTGTGTGTCCCTTTCTTTTTCCTCTCTTTTTGCTTCTAGAAAGAGAACGGCAGGACGGCACCTCAGCACTCAGGGGCTGCTGCCAAAAACCATCCTCCACCAAGGCAGCAGGGACCCTCCAGCTGGAAGAAGCTTTCGGGGCAGCCGGGGGAATCGAGGAATCCGTGCCATCATGGGGGTATTATGGCTGGCCAGGTTCATGCTGGGATGTACAGCAGTTATGTATGTGGAACAAGCCCAGGGTCAATATGAAGGGGACTTGCAGACAGACAGATTTGCAGGCTACGAGGAAAGACAGCCAGCAAACAGAGTGAGAAGAAGAGGCCAAGACACTTTACGAGGGTACGTTTCATGTTTTTTTCTATTTTACAAAGCAGAACTTGGGTTATTATCATAGCACATAGAGACATGCTTACAGAATTGCCTTTCCTTGAGCTCAGGAAGGAGTCTGCTCTGCAGACCTCCGGTAGGAGGAAAGCTCATGCCATAGGGGACAACCAAGCAGCCTCCCATGGGAGCGGAGAGCTGTGCACTGAGCTCTGCCGGGGAATCGCAGCGCCTTAGGGCTCATCATCCAGGACTGTCAAGAGCCACCCGCACCCTGGCTGTTTGTGGGAGGGATGGCTGTGGCTGGGCTTTCCACCACGGCTAGTTGGGGTGCTGTCGACTCAGGATTTGACCATGGCGTCGCATTCGCCTCCCTGCCACCTGTCAGTGCTCTGGGCTGTATTGAAAGGTTATTGCCTCCGATGGCTGCTTTTACATGATGATTGTTGCTAACGGGAAGGTATCGCACTCAGTCCCTTGTTGTGCAGCACAGCTGTGGCTTGTGGTCTCATCTATAGACAAATTGGTGTGAGAGCTGGACCCGTGAGCGCTTTCCACCTGAGGAGGGAGACAGGGCTCAGCTAGAAAAATCCTGAAGCTTGTGCTGGAGCTCGGCTGTGTTTCCATGCTCTCAAGATGGTTCCTGGCCCCGGCACTGATTTTGGGTTATTTTAAGTCTCCCTGGCTGTAGTTCTTGGAAAGTGTTCCTGTGTCAGTGGGCAGAATCAGAGCAGAACGTGATACACGCGCGAAGCCTTGGCTGTGCCAGAGTCCTCCGGCACTTGCTGGGGAATGCTGCTTGAATGGGATGGAGTGCCGTGCTTTCAGCCCAGACAGTCAAATGTGCTGTGTTTGGGCTGGAGCTGGAACACAGAGCCTGGCCGTGGAGCTGCCAGGGGCAGGGCCGTGGGGCTGGCGGAATCTGCTCTTGGCATTCAAACGTGCGTGGCCACTCCCTCTGGCTACGGCGGTTTTGGAAAAGATGGACAGCAAGTATGCTGGGGGTTTGGTCTTCTCAAAACTAGCTACCAAATGCAGCCATCGGCTCACTCGCCGGGTAAGGGCACCCCGTGCCTCCCCCAGTATGACCCATAAGTAATTTCACCATGGTCCTGTCTTTGAATCAGCCCTCAGATAAAACACCCCAAATCTTTATGACTATTGGGGATGAAAGCCCTTTCTTGAAAAGGATGGGATGACAGTCTACCAGATCCAGAGAGTCTTGTTCAGCCTGCCAGCCCAGGGCTGTACGTGATTGATTACTGTGCTTATAGTGGGAATAGAAAGAACTGGAAGGAGTTGAAGTGTGCATGGATAATCCTGTCTCGCGCAGCACTGTGAAGAGAAAGGAAGGGCAAGGACTAGGAAACGATGAGTGTTTCCATTCCCCCTGGGACCCCGGAGAAGGTCACTGCTGTCCAGGGGTCTTATGGCACTCAGTGACTTAGGTGACCAGATCCTGTCTTCAAAAATGATTTACAGCTTAAATCCTTTAGACTTTCGGTGAGTCTGAAGGGCCCAAATCCCAAGTGCATTTTAAAAATGAAGCCCGGATTCCCAAGTTCAAATTACTTCTGGAAACCCTTCTCTACTTTAAAGTCTCAGACTTGGACTAACATTTAAGTAAAGTAATACCAAATTATCGGTTTTGTAAGTTGTTAGAGGCCACACAGTAAGTTCGAGGCAGAATCGGGATCAGGCCTGAAGTGTCTGACTCCCAATCCCCCACAGGGAGCTGGGGACCACACTGCTACCTCCTTCATTTTCTCTTCTGCTTTCCTCATGCCCTCTGAAGCAACTGCTGGAGGAAAAGAAAAAACCCCACTGGGATAAGTGCAGGGTCTGTTTAGGGAAGTCTGCGCAACTAAATTTAAGGCAACTGAAGAATCATTGTTTCTTGGCCCTTGGGAGAGCAGCCTTGTTTCAAGGGAGGGAACCGTGGTGGACAACAGAGGGGAAGCTGGCGAAACTTGGAGTGGCTGGAGCTTCTGCCCCAGGCGCTTCCCATGCTCCATGTCAAGCGACCCTGACAGTCTCCTAGGGTTTGTGCCCAAACCTCTCCTTTGGGATTTCCAGCCCTTCAGCAGTCTCTCTCTTTAACATCTCTATTTTACAAGCAGATAAAACCCACTTGCGATGAGGAATCTATTGAAGAGTGAGGTTTTAACTAACGTCTGCTGGGCTTAGAAAGCAGCTACAGATGTCACCAGCTGCAGTGCTGTGGATGGGTCTGGCAGCCAGTGAAAGCCACCTCCTACAGAGCCACAGACCCAGCCATTTTTGTTGTCGATTCCCCAAACAGTGCTAGTCCCTCATCCTTTATGTTCTGCCTGGAAACAATTCTGGAGAATTGCAGTTAGGGATCAACATCTTCCCCCAACCCTGGTTTTGCTGCCTTAAGGGATCAGGATTCTTTCATGCTGCTGTGAAATTTAACTGAGTTTGATCCACTTCTTTGGGAAAATCAGATAAGTCACAATTTGAGGTTTGGTTTACTCGCAGACTACCACTGCAGTAGCAAAATAAATGAATGAACGGTGAGTTTGCTTGGTGCAACTTTAAATGTAAAGGAAGGTAGTGAGGTTTTTTTATATTTGGTTTTATTTTACAATGTTGGCATGCAGGTGGCTTATCCTGACTATGGTGATTTGTGGAATTATCTATTCTATAATGCCACTCCTCTAAACACACATCTGAATGTCTAAACACGCTTATCTGTGGTGTCTGTTTTAATAGGTTATGACATAATTTCAAATATTTGCTTTGGCATTTGCTTTCAAAGACCCACAACTTTCAGAGAGATAGACTAATTTCAATCCAACTTCCATCTGGAATATCTTTGGTTCTGAAACTTCCTTTGGTTTTGAGGCTTGCGTGAAAGGAATTTAAATGGAACTGGAATTAAAATACAGCAAAGCTTAGCTGCATCACGCGGGCCTGAGCTGGCAGCTCCCCTGGTGAGCCCTGGGCCATCACCCCCAGCCGCCGTCCTGGACACTCTGGTTTCTGTGAGAATGTTCAAAAGTTTGGATATTGGTTCTGGATGGAAGGAAACACAGAAACAGATTTTGAGGGTTCACTGGATAGATCTATTGGTGATGCAGTGCAGAGTCCTCTACTCCTTTGTGGAAACCTTCTGCTCAGGGCTTCTAGACTGCCTAACCCTGGATTACTTGTTCCTTGAAATCATTTGTTTTGCCAACACAAGTTAATAATTGTTTTCTCTTCGTGCACCATGCTTGATAC
Source organism: Rhinoptilus africanus (assembly GCA_013400135.1). NCBI lineage: Eukaryota > Metazoa > Chordata > Aves > Charadriiformes > Glareolidae > Rhinoptilus > Rhinoptilus africanus. The sequence goes on from VXBO01010091.1 coordinate 83,599, forward strand.
CCTCTATGCTGCCAGATTTCAAAGCCTTTTATGATGTTAACGTGCCATTTGTCGATCACTTTTCTGTGGCAGAAATAGTTTTGCTCCCAAAGCAGAATATGACAGACAGATACATTAGAGGACTTAAAGGACAGCCCCCTATCTTGACAAGCTACATCTGGTTTTCGTTCTACCATTTATTCTTATACGTGCCTCCTCTTCTCTTGGGTGGGTGAAACCATGGATTCCTTCCATCTCTAAATTGTGTTATATCACAATTTGGACAAGAAAATAGAGTGACGCTGGAACTGCAGGGAGAGGTGTGACCCGGGTGTCTTTATAGGGGAATTTTTAGCAGCTCTGGCATAACCAAATGCCCAAACATATTCAGTTGCTTCTTCCTTAATTTTTCTCTTAAATATCTTCTACTCCTACACATAGCACAAATAACTTCTTGTGGGTTTCCCAGGCCAGTCTTGAGTGAGCCCCAGTAGCACAGGGTATCTGCTGTCTTTTGGTGGCAAGTTACTTTGTGTCAAGTCTTAGCCAATTAGTACTGAAGGAAATCATAGAATCANAATATCATAGAGCTTGTAGTGAGAAACTGCTCTCTAGTAACTCCGGGACCAACACAAGCTGATGCCTGGAGCGAACGGGCTGTGCACGAGGACGTTTGTAGATGTCTTGTTGGTTAAAAGAGGCTTCAGCAATGCAGGAGGCAAGGCTGTATATGTTTTTGCTGGAAACATATTTATTTGGAGCTCTGTTCCCATCCCAGTCTCCTTTGATAAAGGGATAAGTCTGAAATAAATGCAAAGCATGAAATAAATGCGAAATAAACAAGGCTGTTAGTCACCAATGCCTTTACAAATAACAATTAATAAAGTAATGTGGAGCAATAAATCACAGCCAAAGCCATGATTTAATCTGTCCCTAAACTCATTAAAGTAGAGACAATTTAAAATGACCGTCTCCTGAAAGGAACAGCACTGACAAATCCATTTATGAGGCAGGATTTGAATGGGATTATTAGTTTAATGAACTATTGAACAGTTTCCAAGAGCAAGAATGTGTTTAACAAAGGGGAAAGAAAAGATGATTAGTCTGCAGCCAGCTGAGCTGTTTGCTGGCAGTGTGATTTCCTGTAAGTTCATGGCTGCCTGTTTTTTCAAGTAAGAATAAAGGCTCAGCTATAGCTTGACTTTAAACACAACTAATTATGTCAAGCCCATTAATTATGAAATGGCCACTGCAATTGAGAAGATGGATGAAGAGCAGATGTTTGGGGGGGCATTTGGCATACCTCTTCCCTTGCTCTGACTTAGGCCAAGAGACAGAGAGGTGTCTAAATTCATTGCGGGGAATGGGGAATATGAGGAGTTTTCAAGCTGCTCTCCCATAGGTGTTTTTTTTTTTACACCTTCTTAGTTTCCAGCTTGCCATTGGGGAATGGAGAGGAAAGGCACGTTGTGTACAAAAGACTGCTGGGATGTCGGTGAATTCTCCCTATAGAGAGGGAAAACTGCAGGCTGCGATTCGGGGCCACATGACACCAGTTTAAACTGAACCTGACACTGGGATGGTGTTTAATGTCGAAGGGAGATTGGACGTAGCAGAGGTGAGCTTCACTGCCGTTCACTCCGAGATGGGCGCAAGGAGCAGATGATTTCCGGCAGTGTTTTAATCCAGCTCCATCCCTGACATTGTGGCTCCACAAGCATCTTACTACAGGCATTACAAAAGGTTTTCTTGGACCAGCAGCAATTGTAATTTTCTTCACTCTTGCTTTAGGTTTATCAGAAACATGTGCCTTTAAAAGGAGTCGATGCCCAAAACATGACCAGCACTGTCAGCTGTTTCATGATTCAGGCCCTGATTCTGCCTCTGCCAAGTTGAAGCATAACGTTCGAGTTGAATTCAGTGAAAAGAATAAGCCCTAAGTGGGAGTTGCAAATCTTTTCTGTGGCGTTACCATCTCCGCTGCCACTGTAAATCTAGCGAGAGATATTGATATCCTCAAAGTCCCAGAGTGGAGTCCTTTAAATGCAGAAGGTCAGCTTTCATTCCTTATGGAAAAAAATTGATTTCTTGACCTTGAAGTTGTTAGAAAACTCTCTTGAAAATGAAATCCTGGTTAGAGTAAGAACCAAGGTGCTACTAAGAGGCAGTGGAAGCTGAAGTGTCCCATTGCTGTAGTTTAGGCAACCAGACTCTGTCCTACTGGTTGTGTGGGTTGGTTGTGAAAAAGACTCTGTAACTATGGTGATATAAATACTAAAAAAAGCAAATTTGTGGGATACATCACTACCTACACCAACTGAAACTACAGGCACGTGTAACAAAAGAGTAACGACAGAACTCCAGTGCTTATTAAAAACTGCTGTCTGAAATGGACTGTGCTGCTTGTGGTTGCCCACCTCTTATTGCAGTTGGACTAGATGGTCGCTGTAGGTCCCTTCTGGCTGAAGTATTTTGTTCTGGTTTATTCTGGTCTGTTCTAAATAAGAGTTTCCTCACCAGATGGTGAAATGCATGCTCACAGGTGCATAGAGGACTCTCCATCTCCAAGAAGGTAGCTTTGGGTAGCCTCCATTTAGAAAAGATAAGAGGGAGCATGGGTCAAACTCTAGCAAAGCTGTCTTGCCTTCTCCCACCACATTCCTGCCCTGGGCAGGACATGAGTCTCTGTGCTCCGAGGCTTGTTAAAGCTGAGTTTAGAGTGTGGGTATATCCCTTCGGGAAAGGTGGAGCCGGAGCTTCTGTCGCTGTGATCCAGACAACTCTTGAGCACATCTCAGCTGCTTCCACATCCACATTCTCCACGTGTGTAAACCTTGGCATTTATTGATAGAGCCAGAGGTGAAATACTACAAAGAACAGAAGGAACAAAATCACTGAACAATTACTGTGTCCAGCTCTGGAGTCCTCGGCACAAGAAGGACATGGAGCTGTTGGAACAGGTCTAGAGGAGGCCCCGGAGATGCTGGCGGGGCTGGAGCCCCTCTGCTGTGGGGACAGGCTGAGAGAGCTGGGGGGGGTCAGCCTGGAGAAGAGAAGGCTCCGGGGAGACCTTGCAGCCTCTTCCAGTCCCTGAAGGGGGCTTACAGGAAGGATGGGCGAGGGGCTGTTTGCAAGGGCATGGAGTGATAGGAGGAGGGGCAATGGTTTAAACTAGAGCAGGGCAGGGTTAGATGAGACATCAGGAAGAAGTTCTTTACGTTGAGGGTGGTGAGACACTGGCCCAGGTTGCCCAGAGAGGGGGTGGAGGCCCCATCCCTGGAGACATCCAAGGCCAGGCTGGATGAGGCTCTGAGCGACCTGATGTAGTTGGAGATGTCCCTGCTCCCTGCAGGGGGTGGGACTGGATGGGCTTTAGAGGGCCCTTCTGACCCAACGCATTCTGTGATTCAGTAAAGCAGCAGCTGGAAACTTCTGACTTAAGACTCTTGTTCCTAAATTTTCCTTCTGTCTTGATTTATATTGTGAAATGGTTGATCTTGGACTTCTGGCCCAGGCTGGTTTCTCTTGTTATTGGCAGAAAACGTGAAGGCAAGTATTGGGATGGCAAAAGATTATCTGGCGTAGAAATTAATAAGTTATATGGGTTTTGTTTGGAAGTTTTAAGAACTGGATTTGAAGTTTTGATTTATTTCAGAATTTAAAGAGGAGGGGGGAGAGATGGAAGAGTTGGTAATGCTGCTTTCCAAATGAAAGTGTTAAGTAGTTCCTGGAAAACAGTTGCATTTTTAGTCTTTTTTCAGAGGAAAGTTGTCTGTATGTTTCCTTGCCGATATATAGGATTTAAACGCACACAAATAACGGAAGATTTTCCCTACCATCACTCATAAAAAATGTGTGAAGATTGGAATAAAGGGGGGAAAATGGTATTATTGATAAAGGAGTATAACAAAAGATTTTATAGACCCCCTTTGCTAAAAATAAATAATAAATATTGTAAACATTATTGGGCTTGAACTTGGCATTAACCTAAGTAAATGGAATCCAAATCCCATACAGTCTTTGTAAGACTTTCCTTGCATTTTGTTGCATTCCTTTTACAAAACTGAATGATAATCATGCATCTTTAAAAAATTATTTCCATGGCTCTCTCTTTCATAATTTTCAGATAAAATTCAGGTGTCTACCCTGCAGGTGGCTTGGCGTGGCTCGGGTCACCTAAACTTGGGCAGCGCTTTGTTGTAAGCCCAGAGCTTTATTTTGGAGGCAGCCAGGCAACCGTCTCGGCTTGGCTTTCTCTCCGTGTGTGTGTGCCTGGAGTCCACCTGAGCAAGCTTTCCCGGGAGACCTCTGCCTGGGTGCAGGGATGATTTTTGAGCCAAGGCTGCAATTTTGTACTTGGGGAGGTCCCTGATGGGGCTTCCCTTCATTGCAGGCTCATGCTCCATCACCTTATTGATGACCTTGGGGGGTTGGACTAGATGATCTTTCGAGGTCCCTTCCAACCCTATGATTCTATGACCTTACCGATAGCTGCATCTCAGCCGGAGAAGGAAAAGAGGGCTGAGATACAGAGACCTATAGTCTTTCTAGACTGCGTGTTCTGTATTTAAGATGGCCCAAAAGCTTCCTTCTGCTCTAAATTAGGGTAGGGAATGCAAGCCTGTGCACAAAGACAGGACAAGTACCATTGAACACTAAGTAGGCCTATTTAATGCTGTTTCAATTTCAATCCAAAGACAATTTAATATGTATTAGAAGTAGAAATGTAATAACCATCTGGAAAAGATAAATTAATTTCTCCCTGTTTTTTAATAATATAAAAATGAAAACAGTGAACACCTGAGTAACTTTGTTTGAAACTACATAATTGCTCAGTTAAAAGGCTTATATTTTGATATCATGCGTTTTCCTGGTTGATCAAAGAAAGTGCTAAATTAGGTGTCAAGGCTATCTTCAGTTTCAGACCATTCATTCTCTAGGAAAAATTAACTAAAACGTAAAAACAGAGATGAAAATAACTACTTAAATTAAGGCTTCCTTTCAGTTAAAATAACAACAACAAAAAAAATATTCTTAAATCTAGAGCCCCTCCTGGGCTGTGGGTACTCTCCCACCCCTTCCCAGACCTCCCAGTTCCTTAAGGAGAGCTTCAGTGGGGGATCAACCGCTGAATTCAGGTGCTTGAAAGGCTCAGCTTTCTTTGAGTATCTTGTGTCAAGGTCTTCTGAGTCCCAGATGCTTGGTCTGGGCTCAAGCAGAGACCAGGTCAGCATTGCTAATTTGCACAGACGCGAGATGCTCAGTAACGCTACCAGGGTTTGCTGGGAGGGAGCTGTGCAACGGTTCACACCACGGTTATCCCCGGAGATGGAGGTGCTCCGGGGACCATGGAAAGTAAAGGGTCTCCAGCAGGAATGTGAGAGACACCGGGAGTCTGGGGTTTTGGTGGGATCAGAGAAAAATGTTTCTTTTGCCACAGATGTATTTCTGAGTCAGTATTACAGGTATTGCTGAGAGTCTTGGGAAAGCGATCCATAGCTCGGCTCTGCAAACAACTTCAGGATGTTCAAATTCTGAATACTTTAGTGCTTGCAGTATTACCTGGCTGTTAGCAGTTCTAAGGTGTGTGACTTCTACTGGTGGTAACAGAATCTTATCATCTCCGCACCTTTAAAAAAATCCAAAGAATCCCCAAAATAATTGAAATCATTGGGACTTGAACTCTTTCCGTAAAGCTAAACAGATGCTGGGCTGCTTTGCAGAACAAGAGGGGGATGTTTCAGGTGGCAGAGGTTGGGCACCTCCTTTGCAGGACCGAGTCTGTATCCTCACGTTAAACAGGGGCTGCCTGGATCGGAGCTTCTCTGCTTTCTCTTTTGCAAATTACTTATCAAACTGTATCCACTGCATGCACACATGCAGAACCGGGGAAGTAACAGTGAACGTACAGATAGCATAGTCCTAGGCTCGTAAAACTGATAAATCACTGAGATAAATACTTGCAGTACATTTGAGGGATCTGGTAAGTCAAGAACAAGGAGGACACGAATATGTTCCCCTTTAGGCCAAGTCAGCATTGTTTAAAATCTGTTCTCACAGACATGACACAATCCCAAATCCCTCTGGGTGAGTAGATGCAAGACCAAAAACCACTATCGCATTTGGCAGTAATTATTGTCCCCCTGGCGATCTCCACTGAGGCCAAGGGTGACTGGTGCCTGCAGTGGTGCTCCCCAGTTATTGTGAGAGATGATCCCTGGGGCGCAGCAAAGAATCAGGCTAAGATCAAAACCAAAAAGAATCTTTGAATTACAGGAAAGATTTCCAGCTCGGATGGAAAGGCAGGATCATCATCCCTGGAAAAGCCAGATGCTTAAGTCGTGTAAGACTGGAGAATGTAGTGGCGATACTCGTACAAATTCATTTTATTTGCCTCTCTGCTGGGGTGTGATTTTCACGATAAAAGGAGGGCTGCACGGGGTGGGCAGATACTCTAAGAAGAAACTTCTACGTCTCTTCCCTAAATTAGATCTTCTCTGGATAGGAGACAGCCCTCCTTTTTGCAGTATCAAATCAGAAATCCTCGCTAGCCTGGCATTAGCTAAATTGTCGCTGAGTTGGTGAATTTACAGCAGAAGGTAACTCTGAATGGTTTGGGGAAATCTAGAGCAGTGTTTGGGCTGATGGCTGTTCCTAAAGCTGAACGGATAGAAGTGCATTGAGAACTGGCTGAATCTGTTGCTGGATGGTTTGATTTGCCCATAAATATTTCTAACCTGAAACTTGAAGACAGAAAAAAAAAAACCCTGAAAATAAGAATAAGTGAAGGTAGCAACTATTGGCATGCTAAGGGGTTTCCGTCCGTGCCATCTATATTGTCAGAATTGTTGCAACCCGAATTGGACGTGTATGCAGAGCAGAAGAGAGGTTTTTTGGGTACTCAGAGAATACAAAGAGAGAAGAACAGAAGAAAAATTGAGATTGGGCAAGTTTAATAGACTCGTAAAATTAGGAGAAACAGAAGAAGGTGGAATAGCTCTCCTGGACCTGCTGGCCATGCTTCTCCTCATCTAGTCCAGGACGTGCTGCACTGCTGTGGTGGATTTCTCCCATCCATTTTTAGGACCAGTGTCGCAGATGAAGTGTCTTACCTCTCGATCATTAGGTTTGTCGCTGGGTAGTTAAGCTGTGGTGCTTCTCATGCTGAAATCTCCAGGTGTTGATCCCACGTGCTGGTGGGAAAGTTGCTGCTCACCCTTTCATAAACCGCTGGGCTCCAGCCCTACTACGAGCCTGCACAGTTGTACTTTGGCAGGGCGGCAGGGTGGTTTTTACTCACTGTTTTGTTTGAAACACTTAGAGAAAAAGGAATTTGTGCTTGGTCGCTTGCCTAACTTACATCTGGGATCTGGTAAAAGCACAAGCCATACTTTTATTAACAAAGTCTTAGTTTACAAAAGAAAAAATGAAGCGGTATGAATTTCTGAGAGCACCTACTCTGTGATCTTCACTTGTTCTCGTCCCGCTAAAGGGAGCAGAGAAGACCTGCAAAGGCTGCAGTCTGTAAACTGTAGAGTGTTGGCATCTCTGCCCTTACCAAGGGACTCAAACTGGGCAAGAGAGCCATTGCTCCTTGCAGCCAGACCCTCTTTGCTCAGACTCCTTTTCCCATTGAACAGGGAATATCTTGGAAAGTAACGCCTGGGAGACGGTCACAGCACTGAGGACCTGTTTTCACCCAGCAGGGAGAAGCTTTGGGCTGTATCAAGGAAAGAAATAATGAATGACTGTGATAAATACGGAAAAGGGCCTCCGTGCTCAGGCAGCAGATACCCATCCCAAACTTTTCCAGGCAGACACAAAGCAAGCCATGAGCCGGGAGAAGCGTTTGCTGACCATGCAGCCAAGCAAACTACTTGCAGGGTCACGGCTTAGGGAGTCTCAGTCACTGGTCAAGGGACTCCCCTTGGTGAGAAGACCAGGAAATTGGCCCAAAGTAATGAACTATAGTGAATTCTTCCTGAATTAATACATTGAATTCCGCTGGATGAGGCCAGTGAGAAGGAGAATGTGTGAGCAGGCAGGGGAGCAATCCCTGTGCAGAGCAGAGCATCCCTGAGCGTTGCCCCAGCCTTGGCAAGCCACCAATTTTCATTCACTCCTGTCTTCCTCTAATTTAAGGAATGGAAATGCTGCTTCTGAAGGCCAGTGACAACTGAGGTACACTGATTGCTCATGACAGGGGAGACAAATCCCGGGCTGCTGTTCCTGCTGTCTGGAAAGCACACGCTACGTGGAGCCAGGGATTCATTAGCTGTGGGTCCTGCTGGATGGCAGGAGAAGTGGTCCTTGCAGGACACCACCGTTATTGCACAAATCAGCCCTTTAGTGACTGCAGAGCTTTCTGGGGAGGGTTTGGAGAGTCCATTCTGCCTGGGTATTCCTTCTCCCACGGCTGGAGGAGTGGGCAAAGACCTGCGTGCCTGCGTGTGAGGACATAGCTGTGGGTGAGCGGGAAGCTCAGGGCGACTTAATTCAGTTTTTGGCTAGCATCTGTGTCTGCAAAGCATTCTCAGCCTGGACTTCACACGCTGTGCTGTCTGCCCTCTCCTACCTTGAACAATGAGTACGATTCTGCCGGGGTCACGCTAGGCATCTGACAGTAATTGGCAGGACCTTTTCGGCTGCTTGCTCAGCTAGTAGGCAACAATTCAGTGCTGCGGGCTGTCTCTCCCAGGCGGCTAACAGGAACAGGCTGCTGCAGCAGCAGCCAGATGCCGCTTGTGTTCTGTCCCCACAGGCGGGCTAGCACCCCGAGCCTGCGGGCAGTCTTGTGGTATGGACCTTCTCCCAGTCCTTGCTCATGCCTCCGACTCCACTGTGGATTTGGGAGAAAGGCTTCTCTCGCTAACAGCCGTGCATTTTCACATCACGCAGCCACAGCTCTGCTCCAGTGGGGTTTTTTTCTTGGCATCTCCCAGTTCTCAGATGGAGCCACTGCCAGCAGGCAGCGTTTGGTGCCATCAATTGAAACTCAGGCTTACTTTGTCCCTGCTTATCTTTATAATCCCATTGTTTATTTAAAGTGGACAAAGAAGATGCTCTGGCCAGCATTGCTTTTCCCTCTGTCCTTTCTTAGCATCACCCTTTTGGCCATATTCGCGTTGATTAAAATAGTTCTCTGTAGCAGCTGAGCACCTCCAGCCTTTTCCTAAACCGCGCGGAAGGTGATAAGGAAGATTTGTCTCATATTGGCAGGGCTATTTTTGCATCGGCTGAGCCATGGGGGTGGACCAGGAGTGCCGTCCTTTGCCAGAAAGGTCTGGCACAAACATGTCAGCTCTTATCTCCCTGGCCCTAACACCCAAAGGAGAAGTCACGCAGGCGTTAGCAGCATCTCAGCAGTACAACTGCATCTCGCCAGGACTGGATCGTGTCGGGGTAAGACCCTCTCGCTGCTGCTGGCTGGCAAGGAGGCAAAGCTGAGAGCGAGTAGGGTAAAAAAAATACCCTTTGGACTTTTAATTTAGGGCCGATTATTATGAATTTTCTTGATAGTTATGAAATGTTTGTGGATTTTGATTATCAGAATGTTACGGGCAAGTTTATTGAATTTAAATGCTTTTTCCTCTAACCTTGACCTTCCTATTCTTAGCTCTTCGCCACAAATGATGGCTGCAGTTTTCTGTTTGACAACTAAATGACATGCCTTTATCCCCACCTTTTTGCTGATGAGAACATGGGTTTCCAGCTTGTATTTCGCAGGAGATAACTGCTATTAATTTTAAAAAACAATTTGGTCACAACTTTGCTGAAGATGTGGGGTTTTTTTTTCTTTTTTTCTTACAAAACAGCATTCTCTTTAGTGAGTTCATGCTTTGGAATCTAATTTCATTCTCCCTCTAGGTCATTTCTGTGACACCATTAATTTCAACCCATTCAAAATGGATTCCCCCCCCATGTTTTGTTTTGAAACTCTGCTAATTTTTAGCATATGCTTATAAAGGTTCAGTTTTGGAGGAACAATATGATCTTGCAGTTTAGCCTACTCTGTAACAGGGTGCCCAGGACCTCTCCCAGGATCCCTGCACAGAGCTGCATGAAGAGTCTTGGCTGACTGGCATTTAGAAAGAGGTGGTACTTGCCACCATAGTTTAAAATACCCCCTTTGCTATCAATTTAATTCAACCTCCAATTTCTTCTGTCCTAGTCTATGGGATTGATGCCAGATACCTTTTTCTTCACTGATTTTCCAGAATGGCTGGGGTTGGCAGGGCCCTCTGGAGATCATCTCCTCCAACCCCCTGCCAGAACAGGGTCACCCAGAGCAGGGGGCACAGGAACGCCTCCAGGCGGGTTTGGGATGTCTCCAGAGACGGAGACTCCCCCACCTCCCTGGGCAGCCTGGGCCAGGGCTCTGCCACCATCAAGGGAAAGAGGTTCCTCCTCGTGTTTAGGTGGAACTTCCCATGGTCCAGTTTGTGCCCGTTCCCCCTTGTCCTGTCCCTGGGCACCCCTGAGCAGAGCCTGGCCCCATCCTCCTGACACCCCCCTGTCAGTATTTATAAGCGTTGATAAGGTCCCCCCTCAGCCGTCTTTTTTCCAGACTGAAGAGACCCAAATCCTTTCTTCATAAGAGAGATGTTCTCTGATTTTGACAAAAAAACCTCTTAGTCTTTGCCTGATAAAATGGCTTTATAATATTCTTTAATCTTCAATAAGGCTTGAAGTAGCCTGAGGCCAGGGTGTACTAAGTCAAGGGCTGTTCACATACGTGTGTTGAAAAGGGGGGACCAGCGGACAGATTCAGGTGGAAGTCAAACTGCAATATTTGATGCCTGGCTCTGAGTTGTCTGGGCTGCCTACACATTGCATGGAGGGTCCTGTATCAAAAAAAGATCATCCATCCATCCTGCATGCTGGGAAGCTGAGGGCTGAATCTTAGGCTCTACAGGCCCTCCATCTGCTCAGAGTGAACTTATCTTCCCAGTTAATGCCAACCACAGACGTATGTCTACTTCTAACTGGAGATTTACACTTGGATAGCAGCGGCAGTGCTAGCTAGCTTTGTATTTTATCCAGCCTAATGCAACCAGGAATGGCAACCCAAGATGTTCCCCCATCTGCAGGGAACCTTAATCCATACCAGCAGAAACAGCTCTGCATTCAAGGTCTCCTTTTAACTTCTAAACACAGGAGAAGCAACAGATGCCCAGACTTTTAGAAAAGGTGGGCTTTTTTTGAAATCAAAATACAGATTTACTCTCCACCTCCAACCATAGCACTAAATTATTTTAGTGGAGTCCTTGATTCTGTGTTTGCAGGGCTGGCGCAGGAGGCTCCACATAGCACTGGGCAAATGCAAGTCATACGGAAAACCAGTTGCCACAGTTTCCTTACGAGGAAGGACTGAGGGAGCTGGGGGTGTTCAGCCTGGAGAAGAGGAGGCTGAGGGGAGCCCTCATCCCCCTCTACAACTCCCTGAAAGGAGGGTGGAGAGAGATGGGGGCTGAGCTCTTCTCCCTGGGGACAAGGGATAGGACAGGAGGAAACGGGTTCAAGTTATGTCAGGGCAGGTTTAGATTGGATATCAGGAAACATTTTGTCACTGAAAGGGTTATTAACCATTGGCACAGGCTGCCCAGGGAGGGGGTGGATTCCCCATCCCTGGAGGTGTTTAAGAAAAGGGTGGATGTGGGACTGAGGGACAGGGTTTAGAAGGGGTTTTTGTCAGGGGGGGTTAATGGTTGGACTTGATGATCTTAAAGGTCCCTTCCAACCTCACCCATTCTGTGATTCTACACCGGTCACTGTGTGCTCTGGGAAAACTAGAACTGGGAAGCAGAGCAGCACCCTTCATTGCACAGAAAGTCATCCAACATGGCCTGAGCTGCTCAGGGATCTTCTAGTCACCACGAAGAGGAGAAGCTAGGATTGCTTTTACATGGGAACATCGTTGCTCAGGAGAGGGTTCTTAAAGTCTGCTCTCAGTCCTGCTTGGTGGTTTTGTCATTAATGCCAATACTGCCCAGTTCCTTTTTCCATGGGAAAGCATCCTGCTTCTTCCACGTTGGAAAGGAACACCTGCGGCGTGTCTGCGGTGTGTCTGCCGCACATCTGCGGTGCGTGTCCGCACACGTGCTGCGCTTCTGCTGCCTCCCCGGTTTGTGTCTGCGGTGCCTCCGCTCTGTTTGCTGGATGTGACTGCTGTACATCCGCTGTGTTTCTGTTACATCTGCTGGGCACCCTCTGCGGATCTGCTGCGGATCTGCTTCACGTTTGCGGCGTGTTTTCTGCACACGTGTTGTACGGATGCTTCATCTCCGCTGTGTGTCTTCTATCTCCTGTGCATCTACTGCAATCTCGCTGAAGGTGGAAGACTCACGTACACCTGGGTGTTCTGCGATCCACTGGCCTCTCCCAGCCAGAAAAGGAATCTGCTGCTCTAAAGCACTACAAGTTTTTGCCAAAATCCAGGCTGGAATCTGGTAGATGGGCCTTACAGGGTGCCACTGAGACTGGTTGTCGTGCCCAGGGTGCACAGCCATCGCAGCACCCTCCGCCTTCCCGCTCCTGGCTTGCTGCAGGAACCTGAGAATGGCAACCAGAGGATGAAAATCTTCCAAAAAAAAAAAAAAAAATCCCCTCCACTCAGGCACAATTTCCAGGCAGAAAAAAAGAGGAATCCAGGAAAGCATAAAGCTCCGAGGAGACCTTACAGCAGCCTTCCAGTCCCTAAAGGGGGCCTACAGGAGGGATGGGGAGGGACTCTGGATCAGGGAGGGGAGCCATGAGACAAGGGGGAAGGGTTTTAAACTGGCAGAGGGGAGATTGAGATGAGATATTGGGAAGAAATCCTTTGCTGTGAGGGGGGTGAGCCCCTGTCCCAGGTTGCCCAGAGAAGCTGTGGCTGCCCCATCCCTGGAGGGGTTCAAGGCCAGGTTGGACGGGGCTTGGAGCAGCCTGGGCTGGTGGGAGGTGTCCCTGCCCAGGGCAGGGGGGGGCACTGGGGGGGCTTTAATGTCCCTTCCAACCCAAACCGTTCTGTGATTCCATGAAAGCAGACTCGTGCACACCTACTGTAACAGACCCCTCAGGATCTGGGGCAGGACAAGCCCTGCAGAAGGAAAGATAGTTACTGTCACCAGCCCCAGCCAATCTGCTGAAGTGGATGGCGAAAAGTTTAATTAGTAAAAATCAGAATGAGGATAGAAACTTTGGACAATAGATCTGACAAATCAACCTGATACTTTCCTTCTCTTAGCAAAGAGAAAATTAAAGAGTGCTGTAACAACCTACGTGGGTCTCCTGGGCCAAGAGACTGTTAACAAATAGTTCTTCAATCCAGATTTAAGATTTAACCAGATCCAATGGCTGAAAGTAGAAGCTAGGATAGACTCAGACCCCAAGAGAAAGCACAGAATTTTAACAGTGGGGATTATTAATCCCTAGAAAAACTCCCAAGTGTATGCTCTTTTGCTGGTGATTTTAGTTCAAATTCTCATGCTTTCCTAAAAGATGTGATCCCCCAGCAAATCTCCCAGAAGAGGTTAGAGAGTTGCTGGCCAGGGTCCAGGCAAGGTCTAAACTTTCCGTCTACACTTACCTCTCTGCTGCCGTCTCCCGTCTCTCTGATTCTGTGTTAGAGCCCCAGCATCTCTGCCAGGGGCTGCGTTCTCATGGCTCCCCACTTGACAATGTCACAAGAGTATGAACATTGCATGGGTTTGTGTTTTGCATGTTTTCTTTTGGGAAGCTCTTGGGGGAAGTCTGTCAGTTCGTGTATGGGTGCGTGGCACGGCACAAGGTGCTGTAAATGCCATGCTGAGGTATGTGCTCGGGCTGAGTTTCCTGCTCTCTCTGCTAGGTGACATTGATTAAACCATTCAACAAACAAACGAAGACAAAGAGACCCATGGGCAGCCTGTCTGATGGACAAGGTGGAGTGTGCAGGAGTTTAATTGTAGAGTCAGAAAGGAAGAGCAGGACTTTGTCCACCTTATGCATAAATAGCTGCTAAGCTACATTCACAAGGGACAGACGGCCTCCTTCTGTTCAGGTTATCGAGACATTCACTTGCCTGTGGTCTCTAGGGTTGTCTGGTAGCTGGGTCTCTCTCATCCCAGGTGGAAATGCAGGTCTCCAACTGATGTCTAACCTTCTGGGTATGGTCCCGTGGCGTGGCTTTGTGTCAGGGTAGACCTGGCTGTGCCTCAGTTCCTCACTCCTCCCTATATCCCTAAGAGGGTCACTGTAAGATCAGAGCCCCAAAACATTCTGCGCAGAGGGGTCAGAAGTCAGTTCTTAAAATAACGTGCGGTGGCTCCTTTTGGTGGGAATTAAACGTGCCTTGTTCAAACGCACAGTGAGGGAATGGAGTTTGGCAGAGAAATGTCACGCAAGAAGCTATTCAGCTGCTCTCCTACAGCGATCGTACATGCTGAATTTATCCGATGGCGCTGCACAGAAACAGGGAAAAAAAAATTGTTTTTAATTTTCAGACCCAATGTCTGTGGCTCGAGGTTCCACTCCTACTGCTGCCCCGGCTGGAAAACGCTGCCCGGAGGGAACCAGTGCATTGTCCGTGAGTATCCATTTTCCTGTTAAGGGCACCGAGGGAACTAACTGCCGTGTGGGAAGCAGTGCATATCTCAGACTTCAGCAGATGACAGAATATTTCATGATCCACTGGGGCAGGAGCAGCGATTGCTGGGAGTTCTCATCTCTGCTAGTCTTGATTAAAGCAGGGTGGTTGCCATCGGTCCCATTTAGTTCACGGCCTTTTGTCTTCTGCCAGATTGCCGCTGCGTTCCTTGTTGCTTGGCAGTTTGTGTACGATTCAAAGGGAAGCTATTGGTGCCTCCTGAGAAACTTATTTTAGAGCTGCTTGCTTAGATGAAATAATTTAGTTGCTAGAACAACGTCTACATGCTGACATTGCAAACGTGATGTCGTGAGACAGCATCCACGAGCAGGAACTTGCATCTGTCGCTGAGTGGCCATCCAAAGCAGGATGCTGATTTAGATAAATCCCGCCCCTGTTTCGGCAGATAGCTTTCCTTTTTGGAGTAGAGCACTATTGGACTCTCAAGTGCTGATACACACCTACAAAATCCAGTAAGGGGTTGATGTTTTGCATTTCTGGAGGTTAAAGGCATGAGCTGTCAGGAGCTGAGGGAGCCTGCCCTTTGGAGGATGCTCCCATTGGAAGTGAAAGTCAACTCGTGAGTAAATAAATGATGTTCTCACTCGAGGCGATAGGTGTAATTGTACCAGTATTTGGTCATGTTTCATACTGAAACACAGTAAATACGTGGTGTCCTGGAGACATTAACCATAACCTGGGCATACGAAACAGCAGACAACACGAGGGCAGGCTTGTATCTCCCAGGAGTTTAGCTTTTTGAATAAATCTTCTGCATTAGAGAACACTTGGAATTGTATGCGAATGCCTTTTTCCAAAACTTCCTAAAACTAATGGATGTTAGGAGGTCTCAAGTTGATGAAAGGCAATAGTCTCCTCTGGTGGGTTCTCCCACATAATACAGGTCGCGTATTTCAGAAGTAATTCCACCTTCAGAGTCAAAACCTCAGCCATCTTAGAGAGAAACACCTCGAGTTTCCTAATATAGAGCTGTCTGAAGTGTTCAAAACTGGGCCCAGAGCTGCAAGTATTCCCCTCTCAAAGGAAATGGTGTCTATTGCGTTACGAGTGATGGGGCCAGTTGCTGTGTCCTTGCACACAATGAGTAACCAGCGCCGGAGCGTGGCATTTTGCTCACTGAGAAGGGCAATCCAGAGGTGTGATGACTCAAGGTGATGGTAAGACATGGAGTTCTGTGCCCTCTCCTTTCCCCATGAGCAGAGCCAGGCGAACTCCCAAAATCCTCCTCACCATCCCGTGGACAGCGGATGCCCCCACCAAGGAGAGAAAGCTTGAGTTTGATGCTGGCTGCAGCGAAGGGTTAAGGAACTCGCAGCCAAAGAGCCGCTCAGTGGCATGCGGGGTTAGCGACACTCGGGGTTGTCTGCTGACTTTTCTCATAACTGTAAAACATGCCATCTGGGCTGGAGGTCCTCAGGGGACTCGGTGTTGTAATTGTATTTATAAAACACACAGAGATGAGATACTTTTCATGGGGCTCTAATAAAAATCTGTGCTTACACAGGTGGAACAATCCTGCCAGCTATGCTCTTGGCTCCCATGGCACAGGAAGGGGAAGAGATTAGCGGGGGTCCCAGGCAAGAAAGGATGGAGACTGAGATGAAGGCATCCTGCTGATGCATCTCTGGCTGACTCAGGCTCAGCTCCTCCTTCAACAGGAGATGTGTCTCCATAACAGCCAGAATTCTCAGTGCCAGGCCATGGAGAAATGCTTCATGAAAACACACACATTTTAAGGAAAAGAACAACCTGGCTCAGTGAGAATGTCGCTTTGTCTCTGCTGAGAAACGTTTTTAGCAGGCAGAAGTAGTGAAATGTGCCATCCCCACCCTCTGCTGCCAAAAAAGCGATGCGGTAGCAGGACCAGCCAGTCCGTGATAGAAAGCTGGGGAGGGGCTGTTTGCAAGGGCATGGAGCAATAGGAGGAGGGGCAATGGTTTAAACTAGAGCAGGGCAGGGTTAGATGAGACATCAGGAAGAAGTTCTTTACGCTGAGGGTGGTGAGACACTGGCCCAGGTTGCCCAGAGAGGGGGTGGAGGCCCCATCCCTGGAGACATCCAAGGCCAGGCTGGATGAGGCTCTGAGCAACCTGATCTAGTTGGAGATGTCCCTGCTCCCTGCAGGGGGTGGGACTGGATGGGCTTTAGAGGGCCCTTCTGACCCAACAGAGTCTAATTTTCTCATTCTAAAAGGAAAATGCCTCCTGGAACTCCCTGTGAACAAGTGGGTCCTCCCTACTGTTGCGCTTCCCAAGCCAGGGTCCTCAAGAGGTGCCCCGGCTTCCTCCCCAGGTTGTTATTCTTAGACGAGATGAATTCACACCCTTTTGGCAGCCAAAACCACACGTGCGAGCAAGTTCACAGACTAGCACATTGCGCTAATGGCTGTGTCCTTCTCTTCCTCCAGCAATTTGCAGGAATTCTTGTGGTGATGGATTTTGTTCACGGCCAAACATGTGTACGTGCTCCAATGGACAACTTTCTCCCAACTGTGGCTCAGCTGGAGGTAAGAGACCATTGCTGGTGATTCCCCTCCCTCTGGAGTAGTTGTGTGCTCTCTTAAAAATTTCCCAGTCACAATGAAAGGAAATCTCTGAGATATTTTGTGTTTTGGCAGCCAGGTGCTAATCTGACTTGGGCAGTTGTCACAAAATCTTTAATTTCTTACGGCGTTTTTACTAAGGATCCTCACTGCCCCTGATACCGGGAGAAAACTGGGAACCCGCTTGCAATTTCTGCTACTTTGGTAGGAGAAATCCTACAGGATGCAGCTCCGAAACCACATCTCGCAGCAGCAAAGAGCAACATTGCTGCCAAAGAATCCATCCGCCCCGTCTTTTCTTTGAAGTGGAATTAAATCTGTCACTGCTTTTGTTAACCAAATAAATATTTTTTTCCAATGGAAAAAATATCAAGTTTTTCTTAGGGTGTGATTCGGATGTCAGGGAGAGTTGCCCAGTGTTTTTAGCAAACTGCAGTGACACGATGAAATTGCTGATGGAGTTGGGAATGCAGAAACTGTGTTGCCCTTTTTCTGCTTTGTTCTCCCATACAAAAATCTGAAAAGCTCTGGGAAGAGGGACTGGGTGGCTGAGGTTTCTGGAAAAACAGACTGTGGAGGACTCAGCAGGTCACATACCCAGAAAGCAATTCCTGTATCCTTCTGGTAATCCCTGCAGGACGTATTCAAGACCAGATCCTGCTTGCAACCACTCCGTTACCCTGCAGCATGTGGCTCTGCTGGGAAAACACTCCTCTTGCTTGAGTCTAAATCCCGATAGTTCATGCTCTTGTGTACTCTCTGGAGGGGAATCGTTGCTCCTCTGTGCCCCTTTTTTCACTGGGTTGTATTGAGGACCTGGGATTTATGGTAGACACCAGGTTTGAGGTGAGGCAATAGTCACCTAACAGAGGTCCATGGCCACAAGTTGCCGCTTGGGATGTTCAAACTTGGGATCTTCAGACATGAAGAAGATTTTCTTACACCGGTGGGTGTTGCAGTGCTGGGCCAGGTAACCAGAGCTGTAGGGGATCGCTCTCCTTGGGGGGTTGGAAGCCTTAGCTAGACAAACTCATAGCCTGCCTGGTCTGTGGGGAGGCTGGATGGAGACGTCCAGCAAGCCCTTCCACAATGCTCCAGTAATCCAGCACAGAGACCCGCCTGGTCTGCCCTAAAGGTTGTTTCTAAAGCGAGACAGCGTGTGATCGGGGGCTGGCCCCCGATCTAGGTCTCCAAATGTGGACAATGATAGTGGGTGACCATTGGCACCTGACTAGGTAAGCCGTCCACCCGTACGTGACGACACTACTCAAACACACCAGCCGAAACAAAATCTTGCTAGCAAAGATACAGAGCTGGGGCACAGTATTGTTTTAAGAGGGTTGATTTTGCTAGTGGCCTACGAAAAATGCGGAAATTAATGGGAGTTTATAGAGTCTTTTAAGGTCTCAGATGGCCATTGCTCGAGACAACCCAGAAATTTATTTTCCATTATTGCCCATCTGTAGGGAAGCTATTGTTAATAAAGTGACTTGCAGGCATCTGATAGAAAGCCAGAGAACTAGCCCCCCCAAACCTCAAAACCGCATTCAGGGTGTGACTCAAAGAAGGAAATTCCCAGAATCTGATTCCAAAGTGCCACGTTGTGTTACAGCCCTGCAGATGTCCCCGGCAAGTGCTCAGCACCGGAGCCTGCGTGCGCGCGGCTCCGCAGACCTTCCCCGTCCTTCGCTGGGAGGAAGGTGCTGGAGACACAAGGGTTTCTGGAGTGAGGGTCCATATGTTAGCAATCAGGGAGGAATGCGAGGAATGCTGTAAGCACTATATACATTTGGGCACAGACCTGGCATTCCCCTGAGCCTGGGGTGGATTTCAGCATGCGCCGGGGCCGGGGATGGGGCGGGGGGAGGTAGGTTTCTCTGCAGGGGTTTCATCAAATCTGGCATTCATTGTGGGGATGTTTGGATCTGCATTTATCATGAATGCTTCAGGGAGGTAAAGCAGACAAATTGTGCATTCCAGAGGCAATAAAAGCCACTCTGCTTCTCTCTGTCATAACAAAAAGCTTGGTTTCCTACTTTGGGGAGTAAAGATATTTTAGGAGTAATTTGCAAGTGACTGTTTAGATAGTAGTAGCCCGTAAGCAGACAGAAAACCTGCCTGCCGACTCCACTGCTGATGGCTGGCAGAACAGCTGCAGCCGCTGATCCTATAAAATAAATTGTAGAACTAATCCCATCCAATCCAATCATGAGAAGAGTTAACTAGGGCGAGCTGTCATTCTCTTTTTTCCTAGAACTTTGGTCTCTGCTACCCTGGAAAATCCTGACAAAGAGTAAGAGGCCTTTAAATTCTTGGTTGAAAGATGTTCTTCTGCACTCCAAATCTGCAGGAGCTTCTGACAGTGGCCAGACTTGGAGATAAGTCAGATGGTGATGGGACTTCAGGGCCTTTGGGATCATGGCAGAAGTAAGAAATGGGACCTGCTCTGTGCGCATCCAGGAATAGTCTTTGCTGACTAGTTGGAAAGTATCCAGGGGAGCATCAGGGCTCTTTCCAGACCTTGACCTCCCCAAATTGCTCAGCCTCTCTAAACCTTACCCCTTGCCGAACGCACTGAATGCTGTGTAGGGAAGAGCTCTGACGGACGGACGACTGACAGACAGACGCTTCCTAACTACCTCTGTCTCTGGGCAGCCCTCCCAGCTTTGCTCTGTGTAATTGCTTTCCCAGGGCTGATTAATTGTAGCGAGGGGTGTAGGGTAAGCGTGTGCTGGAAACAGTGCTTTTTCCCAGAGAGACGGGTCTCATGTCTGACAATCTGGGCAATGCTTTGAAGCCTCAAGTTTAGTTTCCTTAATGATTAAGCTTTCATCTAAATTTGGCCTGATCTCTGGCTGTAGAGCAATAGGAAGAATAGTAGACATCACGACTAATTCAAACCACCCTAGCGATGCACGGATTAAATGTACAGCACATGTGCCGAGCGTTTTGAATGCAAAGCTCTGGGACTTCCCATTCTACTCCTCCTTCCTTTCAGGCTTCCTATGAACAAGGCGTCAACCATATAATTATCCCTCTTGGACACTTGTGAGTCCTACTACCTTTTGGACAGACATTTCACTTGCCCTGGCCCCAGCTCTTCCCCGCTTGGAACCGCTGTTGGATGCACAAGAGAAGACCCAAACCACAGCTGAGCATCCACTCACATACGGCCCCTCCAGCCCCCCCTTCTTCAAGCTGCCAAGTCACGGCCCCTCCTATCCCTGGCAGACACCGACTGTGGTGTACATGCTGGAAAACAGTTTTCACATAACTTGCTATAACCTCAGGCACTTGCAGTTTGAGCTGTCACATCTTCCAAAGGAGGAATGCATTGTTCCAGGCGTTTCAGTAAAGAATGAAAGCTGTTTGACCTGTATTTGTAACTCGGTGTTTCGCAGTAAGCCTCCCCTTTTGGGCTCTTCTACTTGAATACCACATTCCTTAAACATTGAATAGTGATGAAGCAGTTAAAACCAAGACCGACTTTGTGTCTACATCAGTGTAAAACTTCCCAACTCTTATTTATTGCTATTGTGTTCCTACAGTAGATTAGTCACATCCAGTGTGTCTTGATCTAGCGTGAAAGCTGAACTCTAACATGGAAAAAAGATGATGCGTGCTTTTCTTTTCAGATTTCTTCAAAAAACCCCTCTCCTATTAAAAGAATCTTACTAATAAGGTCATATAGTAATTGTAAAAGGAAGAGAAAGATCTTGAAAGTTGATGGTTTTCCTCCACCAAAAAAATTCTATCCCCAAAACATCTCATAGGGCTTTTAATGTGCTTCTGATATGAAGGCATTTTAAAGATTAGACAGCCCAAAATATGAGAAGCCTATTTTGAAAATGGAGTAATACGGAGTGTAATATTTTTCTCCCTGCTTTTCTCCACAGTCCAAACCTGCAACGTGCGATGCATGAATGGTGGGAGCTGCAACGAGGAGTCCTGCCTCTGCCAGAAGGGCTATACTGGGACATACTGTGGGCAGCGTAAGTACCTGCAGCACCTGCAGAATACGCGGTGGGCAAGGCTGGATTCACGCCACTGCGTGACGAGAGAGGTCACCTTACACACACCGATGTGCTCTTGGATGCCATCACTATACTCTCCTCTCTGTTGGAATCTCAGCCCGCTCTCCATAGGGGATATAGAGATAGAGATATATTAGATATAATTTCTCTGTTTAAAAAAATAATATATATTAGATGTCATTTCTCTGTAAACAGTTTTCGATAAACATCGTATTCTGTGGGAATGGTCTTTTGTGGAAAGCCTTCATTTTAGCTCAAATGAAGTCTTCTTTCTACTAGATGAAGGAAAACTAAAAAAAAAAAAACAACCCAACATTTTTTGACTATAAATTATGGCAAGTTACTTGGGAGGGGGTGGGAGGGCCTCAATTTTCGCTTTGTTTATTTGACAACGCTGACTTTCTATAGCGAAACCTCAATATAGTCATTGAAAGAAAGGTTATAATGTTTTTTAACTCGATTTTCTATTTTGCAAAGCACCTATACCTTTCATAGGGAGAAAGTTAATTTTTCCCCCTGGTTTTCCATGAAAGATATTTGACAATTTTTGATCATTGCTCATGCACATCGTAGAATTAACAACCAAACGACGTCGGTGCTGTCTTTAAGAAGTGTCTAGTACGCAAGTATGCACAATAGTTTTGAAAGAATCTCTGATGAAATGGAACTTTCCAGGCACATTTCAAATCCCTGTATCAATGTGAGAATCGCTGAAGTTCTCAGCGAAGTCTATGAGAATTTTTGTAAAGATGGGCAAAACACCGTATTTCCCCTTAAACTTATCCTCAGCTCTCACTGAGTCGGTTTTGCTGAGACTTACAAAAAGTTCAACTAAAGGCAGACACGCCATATGGAAAATTTCTTTCTGAACAGCTAAAGCTTGGGAAAATTACAAGTAACAGCAAACCGGGGCTTATAATGGAACGCGCTAGGCAACCTTAATTATGTGCTGCTACCAGCTCCACCTATAATATCCTCAGTAGAGTTTTCATAACGGTTCAGATATTGGCAAGACATCACTGACAGGGTGGGGAACAATGGAGAGTCCCGCTGGCGGCATCCCAGCAGAGCAGATTTCGGCTTCCTCAGCTCTGAGATGGGTGTAGCCTTTGAAGGCTGTGAAACGCAGCAGTACCTGGCCTCTCCGCAGCTCAGAGCTTGGCACCCGAGCAGTGAAGGCCACACAAGCTTGCTGTGGACCTCACCTTTCACAGATTATATCCTTCTGATCTTCAACGCGTTGGTGGCGTTGGGCAAGTGGGCAGCTCGGAGAGCGAGGCTCTGTATAGGAACTTTAGGAGCTGTCATGACAGCATTCCTCTAATTAGTCATTACAGCTGCTGAGATTTTAATAAGTTAATGACATCTGTCACAACCAGCAATTGCTCCTGTCACGTGCAGAAATCTTCCTCCAACCTGTTGAATTAGGTCCTCAGCCCAGGACCTAATCAGCGACCTGCTCCTTTGACTTCAGTCCCAGACTATTGACTGCAAGTTTTTAACTAAGGTCCGATTTTAAGTCAATGAATGCTTGTGTGCTGCCCAGACTGGTTCTTCTTTACTTTGGGTACGTGGGATTAAAACGCAAACAAGTCTCCCCTCCTCGCATTTCACCGCTGTCATACGTTAAACATTTGCCTTTATGCAGTTTCTCATTTGTTCATCTTGACCTTGACATTTAAATCCCAATGCTGACTTGAATGAACTGAGATTCCAGAGCGCAGGAAATCCTCTCAAGTGAAATAAGAGTTTATAGCCTTTTTATAAATGGCTTCATTCATAAACAGGAAGTAATTTTCTAGGAAAAACTATCTGACTTTTCTCTGTAAGTTCACTGCATGCAGGAGATTCTCGATGGGTGAACAACACAAAGTGGGTGCTCTTCCAAGTCCTGCCAGCACCACACCTCTCACACGGTGGTTTCGTTAAGAGCCGAAATCACTGAGTTCTCTTTCTCTTTCAAAATAGCTGTCTGTGAAAACGGCTGTCAGAATGGAGGTCGGTGCATCGGACCGAACCGTTGTGCTTGTGTCTATGGATTCACGGGTCCCCAGTGTGAGAGAGGTAAGGGACGCGTTTTCGTGATACTGTCACTGACAGAGCACAGGATCAGGAGCTGTGTATTTAAGCACGTGTATTAAGGATACTCAATTTAATGTGAATTTCTGCTCGATTCCTCTGCCTGATGATGCAGTCTGTATTGACAACCTTGTGCCCAAAGAGCTCCCTGAGGTCCCTGGTTATTGCACGTGCAGGGTGTGCAGTGCCTCCTGACTGCACGGCTGTTCGGTGTCTCTGGATCCTCCCCTCCACATGTGGCCCCTTACAGCTGTTTGTTAAACATCAATAAACTCCCGTGCTGAGTACAAAAAGGGTCTTTTTCTCTTGGGCATTTCCCTGTTTCTTGTCTTGATAGCCTGAGAGTGGCTTAGAAATGCCAGAAAGCCCTTACTACAGTGTCCTCATGAAGGGAAAGTGGCACCATCGGTCCCTTCCTAAACACTAAGAAGGGAAAAGAAACCTAAGCCAAAATTTTCCAACCTGCCAGTGTGATGGGCTGACCCCAGCCAGCAGCCAAACACCCACCCTACGTCTCGCTCCCCTCTCCCGTGGGATGCGTAGAAGAGAGATGGAAGTCAGAAAGACTCATGGGTGGAGGTGGTGTCAGTTTAATAAGGAGAGCAAAAGCTGTGTGTGGTAGCAAAGCAGAATAAGGAATTAATTCACGACTTCCCATCGGTAGGCAGACGTCCAGCAAATTCTTGGGAAACAGGACCTCAGCACCTGTAACAGTGACTTAGGAAGACAAACGACATAACCATCTTATATCCCCCCTTCCTCTTTCTTTCCATGAGGTTTTATTGCTGAGCACAATGTCATATGGCATGGAATATAACTCTCTGACCAGTTTGGGTCACTTGTCCCAGCTGTGTCCCATCCCAGATTACTGGGCTGGGGATGGAGAGCAAGCCTCGGTGCTGTGCAAGTGCCGTTTAGCGAGAGCCCAAACACCGCTGTGTTATCCACACTATTTCAGCCACTAAAGCAAAACAGAGCATCACGATGAGGAAAGTTAACTCCATCCCAGCCCAGACCCAAGGCAGCCAACAAATTCTGGTGCCCATCTTGAGTCACCCTGAGCGGGACTTGCAGGACTCGCCGCGTTCACTGATCGCTCTCACCGCGAGTACGACTCACTGCAGCTCTTGCAGAGGAGTGATGTTTCGGGAGTTAGGGACCACACGCAGTTTAGGGACCACGTGCAAAATGCTGGTTTGAGGACTTGGCCAGCTTGCACAGGAACTCTGTCCGACACCGGTAGACGGCAGTTCACTGGGCGAGCACTCAGCTCCTGTTTCTCCTCCGTTTCTGCAGCCTCCCGTCTCTCTCACTATATAGAATCAAACTCCTCCAGCAACTTGATCAATTCCCTGAATTTGACCCATCCCATGTGTCCTTTTGAGTGAAGGAGGTCAATACCATGTACCATCAAAAATTAAACCTAATGATATCACCAAAACTAACAGCCAATAATTTTCAAATGAACATAGACCTGAAGCCCCAAAAGTCAATATTCCAACCCTTGCAAAATTATTTTTATGGTTTAGTAATATATTTGCTTGAAAAACCTTGAAAATTATGACCAGAACTTAAGGTTTTCCATGAAAGAACCTTATTTTAGTAAAAGCATTTTGAAGGGAAACATGAGCCAACTCTGGTTTATTGTAAACCTCACGCGGTTCGATGCCAGCCCCTCATCCAGTATGAATCAAAACAGCTCCACTAAGAACTACAATTTTCACCAGCTAAGAATATGGCTCTCGGTGGCATGTGGCTTTGCTGTATTTCATCCAGCGTGTGCTGAGCGGCTGGATGAGATTTACGTTTGGGCAGTGTGGGTATGAGTGAGGTTTTGGCTGAGACACGAAATTTTTCCCTTTCCTGTTGGCTTAGATGGACATCTCACGACACCGCTGTGATATGATTTTTGGCAAGGGTCAGAGTGGCACAGAGCAGAAATGAAACTGAAACGCAAAGCCCATGTGCAAACTCCCAGCACTAAGATCAAAGCACCCTGGAAATATTCTGCTTTTCCAGCCTCTCACTTTCCTGAGATTGGGCTAATTCTGTTTAACTCCATGTCCAAGGATTGGACTGTTCTTGCCTTTAATGTTTTTTTTTTTCCAAGTTGGGGATTCTTGGCAATGGGATTTAGAGGGTGAGATAGGAATAACACTTGGTTTCCGGTAGCCCAGGCATCAGTCAGCCCGGTTTGACTCGCGGCCAGCAGAAATAGACAGAACCCAACATAGTGTGCAATGTTCCCTGGGTTGCAAAAATCTACTGAACCGAATGGTGCAGGTGCCCCATAAAAAGCCTCTGCTGTGGCTTGAGCCTCACATTTATTGGATGCAGAGAAGGGAAAGCTCTTTAAGAGCCTCCACACATTTACTGAAGCAACCTTTCATTGTTCCAGCCTCCTCCTTTGTCCTCTCCTGCAAACACAGATATCGGTGGAGCACTGCAGTTATATAGTCTTTAATCCCTCTCCCTGCCTATTTCTAACACACACACACACGTGCGCATGCAGATATTCATTGCTTTAGTTATGGAAAAGTATTACGATAACAACCCTTCTCTTTTGAAGGCTCTACCTTGTGAGATTTCATCCCCTAAAACCCTAAACCCGAGCTCCAGAACTGTGTCTGTAGAGCTGCTTTCTTTTTTTTTTTTATCTATCTCATGGGAAACTGGAGTATTGAGATTCATAGATCAATAGGGACATTGGCTGTGTTTGGAAAAGAAAGTTGGAAATTTCTTAAAAGAAACTTCTGGACACAGCGATGCCAGGAAGGACTGAAAAATCCTGACTCTGTGTGCGTGGTAGTGGAGGGGGTGGGAGAGAGGCAGGGAAAGAAGGGGTCTGAGCAGGGGCAGACTTTGGAGACATCTTGTAATGTATAAAATTCTTTAAATAAAGAGAGCATTTTTACAAAGCCTTTAGAGATTTGGTTTAGTCCAGACTTGTACTAAGAGACAAAACAAGCTCTCCAGCTGTGTATACACAGGTCTTCCCTGCCAAGACAAACAGAGCGCTTGCTTTGCTAAGAGATGTTAAAAGTTACACTTTTCAAAGAGGCTCCTGGCTGGGCAGCCGGGGAGTTTGCAGCCAGGTGAGGTGGTTGTGCCTGACCTACCGAGAATAATTAGCGTGACAGCGAAGAACTTAACCCTTCCAAGGAAAAAATGAATTCCTGCCCCATCGCTAGACCCGGTAAGATGAAGTCCCGAAGTGCAAGACTTACTGGAGAGACGACCACTGTTGAATTTCTGTTCAGTTTCTCCGTTGAAAGCAGCCACGGTATTTGACATGTTTACAAGCATCCTTGGGAGTCTCCGGGAACAGCAGACTCAAGTAGCGGGTTCAGAAGCAACACGGATCATCCATAGCTCTCAGTTTTAGCTCTGAAACTCATTCCTAACGATATTTCTTTGAAGAAAGATTAATTGAAAGCAGAGCTTGAAACCCAGGAGCTTCGTATGTAGGAAGCAGAAGTTGCAGCCCAAGGCTCCGTAGTGACGCTCTCACAGCACGGCTGAGTATGTGGTTGAGTCCTCTGGAAATTCCTTGGATTCCTGCCTGCACCTCTGCAGGCAGAGAGCTCCCACTAATGCCGGTTAGAGTCCAGTGAGACATCATTCACCTTTCTCCTTCCCATGCAGAGTAGCTACTGTGATGTTTGTCATGAGGGAGCCATTGCTAACTACTAAACGCAGAGATAATGCCAGAGGTACAATGCTCATCAGTATCTGGGTGGGTGTCAGGAGGATGGGGCCAGGCTCTGCTCAGTGGTGCCCAGGGACAGGACAAGAGGTAACGGGCACAAACTTGACCATGGGCAGTTCCACCTAAACCTGAGGAGGAACTTCTTTCCCGTGAGGGTGTCAGAGCCCTGGCCCAGGCTGCCCAGGGAGGTGGGGGAGTCTCCGTCTCTGGAGACATCCCAAACCTGCCTGGAGGCGTTCCTGTGCCCCCTGCTCTGGGTGACCCTGCTCTGGCCGGGGGCTGGAGGAGATGAGCTCCAGAGGGCCCTTCCAACCCCCAAATTCTGTGATTCTGTGATTTCCCTCAGTTCTGTGCTGTGAGATGTCTACTTATAGGAACCATCTGGGCTGGCGGATCAGACCACGCTCAGCCTGCAGAAGAGAGGGCGTGTTGTAGGATACATCTCTCCATCTCTCCCAACCCCATTACTGAAATGGGGAATTGGTTTGAACCCACAGCTGGATAATGTGGATATTTTTGTGTTCTGAGCACAGGACAAAGCAGTATGAGCTCTGCTGCTCCGTCCTGAGCCTGACCCACTGCTTGCACTTGTTTGGGCAGCTCATTAAATCACCCCGTTATGTTTCTCTGTAAAATAATAGACATTTTTCTGCCATATGGGAACTGTGAAGAGTCAACAAAGGGTTGCAGGAGAGCTGGTAAATCAACTGCTAACAGTGATAAGAGCATGATCGAGGCAGGACTGTGTTGAGATACAGTCGACTGTGCATTTGCTTTTGTTGGTGTTCCCAAATAGGTCATCTCCAGGCTGGAGCCACAGTGTTAAATAAACCGTGAGATGCCTCAGACTGAAAAGTTGTGTTAAGAGACCAGTCTGGTAGGAAGGATGGACTCGCTCCAGCTCATACCGCGGTGGCTGGTTGGCTTCTGGGCCAAGAGTTGGTTCGCCTCCAGCCAGCGTGGACACACTGGGTATTTGATGATGTGCTTTTACAGATGGAGAAGTTACCTCAAGCTAAGAAAAGACACTGACTATTTTCAGCCTGACATAAATGCCAGGAAATGTGGTTTGTAAAGAGCCCCTCGTTATCAAAATTCAGCAGTATCTGTGTTTCAAGCGCAGGAGAAAACTCCCAGATGGTACCTGGCAGACAGATGATATTGAACTGCTGACTCTTTGGCCTTGCAACTTGCTGTTATATTTGGGGATCTCTAGAGGTCCCTTCCAACTCTGAAGATTCCGTGATTCCCTGATCTGTCTGCTCCTCTGCCGCTCATCTGCTCCCCTCCCAAAGAGCTCCGTAGGATAAACCCCTCGAGATCAGCACAGGCATAACCACGAACCCCAAAGGATTTCCTTCACCCAGGAGAAATCTCCTAAGTGGCTTCCCCAAGCTGAAGTGTCAGTCTTCCTCAGGGACGTTTCTTCCCAAGGACACCTGGGAAGTCTGTCCATTCCTTCAGGAATGGCCTTTGGTCAAACACACTTTGTAGCCTGAGGGCTGT
The DNA here is from genome assembly GCA_013400135.1 of Rhinoptilus africanus. Taxonomy (NCBI): domain Eukaryota; kingdom Metazoa; phylum Chordata; class Aves; order Charadriiformes; family Glareolidae; genus Rhinoptilus; species Rhinoptilus africanus. Next base: position 112,074 of record VXBO01010091.1, read on the forward strand.
ATCCTCATCGGTGGATGATGTTGGACTTCAGACCAGTCCATTCTTGCCCGTTTTAAATCTGTAAATGCCTGAATGGTGTAAAGATAGTTGTCTGTAGGCTTCTCTCTGCTGCGAGGCGCAGCGCGGTGCCACGGTTTTGCATTATTGTACGTACAGAAGGGAATACCACACAAAGAGACTAACTTGTTTAAAGAACACAGAGCTGCTAATTACCGGTGCTGAGGAGCTGGGATTCTCAGAAAGGCTCATTAGCTTTGTACAATTGCTGTTGTTTCTAGTGTGGCCGTTAGCTGTTCCTTGGCTCTCTGGCAGTCTGTTTTCCAACAGAGTTTGGGGTGTCAATTCGGATAGGCCAACACTGAAAAATGTGCCCATCTGTGGTGATGAAAAGGCGGCATTCAAAGCCTACAAATCTATCAGATTACAGATTTGTTTGGGGGTTTGATTGTACTTTTTTTAAAATTTCTTTTGCTATAATCGTAAAAAGAGATAATTTTCTTTTTAAACCGTAATGAACTGAGTTCCTTCTGCTGCCGTACACTCAACAAGCGGCGTGTTCAACAGCTTAGGGCTCCAGTAAGAGGCTGCTTTGTAATGGGAGTAATCTAGCAACCTTCACACTTCATTCAGGAAATACTCCACTTGAGAGGTAAACACCGTAATAGCTTGGTACTCAGAGCACCTTAGCATCATTTCCTCCCTCTACTTGACATCTTCAGGGATGAAGAATTAGTGCATATATTGTACAACCCCAGCAGCCTTCGGTAACATGAACTCACATTACATCAGTGGTGGAGGAAAAGCTGCAGCACAGAAAAAATGAATCTCTGGGGAGAGAGGCCAATTTTTTACTTTAACAGTTTTACAGAAAAATGAAACATTTTGATGTCATGTCTCTGCTTTCACCCTCCTTCAAGTAGGAAAAAAACTGTTGCAAAAAGTGACAACATTTGACGGAGGTGAAGGTGTGGAAGCTCCTCCTGTGTTCCAAGGATGAGGTTTAATTTGGGTTTTTTCCAACCCAAATGCTGAAGGCTTCACTGTGGGTGCCAGTTGCTACCTCTGGTGAAAGAACGTCTCCTTTCACTTTGGAAAAAAAGATATTGAGAGTAATATTCTTCATCTTTGTGGAGACTGTCTGTGGTTCCTATGATTTGTCTGGCTCAGAAGGCCCTTGCTAAGTCAGCAAGTCCTCTCCTATTAAGATGCAAGGTTTCCAAAAGTTTAATTAACGAACTCTTGGGGTGGCGTCCTTCAGTGCAAACACTTCTGGGCTGAGCTGAAGGCTGGCTGTGCTCTTGAAGCCTGGCCTAGTTGTTCCCAAGTCCCATATCCCCTTGGAAGGGGTTGTGTCCATGTAAAGGTCATAGCAAGCTTAAAACTGGCATCCAGTGTCTGAGTTCTGGCTCTTCATTAGCCACTACAAGAAAACAAAGCCTAATTGCTGCACACAGTGTTTCGAACACGTGAAAAAAAGCAAGGATTAGAGCCACAACAGATCCTAGACGTGGAACGTCTATGGAAAAGGCAACAAGTATCTCCCGTTCTTCCCTAGTCCTCACTGCTGCACTGCTCCTTACCAAAACCAGAACCAGGACTGGGGCGGATTGAAGTGAAAATGTTCCCAAACAGCAGCTTCTCACCAACAGAATCCATGTCTTTCAACATTTCACTGCTGTTTTCACGCGATTCTTATTTCTCCTATCGCTTTCCAAACACTTCTAGAGGGACTGTCAACCACTGAGTGAGGAGGACATGGGCTTTCAAAAATTGGCATCCTTAGAGGGATTAAACACATGACAAAGAGGAATTGTGGGAGCCTGTGTGTGGACCTTGATCCCATCCCATGGCAGAGCCTTGGTCATTCTTTTTGCGGCAGGTCTCCGTACGAAACCACAGCAGCAGTCAGTGAAGAGCAGATCATGTTCTGCATGTCCGTGCTTCTCCAGAAGCACCGTAAAGTATCAGGACCTTGGGATATAACCAAATATATCCCTACTTATATCAGGTTGTAATATAACCTGATTTAAAGCAGGTCTCAAGTGTAAAAAAGCCGTAGTACATGGAAAAAGGGACAGATGGCATCTAAATCACTACTCTGTACCTTTTCCTTTAAAGCTGTTGCTAACCTGCTCCTGTGTTCTTTCTGCATCTCCATTATTCTGCTTGTATCAAGATACAGCTTTTTTATACTTCAGCATGGACATAACATGAAAATCTCCTTTGACGTGCACTCAGGGAGGATTTCTGAGTCTCTGTAACGTGTCCGTGTCTGTAGATTCTCCAAAGTTTCAAAAGGATTTTGATGTCTTTTGGGAGGGGGTGCAAGTGAACCCAGGATTCCTTCTAACTGGTACAATTCCAGTCCTGGAAGAAATCTCCATTCACAATGAGTCAGACTAATGCAAATCCCCCCATGAACATATTTTTATATGCTATCACAGAATCACAGATTCTATCAATTTCTCAAAGATCCTTACTGTATAGGACATTAGTTCCTCTGATCCTCATAATTTCATTTAACTTCTGTCAGTTTAACTGCCACGCATCCAGTGTCCTGAAATATGTAAGCCTTAGAAGATTTGTGTAAGGAGGCTGTGGATTTTCATGCCTGTAGGTGTTTAAGAGCAAAGTTATATTAGTTTGGTCTAATTCTGGTAGTCAGTCTTGTCGAAGGGAAAGAGAAATCCCAAATGATCTCTAGCGTTCCCTCCAGCCGTAGCTTTTCTAGTGACAGACACCCCAGGCCATACATAAACAGAATATGTGATCCAAAACACCATCTTGTGACGTACAGATGGATTTGGGTGAGTGTCTCAGCGTAAACCGCGCTTTAATCCACTCGGATTTCCAGATGGTGGGAATATTGCAGAATACCCCATTATTCTTGCTTGTGAGGCCTCTCCAACCCCCCTCCTGAGAAGTCTTATTAACAGTGGCTTTGTCTCAGCTTTTCTGTTTCCTCTTCATAATGATTTTTTTTTTTTCTAAATTTTCAGTCAGATTTGGAGGCTTAGGAGATATGAAGCAGCCACACAGGATGTGGCTGATCCCCGTGGGTGCATGTGAAAGCCATAGCAGGAAGCAGCCGACAGCAAACGTGGTCCCTTTGCTCCCTCCTTCCTAACCCAGGTCACAATCCTGAGCATCCAAAGTGCTGCTCCTAGTGAAGTAATGAGTTGGGATGTACGTATTTCATACCTTTGGCTGGAAACTCCCCCAGAGCCCAGGCGTGCAAGAACATGCATCATGCTAGCAAGAAAGGGACCACAAATAGTTCATGGAAATTCAATATCTGGGATAACTCGGAGAGGTCTTTAATCTCAGCCTTTGCATTTCAGATGAAGATACAGCAAATTGATTGTTTTGAGCTGCCCGGTGGAATTTTTGTTTGGGGAATAAATGTCAGGTTGGCAAAACACCTCCATACAACCTCTGGCTGTGCCTGAGGTCCATCCGCATTGTGAAACTGAGCCCCAATCCAGCTGCTCTCCTCAAAGCAGAGCCACACACAGCAACAATCCCAGAGGAATGGAGAGATCCCAGAAACATGGACTGGGATGTGGCTCCCGAGACCAAACTGAAATTTCCTTTGCCTGGGCCTCCACGCGAATCCCCTGAGATGCAAGGCATTTCCCAGGTGTCAGGAATTCTTATTAATTCCTTGGAATTAATTTCTCTGGGGTAGGAAAAAGACAAGGGAGAGCCCTGGCTCTGGTGGCTGCTTTCTGCCGTGCCCACTCAAAGCCGTCTGGGTGGTGTGAGCAGAGTACGCAGTTGAGACATGAGTTTGCCCGACTCTTGGCAAGCCGTTCTCCCTATCAATTCCAGATTAAGCTTAAAATTCAAGCAAAAGTCTTATGGAGCAATGCTACTGGCAGTGCTTAAGATTTATTTTATTTTTCCCCGCCAGATGAGCTTTTTAATAAAAGACTGTGTTTACAAAGAGATTTCTCATCCTTGTTAGAAACCAGGCATTCCGCTGACTTCTCCTAGTGCTCTGCTAATCCAGCTGTTAAGACATAAAGCAGAACTCGTAGCTGAGATGTGTGATGGAGCTCCTTCTCCTCAGCCCGCCTCCAAAGGTGAGGCATAAGCTCCTATTTCTCTACGTTGTGGTAGAGAAAGCATTTTGGTAATGCCTTCCAGTCCCTCAAGGGGCTCCAGGAAAGCTGGGGAGGGGCTGTTTGCAAGGGCATGGAGCGATAGGACGAGGGGCAATGGTTTAAACTAGAGCAGGGGGGGTTTAGATGAGACATCAGGAAGAAGTTCTTTACGCTGAGGGTGGTGAGACACTGGCCCAGGTTGCCTAGAGAGGGGGTGGAGGCCCCATCCCTGGAGACATCCAAGGCCAGGCTGGATGAGGCTCTGAGCGACCTGATCTAGTTGGAGATGTCCCTGCTCCCTGCAGGGGGTGGGACTGGATGGGCTTTAAAGGTCCCTTCCGACCCAACACAGTCTGTGATTCTGTGATCAACTGTAGTCCACAGAGCTCTGACCTCTGCAGCTATAACTTGCCTGCATTTATGCAGAAAGGTCTGGCAGAAACTTCACCACGAGTGGAGTTCAACTCTGTACTCAATTGTAGGTTGCCATTTTTCTCCTGCAGACAGGTTTACTTGGTAATATAATTATAGTTCTGTGAAACCACATTTCCCTCTGATCTCCACAGAAAGCCAGTCCTAGTCTGCTGGGAGCACTGGTGGGATGTAGACGCATCCTGCACGTATAATTTTCCTGCGTGCCCGTGGGCTTTATGGTACAAGCTTTAATGAGACAATCACACGCTCCTTTCCCCCCTGCCAGAGGGTGGGCAGCACTCCCAAAGCACAGCTACTTAATACCTTTGTTTTCTGCTTGGTGTTCAGCGTGTGGCTCAGAGGCCAGTTCACTGCGCACAATGGGAACCAGCCTCCGGAATTAATTTCCTCCAGAGACCCTTGACAGAAACAGCATTCCCGAGGTTTATCTTTAAATCTGACTGAAATTTTCCAAAACTGCTTAGCCTGGGTATGATCCTGTTTCAGCCTGAATAGGTAAAATTTGGCAGAGGTACAACTAATAGCAAAGAGGGTCTTTGCAAAGAGATGGAGGAGTCAACCTGGTCCGAAGGCAAGCCATTTGCGTTGCCACAGAGGAACGGGAGCGTTTGAGTCAGCTGTAGGTGAGTGAGCCAAGGAGGCTGTCCCAGCATGGGTTGGGACCTTCTCATCTCTCCAGTGGGCGCCTCATTGTGTACCCTGGGTTGGGCAGGAAGGTGACTGTCGTATCTTCTGACCCTTCATCGCTCTTGGATGCAGTGACACATGGCTTTCTCTCCGTCTCGCGGCGGGGAGGGGAGTCCATGAGCAAGAGTATCCTGATGTTGTTGAACCTGATGATCCTTGTGGAAGAAAAGTGGCATGAAGATAAATGCTTGGTTTCACTTTTCACTCCAATCTGGAGATTCCCTCTGCCAGCTGACCGGGAGGAGCACGATGGGACTTCACATCACAGTCACAGGCTCAGTGGAGCACGTTTGGAGGTAGACGCATCAATGTCTGCGGTTCAGGTCCACTGATACCAGCCCAAGGCTGTGCACCAACCTCTGTTCTCTGCAAGCCCATGAAGGTGGACAAGGAGGAGCACAGACTGGCAGGAGAGCCATTGCTTGGTCCGCGTCTACTCAAGGCCCTTGGGCAGTTCTGTGATGGGCACCCAGCTCATGGTGGCCCAGCAGCTCCAGGCCTGTCCAGCCAAGCGAGGTCCACATACTCCATTTGGGGCAGGGACCTGGAATGCTTCCCATTGAATTCAAAGACAAAGCCTGCTGGAGTGTACTGGGATAAGAAGATGCTAAGGAGAGTGCAAAGCTTCCAGTCTGAGAAGAACCTAATAACATGCTGTTTGTGCCTGCTTGGTCACTGCTGAGACTTCTTCCTTCTGTTTCAAGATACTTTGGCTGTGGACACACCTCTTCCAAAGACCCCCTTGCTCTCCCTAGCACAAGCCATTGCCACTTTTGAAACACAGAACCTTTGCTGAATGCAGCAAGATGACGCTGACTGCAGCTCGTCCATAGCAACATTAATACAATCTGGCAAAAACTGTAAAACCAACTACATCGTTTGGAAATTCTTGCACAGTAGTGTCCTTGCCATCACCTCTTCCAAACTCATTGTCCTCGAAAGAAAGTAGGCAAAGTCCACAAAACCTCTGCCCAAAAATGCTTCCCACCTGGCAGACACAAATGTCTCCTTCCCTCGCTCAGTGCTATCAGGAGCACACACAATCGGGTGTCCAGGAGGAATCCCCCCAAATTCAGTCGCAGCTCAGCCCAGCCACCCCACCACCTCCACAGTCTCTGCCCCCAGTATTCAGGAGCCTGCCCACAGCCATGGTGTCTGCCAAGGGACTCTGAGAGGTGCAAGGCTTCCATCTGGGACAAGAGTGTGTGTTTGGAAGAGGCCGGAGCTATCAAAGCCCCATGCCGCCCCCAGCACCTCCACCCCTGCACCTCCATCTCTGCGCTGACTGACCAGGCAGTGATTCAACAGCCCACGGCACGCTGACCCCGTGGTCTCCTCCGGACAGAGGACACAGTGTGACAGTGCCAGGCCCCTGCTCCAACCCTCCCAGATGTTTCTACAACCACTGGAACCACTGGCCCCATGTTGCCGTGTGTGTACTTTGTGCTTCAGATGCTGCTGGAGTGGAGAGCCCTTGGAGGAGGGTTGTGCGTGGAGCTCTATCTCAGGTTTCATCGGGCCGAGACTTTGACAGGAAACTGTAAAAATAGGACAGGAAAAGTTAAAAAAGTTCTCCCTTTACTATTTCCTTTGAATATGTTTTTTCAGCACTTGGAATGTCTGGCCTTATAAACTGCCCCAGCCAGCTTTTTCTTTTCTGCAAAAGTCCAAACAGTTAAACATCAGGAATGCGGCTCTGTTTGTATGAGGTAAGGAAATGACTAGGTGGAGAAAGTATTCCATGAGAAAGGAGCCCTTTGCGGAGACCCTCATGCTGTTCTCCCCGCATCCCCCCCCCCCGCAAACTGTCACGTACCGGCACAGCCCGAGAGGCTTAGCAGAAATGTAGAGGTGCGTTGTCTGCCGAGACCTACAATCGATGCTGTAAAATCTCTGCATTTGCGTTTAGTGCAACAGAAATAATCGCAGCATTTATGGTTGGCTCCTTTCAGGTTGGTTCTTTGCTGGTGGCTGTTGGATGTTGTCCCCCCTCAGTGCGTTTTTCCCTTAAGTTCATGGTCTCGCTACGAGTAAGGCATGAATCACAGAACGATAAAATGGTTGGGTGGGAAGGGATCTCTAAAGCCCCCCCAGTGCCCCCCCTGCCCTGGGCAGGGACACCTCCCACCAGCCCAGGCTGCTCCAAGCCCCGTCCAACCTGGCCTTGAACCCCTCCAGGGACGGGGCAGCCACAGCTTCTCTGGGCAGCCTGGGCCAGGGGCTCACCCCCCTCATTGTAAAAAGTTTCTCCCTTATATCTAGTGGCTTTACAGTTGCTTTATCTCTAATTACTCCATTAAGCATTTAATTTGTAAGTTATCGGCTCTCCCGGCAGGTCCCCGAAGGCATGGCCAGCCTTCTCCATGGGCTTTCTAGGGAACACCCCCACCACAGGCAGCCTGAGTTCACAGAATCACAGACTGCTTTGGGTGGGAAGGGACCTTAAAGATCATCCGCTTCCAACCCCCTGCCCTGGGCAGGGACACCTCCCTCCAGCCCAGGTTGTGTGGGAATCTTTTTGGGTAGAAGTTTGCGAGGGATCTGCCAGCTCAGTGCCTTGCCTTGGCTGCGCGGGCTCCCGCTCGCGCCCAGGGCTGGCTATTGGTCTTGCTCCAAAACCCCCGAAGGTTACAGACAGAAAGAATTGCAAGGCTGTGCTCCGGCGGCCTGGGGGACCAAACCTCCCGCTGATGGAAATCATGCATTAAAAAGAGAAAAAAGAGATATTTGGCTTGATGGCTGTCCTCCTTGCTCCCCGGTCCTGGGTTGCTGGAGCTTTTAGAAAGCAGCGTGGAAGGCTGCCAGCGCCCGGGGCATGTGTGGCGGTGACCTCACCCCAGCGGGGTCTGCGGCTCCCCGGGGATTACTTACAAGCAACGTTTGTCCTTACTGTTTTAAGAAAAAAGGCCTTCAGCGAAAGCGTTGTTTATTATGAGAAGGAATTTGATTTTTAGCAAAGAAAAATCTCATCTTCCTCCCTGCTCTATTTATTTAATTTGGTGAAGAAGGAATTCACCCAGCCCCACGGCCTGGCTCACGAGGGGATTCCAGCCAAACGGTGCCGGAGAAAGGACAGGCTGGAAGCGCAGAGGAGAAGCTCTTCGGTCCCTTCGCCTTCCTTTTAGCCTGGACTCTGCAGATCTGCTGACACGTCAGGCATATTTGTGTTCCTAGGCTTTATTTTTAAGAAAACTAGTGCAATTGTTCCTGCTTCTGCATCTTTACCCAGGGATCTGAATTCCCCTTGCAAACGTTATTTCACTCGGTGACACCCTGCTGGGTAGATGGATGTTACAGAAGTGGGGGAAGCTATCCTTTTGCCTGTGAAAATTTTCAAGCAAAATGCTTCTTTTCAAAAGTTCTTTGTCAAAAATGAGCGATTTTCCCAAAGGGGTAGTAAGAACCAGTTGAAAGGAAGAAAAATGTTAATTTTAAATGCCTTTTTTTCTTTTTTCTTTTTTTTTTTTTCTTCACCAAAGCCAAGCAACGATTTCAATTGGATATGAAATAAAGTTGTAAATATTTCGGGTTTAGATACTGTTTCAGTTCAGGTGTTACAAAACATTTGAAAAATGCTCATGTTTATGGAAATATTCAGTTTGAGATCTCCTTCAAAGAAATCAGACCGGATTGCTGAAATTAACATTTCCCTGCGAAATAATGGCACTGAGTTATGCTTTATATCCCAGGGAAACATTCCCTACAAAAGATTCCATTGTTTTCATTTAGCACTGGGGAAAGGGAGCAATAGAGACGGTGCCTTCCAACTGTTGTACATAAATGTTTGATAGCCTCAGAGTGGGAATTTTAAATAGTCTGAAACTGATTATTCTTTTTTAATGAGTCCAGGCTGCATTTCTGGCATAAATTATAGCCATGATTGGCAGAGAGTAGCGTGTCGGTCTTTATTACCTCTTGTAGGAGGAGAGACAGTTTGAAACTGGAAGAGGGAGATTGAGCTGAGATGTGAGGCAGAAATCCTTTGCTGTGAGGGGGGTGAGCCCCTGGCCCAGGCTGCCCAGAGAAGCTGTGGCTGCCCCATCCCTGGAGGGGTTCAAGGCCAGGTTGGACGGGGCTTGGAGCAGCCTGGGCTGGTGGGAGGTGTCCCTGCCCAGGGCAGGGGGGGCACTGGATGATCTTTAAGGTCTCTTCCAGCACAAACCACTCTGTGATTCTCTAAGACAGGTCCTGGCAAGGGGAACTCGGGTTAAGTAGGGTAGGCGAAGCCAGGGCAGCATTCCTGGTCATCACAGCCCCCCGAGTGCTGGAAATAGGGAAACGAGGAGGTTTCGTGTGTCGGCTCGACTGAACCGGCAGTATTGGAACCCGCTTTCCGCAGGGAAATGTCCCACCCCTTCCAGCAGGACTCCATGCAGCACATGGGTGAAGGCAGATGTCCACAGCAACAGTGAACTTTTCCTCCGCTTACATCCTAGACACACTAATTAGGAAAGTTAAAAATGTCTACAGGGATATTTTCAGGAAGCTGTTTGCAAGCGGAATAGCATGGCTCAGTGGAAGAGCATGTGTAATGGCAGAGATCCCACCCATTAACTCCCCAAGGGTCTGCGGCTTGGAATTGTCAGGAATGACCATTCATTAGCTATAGGGGTTCCTGACGATCTCCATGACAACCAGCCAAACATGGAAACTGGGAATGAGGTCTATTCCTGTTAGGCTTCCTCTTCTGAGCACATCTGGGGCCTGTGCTGGCTGCAGGATGGGGTTGATAAGAGTGTAGCCCCAACCTGACTCCGCAGCATCTGCAAAGATCCCTGGTCCGAGCTAGGTGGTGCTTCAAAGCCCTTCGTGGGGGGAGGCGAGGGTTCGGAAAACAAAGAGCGTAGCAAGGAGTCAGGTTTCTTGTGGTTAATGCAAACACGTTGACGCCTCCACTCCGATTCCTCGGTGCTTTTTTGCAATTTGAGTGCTCTCGCTCTTTGCTGGCGGCTCAAGACGAGGAGGCAGGAATGGTAACCTGACTCGTCGGCGATAAGAAATCTGCAGACTGAATGCGCTGAGCACAGTCTGCTCGGAAATTAATAGGGCAAGAAAGAAAAATGAGATCAGTGCACGGATGAGGCTGATGAGAGATGCTGGGAGAGAAACTGGTGTCTGCCCCATGGCGTGTATTTACTGTTTGTGACGGGAAAAGTCAAGCCAGGCCGTGAGCTGACGTGTTGGGTTTTGCAGCTACAAGTGATCGGTAAAGGCCCGGATACGCGTGGCCCTGCTGCGTTCAAAGTCTCCAAGATTCTGACCGATACCCAAGATAAGGCCAGATCCAGGATCTTTTCAAAACCGTTTAATGAGAACTTTACCTGCAGATGGAAAGGGGGAACTCATCCATCGCCTGCCACTGGCCACGGTTATTGTACGGCCGGGGGAACGGGAAGAAATCTCCACTTCCAGCGAGGAAACCACCCTGTCTCTGTTATTCTGAGAAACGTACTGGCAAAGACCAAACTTCTGAAGGACAACTGCCTGCGACAGGGTTCCTGGAAGATGGGATCCCATACACAGACTGCGAAAGGGCTTTAGACATCTCCTAAGCGTGCATATTTCCTTAATACAATTTGATTGGTGCCTCATTAAAAATTTAATAATTTGACCATTAAAATTAGCAACAGATGGGAGCTGGCGTGCAGCCAGGCTTTCTGGACTCCAGACTGCAGTTTCCTTGGCTTCACTCCCTCCAAAGAAGTAATCTACAGATGAAAATCTATTTTTGTCAATTATTTGTTTAAAAGGGGGCGTTCTCCTTACAATCGCGCTTTCATTATCAATCCCAAGGAATTCTTGCCGCAGGGTATCCAGTTTTCCCCCACGGGGTAATGCAGGAGGTGCAAGTTTACCCCTTTCCTCTCTGTAGGTGCTGCCGCGCCTCGGTTTTGGGTTATACGTTTCTGTGACCTGATTTTCTTCGTCGATCAGAGCCCTTTGTAGGTACAACCACAACGGCATCGGACACGTGTTCCTCTCCATGCTCCTTTTGACTAGGAACGGGGGAAAGCAAGCCCTCTTTGTTAGGTGTTTCTGCATCATCCTAGAGTTAACAAAGCTTCAGAATAGCTCATAAAACATCGGATATTTCAGCGTAAGCCCATAAGTGCTGACACGTTCAAACAGAGCTGGACCCACCCGACCCCAGCTACCTAACGCAGGCTCCAGCCGCAGCGATGCTGCTGAACCCAAACCAACTTTTAAATTTAACTGCCCGGGTGGCTTACAAAGTGGTACGAGGGTGGACTGAGGGTCGCCGCCTGAGGTGAGTTGGTGCCTCAAAAGCTCTGGCAGAGTCTATAAGATAGTGTCTGGGAAGCAGCACGGGAACAGGGCAATCCTCCGTGAGCCTCCTCTGTAAGACACTCCTGGGCTCCAGGTGCCCGTAGCTCATGAGCTTTGACAATTCACAACGTCCTCTGTTAGAACTCCCCTTAACTTAGGCGTTGCTTGAAGAACCTCACTTTATCTTGAGCCAGCGTCACTTCCCATCTGCCTGCGATGCCTCCTGGCTCTACAGGCCGGTTCCTCCCCCGACCACTCATGACCCTGCTATCAGGTCTTCCTCCAGGTGTTTCTTTTTCAGTCTGAGGACTCCTGATCAGGGCAGCTCTTCCTCCTACATAAGCCCTTCCACACCTTTAATCACCCTTCCTGCCCTTTCCTGATCCTCTCCCAGTTCTACTGTTGTTGGCTGGGGCTGGGAGCAGCCCTCAGGATGGGAAACCAACTGTGAGGTTAGCGATGATGTTCTCCCTTTTGCTCTTTATTCTAATACTTTAATACAGTCTGTCGGCCTTTTTTTTTTTGTCTTTATGGAGTTGATTTCTCCATTGCAATAGGGTCACAAAGCAATGTATTTCATAGTTCTTTGGGTATGATCATTGAGAAGATTTAAATGATCCATTGATATGGTTATAAAAAGTTCTCCTTGGTCTTTTCCTCAAGGTTGAAAATTTGAGCAAGAGCCTCTCAGTTTTACGAAAAAAAGATAATGGGTGAGAAAACAACTCAGATTTTGTTTCTTTTCTAGGTATAAATTAGAACTAACTAAAGTATTAAACTTGGCGTGTCAGGAGACATTAATGAGGACCGTGTGCTTTGGTATCTTTTTAAAATTTGGGTCAAAAAAAAACCCCAGAAGATGATTATTTGGTAGCTCACCATTGCAAACATAGTATTTCTGTTCTGGTTTCAAAAAAAAGGTATTTCTATGAGGTCACCTCACTTTTATACAATATAACTTCAAAATCATTGCCCTTTTTTTTTCCTCAAATCCCTCTTGCTGTTTACCTCTCAGTGCCATCCACGGCCCAAACTTCTTTTGACACTTTTATCAGCATTAATTTTTAAGTATGCCTCTGCTCCCAACTGCTCAAGAAATACAAATCAGAGGGAACGTTAAGCCGGAAAGAAGCAATTATTGTGCTAATTGATTCTTTCCCAGAGACAGAGGAAGAATTTCTTGTGTGGTTTCCACGTAGCTTATGCTTACCCTGGTGCTGGGTGGGACAATTATAACGTAGATGAACCTCGCACAGCTTTTACGGGGCGCAAGCGACAACGGTGAGGAAGGCACATAACACAGTGATTGTCAGTCTAAATATATTAGTCAATATATATCATCAATATAGTATATTTATATATATATAGTCAATATATTCAGTATATTCATCAGCGACCTGGATGAGGGGACAGAG
>VXBO01010091.1:125315-192287 GCA_013400135.1 Rhinoptilus africanus
GGTGACCCTGCTCTGGCCGGGGGTTGGACTAGATGATCTATTAAGGTCCCTTCCAACCCTGTGATTCTGTGATTCTGTAAAGCCTGTGCTAATTACCAACATTTCCAGATGATCTTTTACAGCCCAGTAAAGGCACTCTGTCATGGTTTCATGCAAACGGAGCTTCTGCCAATGGGGCTGCCATGCAAACACACCCCATGGGAGAAGGCTTTCTGCCTCAAACTGTCTATTTAATGGTTTTCCGTGCTTTTTATTCTTTGCACATGTGTGTCAGGGTTTAAATAGAAGGGAGGTGATTGCAAAGATCACGTGTGGAAAGACTCGTATCTGAGAACCTGCAGGCCAAGAAATGAGCTTGGCTTTGTTGAGTGCCTGTATTATACTGAGGCATTTCTGGGAACAGAACGATTAGGCGATGTGGATGCCAGTGCTGCTCGTGATTTAGGTGTAACCACTTCTCACACAAGTTTTCCGTTGCTTCACGTGTCAAATCCAAAGGTTTCACTGGGAAGACAGCTGTGGGCTAATCTGGGTACTGATGCAGGGATTTGGGTTCACGGTCAATTACTAATTACTGGGCACTGCAACATCAAAACCCCCTAAGAAACTTCGCAAATCTCATCCAGACTATCTGAAATAGCGGCTGTTTGACCAACTTCCTCAGACAGTTAATGTGGAATTTTCTGGTCTGACAATAACATGGTTAAAGGTCCTTTTTTCCAGCCACAGATCAAACACTTGCATGCAATCATCTATTCCCAGTAGAAGGAAAAAAACCCTCTTGTTTAAGAATTTTATTTCCTGATGAATGCCTGCTGTGCTAATATCCCTAATCAAGGGTCATGAGAGTCCAGACAGTGGCAAACCCACATTCCTTAGTGCAAACAAGCCCTTCAAAAATCTTTTTGGTTTTAAGGGATAGGAGAATCCTTGTTGGGAATGAGAAACAGGCTGGTTGTTTCTGCAGTGTCTGGGTTTTAAAGATCCAGTTAAAGTTGTCAGGGGACCTTTAGGAGTTAAACGGAAGGAATTAATCACAATGACGGGTATCCGTGCAGGAGGTTGCCTTCACAGAGACTGTCAGAGAGCGTAGAAATCCCTTTGTGGGATTTACAGTAGATAACATGGGGAAAGGTTTGGAAATTCTCTCCCAGAACGTTTTGTGGGTGAGATCTAAGACTCTTCCTCTGTGAGCCAAGTCGAAGTGATCCAGCAGGAAGATATCTCCATCATCCTCTGTGTTTCCATTACGTGGGCTGTCAGACCCTAAGGCTGTGAGATTCTTTTACCACGTCATCTCCATATGTATCTTTGCCCCTAACTAAAATGAAGTTTGATTGCTTTGCCGTTCCCAGCAGTTCCACAGAACAGGTGAACTTGCAGCCCTGAAATTGTCTCTTTGCCTGGTGTTTCATGTTTTGAGCTCATTCTGGAGCCAGTACTTAAAGGGACTGACTCAAGGCATAGAATAACTATAGTTCATGGGATTTTCCCTCAGGCAAGGGAGACCAGGAAGAGCTGGCTTGGAGAAACTCTGGGTGATCACATGAAGCATGCAGCAGAAAGAAGGTTACCGTATCCAGCACTGGTCTCCAGCTTGGACTTAAATTTTTGTTCTTTTCATGATTGCAAAGGTTTTTTTTTCCAGAATGTGTTGACTTTGCGCTTGAACAGCTGTGCTGGCAGGAGGAGGTACAGACACTCTGCGTGTTAGACAGAAAACTTTGTGTTTGTGCCTTCATCCAACCTGTGCGTGTTTTTGTTCCCCTTCAGATTATCGTACTGGTCCCTGCTTCAGCCAAGTAAATAACCAGATGTGCCAGGGCCAACTCAGCGGGATCGTCTGCACCAAGACCATGTGTTGTGCCACCATTGGACGGGCCTGGGGTCACCCATGTGAGATGTGCCCTGCCCAGCCTCACCCCTGCCGCCGAGGTTTCATTCCCAACATTCGTACTGGAGCTTGCCAAGGTAAATCTCATGAAGAGGAAGTTCCGTTATCCGTCTTGATGTGTGCTGAAGGGGCAAGTGATGAATGCCCTCCAAAAGCCCCAATACGGAGAACAGTTCTCTGTGTAAATTTTGCTAAATCCATCATTGTGTGTCCCAGTGCATCACCATGGACCTTGGGTCTCTCACGGGATCACCCAAGATCATCTTGGCTCACATAAATATTCTGTCTACGCTGTGACATTCCTCCATCCCATAAGATGTAGTGGAGCTGGCTTGTATTCCTCCAGGTTTAAAACTAAGTTGCAGCCTTCCATACACCCTCATTCTGTGGTGCTGCTGCTGTTGTTGGAGCTTCTGTCCCAGCACTGGAGCATGATCAGCACTTGTATTGGGTGACTGGTGCTCTGTAAGTTGTATTATTGGTTCAAAACAGAAGCCATAACTCATTTGAGGTTACACAAGCAATTAAAATGTACATAAATCACACACTTAGATGTTACATTCAATGTCTAGGACATGCAGACAAAAATAGCAGAATTGTCCATGGAGTTCCCATCAGCAGATCCCATTGGCAACTTTTCTGGAGCTGCTGTTGCTTCTCCACACTGATGGGTTGCAGGGCTCTCTGTGTAGAGTTGGATGAATTCCTTTCCGCATCTGTAACTAATTTCAACCTTTACCTGCCATGATCAAAAGCCAAAATTACAGTCCAAATCCCACATTGGCCAATGTCTGTAGGATAAAATTGGGAAGGCTGGAGGGGGGAACTCTTGCTGTCTAATGGAATCTCCGTTTTATGGTCCCAGTCTCTTCAGGAGAGCTTGGCCACCTATTTAATAGATCTGTCACTCACTGGTACTGCAAGTAGAACAGGAGTATAAATAATGTCTGCAGGACATGAACGTGCTGGTTCTAGGAGCAAGTACTGAGGCTTTCCTGAGGTGCTGTGCAAAGCAGGGTGTCCCCTCGCAGATGAGGAGACCACGGCTGCAGGATGAGCCTTCCTGGGACAGGGTTGAAGAGCAAAACCTTTCAGTCCGTGGGTTCACCTCTCTGCCCTGCAGCAGATGTTGCTCTCTGGCGGCTGCAGGAGAACATCCCACCAAACCAATTCTCGTCCTCAACTCCACCACCAACCTGGAGTGAACCGTGAGGGGGTAGACTCATTGGTGTTTGCTTTGCTTTGGAAAACATTACTGGATTTTTGTCTCCCTCTTGCTTGTGTGGATAAGGCAGCAATACCTTTATGTCCATTTTCTCTCCTTTGCCATATCTGTAACGTAACCTGATGGGTAATTGCATTATGAAGTGTAAATCCACCTACTTGGAGAAAAGCTGCTTCTTTCTCATAGCACTCCCACCACGCTGGGTTTGAACATTCATCTGTTGCAAAGGCTTCACTTTCTAACGTCTTTGCTCTTCTTCCTGTAGATGTGGATGAATGTCAAGCCATTCCTGGCCTCTGTCAAGGTGGTAACTGCATCAACACAGTGGGTTCTTACGAGTGCAAATGCCCGGCGGGACACAAGCAGAGTGAGACCAGCCACAGATGTGAAGGTAAGATTGCAGACTTCTGCGCGGCTTCCCCAGGCTGCCCTGCACTGGGATCCCAGACACACTCCCGAGAGCACAAAAGCATTTAAAAACTTGAGAATCTCTCCACTCACAGGGCATCTCCAAGGCTGGCAAAGTAGAGATGGGCAAGAGCGCCCCTGCCAGCCTTGATCCTAGCTTCCAGTTAGGTGGGAGTACTGCTAGCACCAAAGCACATTAGAAAATGTACTGCGATATGAATGTCTGGTCTGTTTATCTGCTTACCATGGTCCAAGGCTAGGAAATGAGGAATAGAGCTTGTCTGACCTTCACTTAAACTTGAAAGAGTTCCCTTTTTCATGCAGGCATTTTATGAAAGGTATTTTAATGGCAAAGCAGGCTCATTGAACAGAAGGAACCTCTGGAGGGTTTTAATTTCAACCTCCTGCTTAGGTCAGGGCTGGCTTCAAAGCTACCTCAGGTTGCTCATGTTCCTCAGTTTGATTGAGTTTTGAAAACTCAAAGCCTTTTCTTTTGGGGCTCTTGTCCCATGGTTGCACCACTGTCATGGTGAGGAATCCACTTGATATTTATCTGTTTGCAGCTTGCAACTTGTTGCCTCTAGTTCAGTGGTGTAACTGGAAGGAAGGCAGAGCGGGTGGAGTCTGACTAGCTGGGATGATGATGGAGTAAGACAACCATGGCTCTCGGTGCACTGCAGAAGGTCTGATTCTGTGAGATGAGGGTATGGAGCAAGTCAATGCAGTATTGCTTCACTGCCTTGGTGATATTTTTCCAAACTGACATGTTGGCCAGAACCTGAACGTTGTCCTTGAGTACAAAGCAGGCACAAATGAAGGTTTGGTATTAGAGATGTGAAATGCCAGCCAGCAGCGTGTCTGTGAGCGTCCCTCCTTTGAGCCAGTGGCCCGATCCCATCCCAGCCCTGCTGGGGAAGCATACTGCCTCGCCAGCCCAGGCTTGCCTGCAGATGGCCTGCCCGCTGTGCCTGGTTTTCCTGTCTTTCTGGTGGCTTTGTGGGATGCACCTTAGAATCATAGAATCACAGAATGGGTGAGGTTGGAAGGGACCTTTAAGATCATCAAGTCCAACCATTAACCTGCCCTGACAAAAACCCCTTCTAAACCCTGTCCCTCAGTACCACATCCACCCTTTTCTTAAACACCTCCAGGGATGGGGAATCCACCCCCTCCCTGGCCAGCCTGTGCCAATGGTTAATAACCCTTTCAGTGACAAAATGTTTCCTGATATCCAATCTAAACCTGCCCTGACACAACTTGAGCTCATCTTCAACTGAGTTTTAAACGTGAGCGACCTTTTCAGCCTCAGCGTCTCTCTTGGAAATATTAGAGTGCTTTGAAGGTGTGGTTTGTGCTTATGGTTAGGGATGCTCTAAAATATTATTGTCTTAGCAGTAGCTATGGAGCTACTGTAGCTTGAAGCCAAGCAGTTGGCCTCTGAGCATCGGCCCGAGCCTGGTGCTGTGGCAGACTGGGGAGTGCAGTCAACTCTCAAACTCTCTGGAGAAGTTCCCAACCTGAGGGAAGGGAACTTGGCAGAAACTACTCTTTGCCTCTTCTTCAGCACGGAAGTTGCAGGAATTTAAGTATTAATTACCTTCTAAAACCAGTTCAGTTGAGGATCCAGATGATGAGTTGCAGGTGCAACTCTGTTCTGAACACGTGGGCAAGCAGATCTGCAGTGCTGGCAATCGGATCCTCACGTCTGGAGGTAGGACTGCAGGAAACAAAGGACCAGTCTCAACAGCTCAGCAGGGTCTGGTAAAATGGTGCAGAGACCTCAGCCATTTTCAAGGGAAATACTTTCCAGGTGGTTTGCGGAGTTGCTTAGAAATGGCCAGGTACCTGATGCTCAGAGGAGAGGACTGGCTTCATTTGGGGTGTGAAAATTTAACAATATTAAGACCAGTTGTGGTAGTTAAGGCAGAACTCTGCCTGGTTCTGGAAGCCCCTAGAGCTGCTCTTTGATCTTGGACTCAGCATAAGTTGGGCTACTGTATGACTTAGTTCAATTCAGGACTCACCTAGACAGTGAGAGGCAATGTCTTGGTGTCTGTGTCCGTGCGGTAAGGCACACGCTTCCCTGTAAAGCCTGGAGCACAGGTGGGATGAGGTGCATTCAGTATGTCAAACATTCACAGTGCCACCAATCTGCACGCTCTTCGTGAGAGTCTGGTGCCAGTTCCTTAAGATCCGGTCTCAGCATCTCCTTTATCACGGCTCGGCATGTCTCCGAGAGCCGTGCAGACCTCTATAGGAAGGACACGCTCTCCCCAAGCGTTTTGCAGCCGTTCTCATGGGCCTTGCCATACCTTCTGTACCCCTCAGAAGTCGGGGAATAAACATTTGTTGTATTTTCCAAACATCTGGCAAATGGAAAGTAAAACAGCATTAAACTTTTCCTGCCTTGGTTGTTAAAGCTCTTTCCCACATACCCTAATGAAACCCTGCTGGCCCATGTTTGCTATTTTCGGGATAAAACGTGTTCGTTGTGCTGGTGTGACTGCATCCCACCTAGCTGGGCTTCAGGAACTCCACTTCCCTTTCATTCCTCTCCAAGGCTCTGTTGTAACCAAGACAAGGCATGAGGAATGCGCTAGAATCCAGATGTTTAACCTGGAATTTGTTTCCAGGTGACCAAGTTATGCAGAGAGAGCAGCCAGCCTCACAGCAACCCACCCCCACGGCACTGTGGGTTTGACAGCATATGTTGTCCCGTGGGGTTTCTCCCAACAGTCAGTTCTCGAGGAAAGGAGCATCGCTGCTTCTGGATGACTGTTCCCATACCCGCACCCTCCTGCAACCCAGACATTTTCCTTGCTTGTATAATTCCAGTAGTCCTTCTGCCAGTGCATGCCGTGTGACCTGGGGTCAGCCCTTCAGAAAAACTCTTCCAAAGCAAGACAGCAGCTACAGAGGTTGATCCTTCGGTGGGGGATGGACGTCCTTTTATGTTGAGAAGACATCTGTGTCAGTGGATCTTCCTTGGCAAGATGCCAGGACACTTTCTAAAATTTTAACAGCAGGGTTTATTTTGCAAGTGCTCTGGCATCCAAAGACTTGGAACTGGTAGGATCCGAAACGGCCTTTTTACAAACATCTCAGGTGAAGAACCAGTTCCCCATGCCCAGTGATGTCCTGTGCCAAGTTGGCTGGTCGATGGGCTGCAGTAGGGCCCAACCTCAGGACACAAAAAATTGTTCTTGCCTTGGTCTGCTTCACCCGTGCTGGCTGGGGACCAGGCAAAGCACATCTGAAATCAGTTTAGCTGGAATCTCCCATATACCAAGATTAAAAACAATCCATTGTCTGAATCTGTCATCCAGATGCGAGGGGCCTCTGCGTGGGTCCCCGCTTCCCAGAACGCCTGCAAAAGCAGCATGATGTGGCCATAAACAGCTTCCTTTCACTCTCCTTCCTGGATGGCCATAAAAAGAGACATCTCCAGCATCTACGGTGTCTGTTCCATCACTTATCTTACCTCAATTGCTAAGGAGACCACCAAAAGAGGATGCTTTTCTTTGGTATGATTTATTGACCTAGGGGTCCGTCTGCGAGAATGACATAAACATGAGGGATGCTCTGAAGTGACAGGGTTGAGACTGTTTTCCAGGGGCCCTGTCTCAGGGTTTGCTGCGTGCTTTGATACCTCAGGAGCAAACCGCTTGGTACAGCTGATAGAGCACCGAAGTCCTGATTTCCTGAAATTGTGCTGCCAAAGTCGCTGTATCAGTCCAAGTAACCTCCTCACTGAGCCAAGGCTTTTAATCAAAATAATGACCGCAAAGCTTAGGAGGATATTTTCTTTATCCAGGTGTTCTCCAAGCTGAAAAATCTCAAAGCTGCGGGAGTTCCCTTGTTGAGTCTGTCTGTGCTAACCTCATAGCTGGTAAAAGGAGTGATTTCTCAGCTTGCGCTGAGACCATCTTGCTTTAGGAAGAGGACATGGTTTCCTCTCGTTTTCAGATTCCTTATCCAAGCCTAGCATCCAGGAAATACTAAAACTAGATTAAATGTCTATGTTAAATTCTTCCCTAGTTCCCAGGAGCTTATATTTTCTGCTTAGAAGATTCCTCCTGGGGAGTGAAGTCAGCAGATGGGATTGCGTTTGAGCCAAAGGTCAGAGCCCGTGTCACTGTGTCTGCTGATTAATGGTGTCTCCCTCATTAACAGCAGCCGCGTGTACCACTAATCTTCCTTGGGCTGTTTATTGGTGGGAACAGGCAGGAGTAGAGATAATGTTGTTCATTTCCCATAGTGATACTTATCTCTTCACACAAATGGCACCTGGAATTAAGGCTCCATTTTCAATCCCTGAAGAATAAAGATGCTTTTCTTATGCGAGATCTTCGATGCTGATAACGGAGGCCAGCTCAGGCCCTGGTCTCCCAAGCACATGAGGGAGCTGCAGCTGGATACTCTGGATGAGTTTTGGTCAACCCCAGAAGGAAAATGACGTCCTTTTTCTATCCGCGAAAACGTGTGCACAACATCAAGTTTGGATTTGAACCTAAATATCCTCCAAATTCAGGGTTGCTCAGTTCCAGAGTTATTTCTGCAGCTCATCTCTAATGAATGTGACACTTTCAAATAGTGGCTTATTTTATGCCTTTGTTCATTGTATTCTGAGGGAGCTGGAGGGATCAAGAGTTCCTGAGCTTGGGGCTGTGCAACATAGAACGAGAAGTTTCTGGCACAGAGTTGCCTGCTTATTTTCTGAGGGATAGAAGGAGAAGCAGAGCAGTGGTGGGGGGTGGATTGAGGGTGGGGAAGCGGAAGGCTGGGCTCTTAACCCAGCTCTGGAGACAAAGCCAGCTTTGCGAGTGCCGAAGAATTGCGTTTGTGTTTGTGTTTGGATGAAAAGATGATCAAGGAGGGCAGATGTCGCCAGCTTAGGGCTAAATTCACAGCTACCGTGCCTGGTTTATGGGAAAACTGGAAAAGAACAGGTTTTGCAGGGAAAGAAATGTGTGAGCACCGAGCGAAGGGCATGGTTCTATCCAGCCGACTTCTTAACGCTACTGGAAGAAAGGAATTGTTGAGGAGGACACAAGAAAGCCCTCCTGGCAATAATGGTGCAAAATGAAGGAAGGAAACATCAAAGCTGAAATCAGACACGTCTTCCTGCTACAAAGACCTTTATCAATAAATCGTAGGGAAGGGGGAGGTTGTTACACAGAGTGACATCCTTAAATTATCCTGGAAGCAACCATAAAAATTACACTTAAGGGAACCATTCCATGGCATGCTCTTAAGGGTGGAATCACTGACTGCATAAAGCTTTTCCTTTAGTAATTTCAGTTGCTCTCTGACAATAATGGAACATCTTTTCTTAATAGCCCTTCCTCTACTGCATAACAAAAGGCTAAGCCAGCTGTTATCAGTGAAGTATGGAATGTCAGTACCTGACCCAGGATGCTTTCCAATGCCCCCAAAGGAGTGAGCGTCTCACATCCAAAATTGTTCCAGGATGATAACATACAAGATACAAAAAAGTACACGGAGAAACACCAGGCAAGGGAGCGAAAGCACTGCATGCTCTGCGCGACAAGCTCTCTTCAAATCCGTCCAGGGTAGATCCTTCTTGATGGTCTTCGGCACCTCCAGGAGACAGATTCTGCCAAGGGAAAACAAATCCTTTAATTACTGATCTCACCTCGTTTTACTCACCCCTTTATATTTAGCATTTGTAGGGTGACATGTTAGATGCTACTTATATCCGTAGGGGCTAGGCGTTTGTCACCACCACCCAAAATTCCAAATTTGCTAATGAAGACAAGGCTCTATTTTTTTTCCTCTGTTGAATCTCATTCATGTTTCTGAATCGGAGGGAGCTTTCCTGCATTTTCCATGAGCAGAGCGGCTAGGCTGGCCTGCTTTCCTTGCAAATGGAACACGATAGCCATTTTATTAGCGTGTTTTCAATTTTCTTACAAAATGTCTACAGAAGAGCTCATTGTTTGGATCCATTAAGAGCTCATTTCCATGGATTTGGTGTGGTTTGGAGGGTTCCATTACTCTCCTCTGTGGTTTCTTTGTGCTTTCTGGAAGGGAAGGGCTGCGAGTCCCGTGCACTGCACGGGCGAGGGCTGATGAGGCATGACCTCTGCTACGTGACACGGAGATGTTTTCTCCATCAAGTCCTGTTTTTTTTAGCCAATGGAAAGGTTGGGGTTTCAACATGTCTGTGGGCACCCGTCTTGGATGGGCTTCGCCGTCTGCAACTCTCCTTCTGAAGCTCTGTAGCCTTTGGCTTCCAGCATTTTCAGCCTTAATGATCAGGCCAACTCCAACCCAGCGAGCTGGAGACCAGGTCCAAAATCAACGTTTGCGTTGAATTCTGCCATTGTCTGAAGAGCAGAGCGCACCGAATATTGCTTTAATTTTTAACAGTGAGTTGGAAAAGTCGTGAAGTAGCCAGGTTGGAGTTGGAAGAGTTCCCTCCCCGGAGCTGGCAGCTGGGTGTTAATGAGAGGTGTACACATCCATCCCACTGTGGCAGGCTCTCCGTGGGCTGCAGCTCTCAATGAATCAAAACTGAGAGACGCTTTACAAAGAGAAACTAAAGGAGGCAAATGCGGTGGGGAAGAACTGAAAGAACAACAAAGCCCAGAGCTCGGTTTCTCAAAGTACAGGATGTGCAAGCAGGCTTGAGAAACTGGCTTTGTTTCTGCTTCTTGGGTTGCTCTAACACTGCTCTCATCTGAGCTAGGATTTTCAAGGAGGGGGTGGGGGGAAGCAGCAGTTTGATTTAACCTTTTGAATTAACTCCTTTTTTCCTTAAGAATGGAATGCGGTCGCTGCCCCCACAAACACGTACGCTTTTTCTTGGGTGACTGGTGCTGTCTCATAAGTATTGATCTAATAAGATGCCCGCCTGTCAGCTGGCCTCCAGATCCCCGATACAGCGAACTTCAGGAGAGATACGCAGAAGTTTGAAGCTGTTATTTCTAATACTGCAACCAGCGTTTGCTTGGTAAAGCTCTTTCACTTCCAGTGCTCTGCAAATTGTAACCAAACACAGGCCTGTAATTAAAGGACAGGGCAGGCTGTAGTGATAAAATCTCTTTCGCTGCAGGGGCCCAGGTGGGGGAAGCGTTTTTGGTGGATTTGCATTGCTGCCTTTCCAGGTTTCATGTCAAGTCTGTCTTTTGCAGGGGCTCTGAGCATCAAAGAGCTAAAGGAACACTGCAAGGACAGAGGCAGTGTCTCTGCTGCTTGCAAAAGGTGGCTGAAATCTTTGGCTAGCTGTAAGATTCATTTCAGAGTCCCTAAGAAGCCAAACAGGGATGCAGCACCTTCCCCTCTCGATAGATGAGTGTAGAACCTGCCCTGGGAACTTGGGCTTAATTTTGCGCGTGTTGAAATGGAGGTTTCACTTGATTCCTCAGGACTCGGAGTTGCAGCCAAAGAAAAACAGAAGGTACTTGTGTGTGTTACAGGTTGTGTGAAGAGAGATGGAAGATTATTTCTTTGACCGCGTGAAGCACCCGTGGTGGTGGTGGGGTCTCTGTCCATACCATATGCCTCGCTTCAAAAGGCAGCTCGGCTCATCTTACTTAAACGCGTAGGTTGTCGGTGTCCGTCGCTGAGCCAAGTGGGATGAATTTCACTGTGTCTCACTTTGCAGGGACAAATCCTCACTGTTAGGGCACAACTCTTTGGCTCTGTTCAGGCATTTCCCTTCAGATGAGATGAGTTACTGCCTGGATGAGATGATCTCTTGCTGCTGAGTGCAAATGGCATCTAGAACTGGGATGGAGATACCTGGTCTATAACCATCTAACACATCTGACCACAACTCAACATGCACCACTGTGCAGATCATTTCGGCAGTCTTTTCCTTTAGAGGTCTAAGTGTAGACCTTTTTATGCCTCTCTTGCCTCAGAACCAGATGGGGGCTTTGTGGTGATAGGAATTAACGCTCATCATCAGATGTCCATGGCTATCCCACCCTGCAGTCAAAGGCAGGGTTTTCCAGGCCTTGAGTCATCCCCCTGGACTCTGAACCCATCCGTTTTGTTAACGCCTTGTTGTGAGAGTTGGCACCGCACAGAGCTGTGGCATC
This sequence comes from Rhinoptilus africanus, assembly GCA_013400135.1. NCBI lineage: Eukaryota > Metazoa > Chordata > Aves > Charadriiformes > Glareolidae > Rhinoptilus > Rhinoptilus africanus. Next base: position 136,912 of record VXBO01010091.1, read on the forward strand.
AAGGAATGATCCTGCTCAAGAGGTAACATCACCTGCCAGCTTCTGCTTGGTGTTTCTCCTGTGCATCTTCGGGGCTGCACTAGCATCGCTAGCCACTGCAGGGCACTGTGAGATTGCAGTCAGGCATTTAGAAGCACAGAATCATAGAAAGGTTAGACGCTCCAAAGGGTCCACATCCTCCTGATGTTGGTGCCTCAGTGATGGAGGCAATATTCCAGGTGGGGTCTCATGATTGCCTTCCTAAATGTCAGATTTTTCTCAGTTTCGCACTGGACAGGACACAGCTCACCACACCCGTTCCTTACAAAAATTTCTTGCCAATCTCTCCGATCTGTCACTGGGGCTCATTTCCACCATCACAGCCAGGTCTTCCGTCGGATTCTGCTGGTGCCTCCCTTGTGTTGATGGGGTGGGTTCAGGCAACTCTTTCCCATGTGTGTATATTTCCTTCATCCCCGACGTCTGCTAGATGAGCTCTTCCAAAGGCATCCTCCGTTCCCACTCCCAGGTGAGAGGTTTTTGCTGTTCTGCTTTTTTTTTGCAGGTTAGTCTTTGCCCCGCAGCGGCTCTAACCTCCACACATGCGAACGCCGTCAGGCTGTGCGAGCCTGTTATGCTGTTCACATCAGAAAAAACCACCTCGAAAGAGGAGACTTTGACCGGTTCCTTTTCATTACTTTCCTGCCAGCCCCAGGCAGCGTCTGAATTGCATATAAAAAAATCCCCTTATCCATTCACAACAGCACGATAGATTGAAAATGCAATAAATAGAGTAGCTTAACAGAAATAATTTATTTTGCCAATTGCCAAGACACCTTTTTTTTTGCCACTGTAAAAACTCTCGGGCAAGTATTTCTTCTTGCCTTTTACCACCACCTGAACCGTGACTGCCAGCCAGCTGCTTTGGGTGAACTAACGAGAAGTTGGATCTAATTCCATCTCAGCTTCTGAAACAGATTTCAGTTGGCAATAGAAAAAAAATCTGCAACCCTGATTCCAGGCAAATCCTTAGAGTCAAGTGCCCCACCAGCATGGCTGGGCTCTATGCATTGAATTATATTCACAATTTTAATCAAAATTTGTGGAAATAGGCTGCCATTTTCAAAATTGCTGATTTGCCACTCTGTTCCCTTTGATTTTCCCAAGTTTGGGATCCCAAGCAATAGCTGCAGACAGAATTTAGAGGCCGTCTCTCTCTGCATCTTCTGTGTAGGTACTTGTTGGATTTTCTGCTCTGTCCTCACCCTTTTCTGTCACAGTTTGGCTTTGGTTAAGCTGCACTTTTCAGGCTTTCTGTGTGGTTTCCCATCAGTTGTTAACCAGAACTTTTACAAGAATATGAAGCTCTTTAAATACCCAGTGTAAAAAGAGCCAAAGAAATAATTAACTCAAGAATTTTCTCGAGGTTGTAATATAAATGGCCTGGAAAGTTTGGAGAACTCAAAGCAAAGGCTACGGTGTCTCATCTTTCCAGCTCACTTCTTCCACTGTGGATTAAAATCTGACTCTGAGCAAGGTTTCCAATATGGATTTGTTTCAGGATCCAGACTGGAGAGAGACTTTTTTCAAGGACATGTAGTGATAGGATGAGGGGAATGGCTTCAAACTGGCAGAGGGGAGATTGAGATGAGATTTCGGGAAGAAATCCTTTGCTGTGAGGGGGGTGAGCCCCTGGCCCAGGCTGCCCAGAGAAGCTGTGGCTGCCCCATCCCTGGAGGGGTTCAAGGCCAGGTTGGACGGGGCTTGGAGCAGCCTGGGCTGGTGGGAGGTGTCCCTGCCCAGGGCAGGGGGGGCACTGGGGTGCCACCGAGCCCAAACCTTTCTATGAGTCTGTGTCTGAGTCCAGATGCTGTACCTTGACAAAATCTTGTTGCAATGTCCTTTTTTTTCCAGACTCTTCAGCGTAGGGAGACGGACCTCGCTGGTGCGTTGTGTGGTCACAGACAGGGCAGGGGGCTGCTGGGGAAGCAGGGGGTGGCAGGGCTTGCTGAGGTGGATGGGCTTTCTTTGATTGCCGTGGATAATTACATGCGATCTCTCCGAGGACTCAAAGTATATCTCTGTCTCACTAATCTTCCCTGTGATGAGATAAATAGTTTAAATTACGGCATGCTCATGGCGTTGTTATGCAAATCAGCTCACAGTAAAATAGGGCTGCTGATTGAGGAGCTGAACCCGTAGAGTGATATGTCCAGACCCCCCCTTGCCTAACTGATAGCACAGAGGCCTTTCTACCTCTAGTTGCCTGAATGTACTTGTCTTAAAATTGAACCAAATCCCTCTTGTATGGAGAAATTCAGTGAATAATGCAGGAGCCCAGCGCTTTTTAAAACCGTGATGTTATCTCTGATGTAGCATCTCTGCTTTCAGAGAGGCCTCCAAGTCACGCGGAGGGACGTGCTGGCCAGGCAGTCACGCACCTGCGCAGACGTGTTTCTGTCCTCCAAGGAGCTCAGCATTTTAGATCAGCCCGCCCAAAGGTCCGTGCTGTCAGTAGAGATAAGCAGAGGACTCTGTGAAACCACCATCTGGAGGAGCCTTGCTGCTTGTTTTCTGTGCTGATCCACTGCCGGGAGGCCACTCGCACTCTCAAGCATCCCACGACATCCCGTAACGCCAGCTGTGATCCCAGCTCTGGTCCTGGATCCAGACTGCGAGTGGGAAAGGAGGCGGTTTGCAGAGAAACATAATCACTGTTGGTTTGTTCTCTTCTAGATGTGGATGAGTGTGGCGCAATCGCTGGCGTGTGCGATGGCGGCGAGTGCACCAACACCGCGGGCAGCTACGTCTGCACGTGTCCGCGTGGTTTCATGACCAGCCCTGATGGATCACGCTGCATTGGTAAGATGCTAAACGGATCTCAGGACCCCAAATACAGGGAGAGATCACACTCTGAAACCCAGATCTGATGTTTTGCAAATCACTCTCTGGTGATGACCAGATTCACAAATCAAAGCGCACATTGTTCCTGCAATAGCTGGAAAATATTCTTTTCCATGCGGTGTCCTTCATGTGCCATGGTTGACATGGTCTGTTCTGGTCATGGGTTTTGATGCTGTTGCAGACCAGGGCTTTCTCCATCTCCATAACTTGTCCCATTGCTTGTTCCTGGGGAGAAGGGACCGCCCCCCCAATCTATTTTATGATTCTGTGATTTCTGGCAACTCAATGACTCCCGGGCTCATATGGATATCACCGCTCCTGCAGTCCCCATCCTGCAGACGGCATGAAGGGCTTGGTGGGGCTGGTGTGTGCCGCTCCACCGGCTCTGACGTACCTGTTCAACCATCCCCCCCCCAGCTCAGTTTGGCTCCAGGTGTCTGTATTTCAAAGCTTCCCAGAACTGGCCTGACTCCAGGCGAGCTTTCCCCAGGCTGACGAGCTCTCCTGCCTCCCGATTGCAGAGCCTGGAGTGAATCTTGCATGTTTAACAGATCAAAATTCCTTTCCAAGCCTTGTAAATATTTGATGGTCCATTTCTCTTTGTAACAGACAACGTTTTCTGCGATAAATAGATCAGCTCTCTGTTTACTTGCTCTCAGCAGGGGCAATTTAGCCAAAAATGAATCCCAGGGTTTGTCTCACTGGTCGGAAAGTTCATTCTCCTTTAGAAAAGCAAGGATGCGAGGAATTGTAAAGAGGAACTGTGACAGAAAAGGCAAAGATCATTGTTAGTGCTATGGAAAATGTCAGGTACGGCTTTCTGTTGAAAGTCCTGGAAATTCATATAGAAAAAAAATAATTTCCATATTCTTTTATATCCACAGAACCTGGAGTAAAAATTAATCATGTCCTAGCTCTGGAAAGCAAAAAGGTGTGAGTTATAATGTACGAGTCACCTTGTTTGGGAATCTGATAGATTTTAATGAGAACGAAATTCTTTTCCTCCCTGTTTCCCAGCCCCTGCCGTAAGCCCAGAGGGGTGTGACGCCTGTCGGATGAGTCATATGGACATTTCTCCACTTTCCTTGAAACCGAGTGCTTCAAGAAATGAAAACTAAATAAAATTAGAAAGCCCAAATTTAAAAATAGTCCAAAGCTTAGTTAGCTGCAGTGGACTATGACTGCATCTGAACTCAATACATCATGCGCTAGCCATTTCCCTGAGCTAATATATGCTGCTAGTGTGGTGCTGTCACATTTTGGGACATGTAATATTTTTTCTGGCAAAATGCACAGTTACCGTTGGGGTTGGCGTTGCCTCGGGATCCGTGTTTTGCAAACCCCGCTTCTATCGTTTGAGGGGGTTTTACTGCTCGTTTTGAGACTTTATGGTAGTCCGAGGGCACAATTTACAGCCTCTGAAATAAATCAAATCCATAGTTTGTAAAATTGGAAATTAATAAATAACGTGGCCACCCTTAAAGCACGCACAGCGTCAGGAGAGAGCAGAAGAGATTGTCACGCTGCCACCTCCCAGTTGTTTAGACTGGAAGTGACCGCGGTGTCTCATATATCATGGGGCACCAGCGCTGGGCATGTGGTGACTTTATGGTGGCAACCTTGATGTATTCCCATCCCTTTCCCCTCCCTTTTTAGTAAAGTAAACACCTTTTTATTGCATTTGAATAATCTCCTGTAGTTTTTGCAGCTGAAACAGCAAGGCGCTGAGCTTGACTTGATCCCAAATCTCATTAGCTGCTTTCACTGCCTTCCTCAGTGAAATGCAAACAGCAGCGGAGCTGGAGAAAGTCCGTCATAGTTTGAAATGAACATTTATTGAATGATTCAGCCACCTGTGCTTGACAGAAAGAATCCAGTTCCACACATGTTCATAACAGTTTCGTTCATTTATGCTTGTAAAAGACAGGCTCAGTCTTGTGCCGGCAGCAGAAGGATCTGCTCCAGCAGGCTGTGAGTTGGGTTTTTTTTTTTCTTTTTTGGTACAATGGGTTGCTTTTCAAGAACAGCTTAAAAGAATAATTTTCAAATGAGAAAAATGGCCTTTCAGATGCATTTCCATGTTCCTTGCAAGTCAGCACTCCCGCACATTGCTTCCTTTGCTCTTTTTCCTTGATACTGCAGCAGAGCGCTGAGAGATTTGGGTCTTATCTCTCCTTGGGCAACATCAGCAGATTTACTGCCTAAAGTTCCAGGTAGGGGCAGATCTTGCTCATTGTTGCAAAGTGCTGGGCTGAGAGAAGGTTGTGAGCGTGTTCGTGAGGACCTCACCTGCCTGGAGGGCTCATTTTGCCCGCTTTGATCATTATCCAGGAAAGGAAAGAGCAAGAGGAAAAAAGAAAATACGAGGAGATGATATTTATGAGGGGAAGAAATGACAAAAGGGAAGCAGTGTGAGGGTTGTAGGCTCAAAATAGATTGATAAGGAGCTGAGGGAGGACCCAGAGTGGAGCATCCCAAGGCATCGAGGGAGCTGGGGGTGCTGCCAAGCAGAGCTTGGCCTGGACATCGGCAGGGACCAGAGGGTGCAGAAAGGCCCTGTGGTTGCTGGGACTCCAGCGTGAACCTGTGCCATTTCCCCCTAGAGAGGACTGATCATTTCAGGGATTCATTTATACCTCAACCTTATAGCAGCTGAACTGGGAGGTGAATTTGGGGAAGAGCCAACAGCCAGGGAGGGAGTGAATTTATTATAGCACTTCCCAGCAAAGAAACTGTGCTGCAAGAACAGCCAGAGGTTCCCAGCTTGCACTGCATCCTCCCTGCAGAAGCTTTGGTGGCCAAGTTGTGCCGTGGATATTGCACTTCGGTGGGAGCTGTGCCCGGAGGGGTGCTTTGTGCCTTCATTCTGCCGTGACTCTTCAATGAGACAGACACCACCAGCTTAATATTACCCAGACAAGAATGAAACCGGTCAGTTTTCCAGAAGAGGAGAACATACAATGGCATCAATCTGTCTAGACTGAGTGTCCTCACCACAGTGTGAGGCTCCTTTTGCACCCTTCTTCCTTGCAAACGGAGCACCATTGGGCGTGTTGGGTGGAGAGACCTTTGGCTACTTGCTGCTGTGTTGTGGCTCCCTTCTGAGCTAATAGCCCTCAGGTCCTCTGTAGTCAGAGCCAACTGACTTTTGCAACCGCTGGTTTGTTTGGGTTTGGTCACTTGAGCTTCTCAGTGTCTGTATGTGACAAGACACAAAGTGAGAAAAATACCCTTTAAAGTTCTCTCCGCACTTTCTATCCTCCATCTCTCCCTGCCCCTACCCCACCACCAAAGAAACAAACCAGGTTTTCACCAGGATGAAAACTGCAAGATCCCTTGTAGGTGCACAGCAGATCTTAGATGTCCACACTGAAAGGGAAGAAAGAGATAAGCTGTGCTGGATAGTCCCTCAGAGGGTGCAGCTCCTGGCGTGGGCTTCTCCTGGGCATCAGGACACGCACCTCAGGGCATCGTGGCCCAGCAGATGGGTGCAGGCTCTGCCAGACCCCAGCAGGAAGGTCCACCTTGGAGTCCCTCCCGTCCCACTATGGCAAGGAGGCCAAACTCAGTCCCCTGCTCCACGGCTCCTGGCAGGACCTTCCAAAGCCTCCACAGCCTCTCTGAACCAGAGACCTCTGACAGACCTGTGGCTCTATCCCCCACCTCTGCGCGCTGGCTAATCTCTTGTGGCATTTTACCTCCTTTCTCGCCTGCAGCATTTCTGTTTTACTGAGGTTATTGTGCAAACCTGTTCCCTTAGCAGCTGGAGAGGAAGGCAGAACAAAACCACAATGGCTTTGTGCTCCTACCTCCAGCGTGTGGGTGGTCCTGCAGGAGGTCACAGAGGGACTGCGGGGACCCACTGTTCTTTCCATCCACCCCTCTCTCTGCCCAAGGCAGCTCCAGATGAGTTTTCAATTAGTTCTGCCCTTCGTTTCTGAGAGAGATTATTACAAACTGCGGCAAAGACAGCTGAATTTAATAAACGTTTGTCCAGATGAATAAGGGCTGGACCATTCCCTCCCTTACAAAAGCTGCTGTGACCTCCCTACCTTGTCAAACTTGTCAGCACATGTCTGTCTGTGAGGAAGGAGGTTGCGTTCTCCAAATCACTCCTTGCCCACGAACTGCCTGGCTGTCACCGTGTATCACAGCTTTTTGGGACAGCAAGCATCCCACAGAAGAACAGAAGGAGCCGGGTGAGATCTGTCCTCTCTGATGCCCAAAGGGTTTATTCCGAACCACCACACTCAAATCCAGGAGTTCATTTAAGCTCAACCCTCAACTCCCATCAAGGGTTTGAGCGGCCGCTTCTCCAAATGGCCCCGCTGTCCTGTCCTGGCGAGTTCAGAGAGCAGCTTCTTCCTGGAGTACGAGATGCTGTGGAGCATCAGCCTGTCAATGTGCTGGGGAAACGCGGCCCTCTTCGACACTCCAGAAGCTGCTGAAACCTGCAGAGACGTGGGCATTGCTCTTGTCCCCTTGCCACTTGCCAGAGACCCAGGCCTTGGGGTGACCCGAACACCCACATGGCTTGTACTTCATTAGGATTAGGAGCTAATCCGGTTTGGTTCCCTCCCCTCACTCGAGTTTTCCATCTCCTGGTCTCTCTTTCTTTCCACGAGTCTCTTTGGTGGAGGAAGTTTGGGAAAAGGGAATAGTTCATGCTGAACTCGGTGCTGCAGGATGGCGGCAGGGGTGGAGCTGAGAAAAGACCTGCTGGTTTAGTCACCCTGGCTTTAAACGGGGTCACTGTCACCGGCAAGTCACTGAGCTGTGATTAGGGAAGAAATGTAACCACAGCCCGCAGATCAAACAGCTCCGTGCAATTAATTTCAATTATATTTCAGGCAAGTGTCAGCCTGCTGGCTAATGTCAGTCTAGAGGCACAGATGACAAATCAGACTAGACTTTCCCCCTCATTAATTTACTTGAGAAACAAGGACGGGAGATGAATGAGTGGAAGATTCCAGGTTTTCCTAGAGGACTTGGTGCCAGACGGAGCCTGCTAGACATGTGAAAGACCCTCAGTCTCCTGGGCCTTGTCCAGAAGCCACACACACCTAACAGCGGTGCCAGGCTCGGTGTCTGTGGCTTTGGCCAGGCTCGTGGACTTTGACCACCATCCAGGGCTCGTTCTCCTCCCAGCTCAGTCCGGGCTGTGGGAACTAACCCATGACCTGAAACAGGCATCCACTGGGAATGGGAGTGATCAGGCTGGATCCTGTGGAATTGGGAACAGCTCCATTTGTTTAGCGAGAGGTGCTGGGAGCTGGCAGGGAATGCTTCCTCGTGGGAAGCCTGGGACGTGGGACATTTGCCATGGGAAGGAGAGGCAGGTCCTTGCCAGGCCTGAGGTGAGCAGGACCACACTGGACAGCAGTGGCTGTGGAAAGATCCTGGCTCAGCACAGCATTGAGGATCACTGACTGTCGCTGGAAGGGTTGTACCTGGGTCCCCAGCCTGACCAAAGTGGTGTAGGAGATGGATGACCGCCTTGGGAAGGGACTGGTGCAGCCAAGGCTTCAGCCTAGTGCTGGAACGGCTGGGGAATGCCCCCTTGCTGTCTGGGAACCCTCAAAATAGTAGCAGGCAGCGCTGGATTGTTTTTATCACAAGGAAGTGTTTTTAGTGGCAGGAGTTAGAGGAAAATATACCATGCTGGGTCCAACAGCCCCAGAGAGGAGAAGACATTGCCATTCCACGTGGCCAAGTTCAAGGGCATGTTGTGCTGTTACGTTGGCACTGATGGCCAACCCTTGGTCACAAACGTAATCCAAATCAGCCAGACAGACTCTAGCATCAGAGGAGGAACTGAAGAATGGAGCTCTCAGCCCCAGGCTGCAGTTTTGTTGAATAATGTTTTTAGTCCAGAACAGTTTATCTGTCCCCGTGGAAGGGAGTGGTCAGGCTGTCCCGTAGTGGAAGCGTCAACCTTTGCAGCGGTCTCACCCTGCTCCCTCTCACAGCTGATGTGTTGGGTCATTGGGGGAGCCCATCCCTGACATCTCTCATCAGCACAGAAACTCTAGTGAGAGGAGGGAGAAATCTGTAAATAATCCCATTTCCGATGAAGAAACGTGGGATGAGGTGGGGGATCTCATCTCTCTTCTGCTCCCTGAATTCAGCCAGAATCTGCTGGGTCAGCTTGTCCTTCCTGCAGGGCAAGGAAGGCAGCTCCCAGCGGAGAATCCAGTGGAGGGGCATTGCCTGACTGCTGCCTGTTTCTGGCTTGGTCAGGCTGATTATGGTATTTAGGAGCCTAAATGGGAATGTGAGATATAAGACTGGGGAATAAGGCCTGGCCCTGCGGTCTTGTGCTCCAGGTGGAGGTGCTGGAGAACCTCATGATCTGGGAGGATGAGGCAGAACAGGAGATCAGACTGGGACGATGGACAGCCAGTAGAGACACCGTTGGGAATGGGCACTCAGTACCTGTCCAAGAGCACGGTGATAACGTGTTGTGAATGTGTCTCTTTCTCCTCTCCCTCTCCGCAGACCAGCGGATTGGGACGTGTTTCTCCGCTCTGATCGGGGGCCGCTGCGCTGGAGACCTCCCTGGCCAGTACACCAAGATGCAGTGCTGCTGTGACTCAGGGCGTTGCTGGGCCATTGCCCAGACTCCAGAGATGTGCCCTGTCCGGGGGTCTGGTAAGTGCCACACAAAGGACCTCCAGCTGCTGCTGGGCCAACTGGTGGCTCTGGTAGCCCTGCTGGTACCCCAGGCTTGACGTGGAGAATCATCAACACAGCACAGAGAGAAAGGTCACATGGGGATGCTGGCTCTCCTGCCTGCATCTCATCTGAAGCTGAGCCAGATGAGTTCAGCCAAGGCAAGAATTTATCCCTCTCCTCCTACCCCTTCAGCTCTCTTTGGCTCCCACCATAACTGAACCTTGGGGCCAAACGAGGGTGAGCCCAGGCCGCCGGAGGCCTTGAGGAGGCTCACTGCTGTAGATCTTTCTCTCTGCCTCTCCTCTTGCATCACCGGCTCTGAGCAGGGCAGAGCTCTAACCGTCTCTGGCCCCCTCCTGTGTCCTGTTTTTTCCTGCCCACGGTGCATGGTCCCACGCACCCCGAGAAGCTGTTGCCAAACACCCTGGCAAGATGTGTCTCATCATCTGCTCCGGAGTGAAGGGTGTTAAAGCCCTCCTCACCCATCTGCCCTGTTCCCATCGGCACCCACCCTCTTTGCTCCCTGCCGGTACATCTCCATCCCTCTCTTCTCTGGCAGAGGCGGGAGGGGGATTCAGGAACTCTTGGAAAAGCACTAAGGCAGCTGTTTTGTTTCAGATGAGTACCGCAGGCTTTGCATCGAAGGACTCCCAGTCGTGCCAGGGTTCCCTGGGAGCTTTCCAGGAATTCCTGGATTTGGGCCCAATGGTGTTGGGCCAGGACTCAACGGGCCCGGAGGCATCGGACCAAATGGGGCAAATGGACAAGGCGGGATCCCAGGTCTGCCTGGAATGGGCCCAGGAAGTTCAAGCATTGGTAATTAAAATTACTTTCTTACTGTGCTGACCCGATTTGGCTGCCTTTCTCAGAACACAGGCAGCGTGTCTGCCTGCGGGCCGGCCCGGCTTCTCCGAGCCGTGCACACATGAGCAAAGCACCCGTGCTCTCGGCCAGCTGCGAGGTTTATTTTGACACGGGGGGAGGGATGGGATGTGACACTAATGCTGTGCGGGATGCTGAGCCCAGAAGCAGATCAAACAGCGTCTGCTGGCAGAGCAGGGGAGCCGAGGCTGGCTCCAGTGCAGAATATCTTTCTAATTACCAAATAGGAATAAAGCTTTCACGTCAGCGCCTCACGCTCTGCCTCCCCAGAACAAAACTGGTTTTCCCACCACTTTGGACACCCATCTCATGTGCATCCCCGTGTAGCTCCTTCTAAGGGCTGAAGCCTGTGAAAATGCACTGGATGGTAATAAATATTGGTTCCACTGTGCTTCTGAGAGGCTGGGCCATCTTGTGTGTGCCAGTGGGGTGGGGACATGCCAGGTACTGCAGCACCCTGCAGAGATTTCAGGGGCGGCTGAGTTTGTGTCTGCAGCTCCGTGGCAGTTCAGGGCCCAGGAGCATCGTGTTTGGATATGAGGAGGAATTTCTTCACCAAAAAGGTTATCAAACATTGGAACAGGCTGCCCAGGGAAGTGGTGGAATCACCATCCCTGGAGGGATTTGATAGACGGGTAGACATGGTACTTAGGGACATGGAGTAGTGGTGGTTTTGGCAGTCTTAGGTTGATGGTTGGACTCAATGATCTGAAAGGTCCATTACGACCCAGACAATTCTATAATTCTATGACTTACTGGCCCTGCTTCCTGGGGACAGGGGAAGGAGCTGCAATCCTCTACCTGATGCCATATCTGTGTTTTCCAGGAACTGCCACTTTGAATCAGACCATTGACATCTGCAAGCATTTCACTAACCTCTGCCTGAACGGGCGCTGCATCCCCACCCCGTCCAGCTACCGCTGTGAGTGCAACATGGGCTACAAGCAGGACGTGCGCGGAGAGTGCATTGGTGAGTAGGCTCTGCTTGACGTGCACACGGGTCAGCCCCAACTGTGCCCCGCTCCTGCTCCTGACAGCTCCTCAAGGTGCTGCCCCAACAGACCCCTTCCCAGTCAGAGCTCCCCCCAAGAGGCTGGAGATAGAGGGCTTGTGTCCGGTAACAAAGCAGCGTGATGGAAGGGATATGCCTGCCCCGCAAACAACGCCGAGGGTGACGACTCTGGTAGCCACAACATTGCCATTGGCTTAGTGGTGGCCAGTTCACACCGTGGGAAGCCCCATAGAACCAGTCCCCAGGAAGGGCAGTCTGACAGTTCTCAGGCTGCTGCCTGCTCTGCTTGCCCCGTGGGCGTAGGCTGCAGCCCCCACCCTCACCCCAGCTAGCTGGTAGCTCTGAAAGCCTCCTGGGAAGCTTGAGGTCTCCAAGGAATTAGAATTTGAAGGATGGCATCTTTCAAAAGAATTACCATTTTATAAATAGGTGGACTATTTTTTTTCTGAGATTCACCTGATCAAGTGGAGCAAGGTGGTCTTCACCAAAAAGGTAGCCAGACTTATAAGGAGACCTTTAAACTGGATTTAGTGGGAAAAGGGGATGATTCAGATCATTGAGCAACAGAGAAGGGCCAGGGGCTGATGATGTATTAGGAACCAACAGGGAAACACCAGTGAAATGCTGGAGAGGGATTAGGGTGTGTTCCTCTAAAAAGGAGAGAGGGTTGAAAGCCCAGCTGAGGTGCCTCTGTACCAATGCATGCAGTGTGGGTAACAAACAGGAGGAGCTGGAAGCCACTCTGCAGCTAGAAAGCTGCACTGAAAGGTGGTGGGACTCATTGCATGACTGGAGCGCTGCAATCGATCATCAAATTNGGGTGATACGGGTTTGGTGGACGGACTGCCGGAAGGATAAGGAGTTGGCTGGAGGGCTACGAAGATGATTAGGGGATTGGAAAACTCCTCTTACGAAGAAAGGCTGAGGGATTTGGGTCTCTTCGGTCTGGAAAAAAGACGACTGAGGGGGGACCTTATCAACGCTTATAAATACTGACAGGGGGGTGTCAGGAGGATGGGGCCAGGCTCTGCTCAGGGGGGCCCAGGGACAGGACAAGGGGGAACGGGCACAAACTTGACCATGGGAAGTTCCACCTGAACACGAGGAGGAACTTCTTTCCCGTGAGGGTGGCAGAGCCCTGGCCCAGGCTGCCCAGGGAGGTGGGGGAGTCTCCGTCTCTGGAGCCATCCCAAACCCGCCTGGAGGCGTTCCTGTGCCCCCTGCTCTGGGTGACCCTGCTCTGGCAGGGGGTGGGACTGGGTGATCTCCAGAGGACCCTTCCAACCCCCACCAGTCTGTGATTCTGTGACTCATGGAGGACGGAGGTGATTAGAGACAGCCAACATCAAGGGCAAATTGTGCCTGAGTAACGTAGTAGCCTTTGATGATAGAGTGACTGCATCGGTGAAAAAGAGAAGAGCTGCGGATATCATCTATGCGACTTCTTGTAAGGCCTTTGCTATAGTTCCCCACCACATTTTTACCTCTAAATTGAGGTGGTACGGGTTTGATGGATGGACCGTTGGATGGATAAGGAATTGCCTGGAGGACTGTATCCAAAGATAAAGTCAATGGCTCAGTGTCCAAGTGGAAACTTGTATGAGTGGTGTCTCCCCCTTGGGGGACCAATACTATTTAATATCTTCANCCCTCATGGGGAAGAGCTTCTTCCCAACATCCATTCTGAATCCACCCATCTCTAGTTTTAATCCATCCCCCCTAGTCCTACCATTCCCCGACATCCTAAAGGTGGCTATAAGGTGTGCAGAGGGAAGATATGAAACTCACAGAGGGTGGAGACAGCCAACATCAAGGGCAAATTGTGCCTGAGTAACGTAGTAGCCTTTGATGATAGAGTGACTGCATCGGTGAAAAAGAGAAGAGCTGCGGATATCATCTATGCGACTTCTTGTAAGGCCTTTGCTATAGTTCCCCACCACATTTTTACCTCTAAATTGAGGTGGTACGGGTTTGATGGATGGACCGTTGGATGGATAAGGAATTGCCTGGAGGACTGTATCCAAAGATACAGTCAATGGCTCAGTGTCCAAGTGGAAACTTGTATGAGTGGTGTCTCCCCCTTGGGGGACCAATACTATTTAATATCTTCATCAATGTCGTAGATAATGGGCTTGAGTGCACCCTCAGCAAGTTTGCAGATGGCACCAAGCTGAGTGGTGCTGTTGATTTCCTTGAGGGAAGAGATGCCATCGGGAGGGGCCTTCTGGCCATGCTGTCAGGACGCTGAGCACTGGGGTGGAAAGGACGGGCTCAGCAGCTCGCAGGATACGGCCTTAGTTGCCTCTCCTGGTAGCTCGCTGTGTATAATGGTGACTCACGGGTTTAGGCTTTTCTTCTTGCAGACGTGGATGAGTGCTCCAGCAGCCCCTGCGTGCACGGCGACTGCGTGAACACACCTGGCTCCTACCACTGCAAATGTCACGAAGGCTTCCAGAGCACCCCCACAAAGCAGGCTTGCATCGGTAAGTCTGTTCTCTCTCTCTTTTTCGGGAGGACGCGGCGTGCTGCAGAGTGTCAGCGGAGCCCTAGGTACCAAAGGAAAATGGTTGTAAAGGGGAAAGAGAGTGAGGAGTCCCCAGCACCAACCAACCTCCCGGCCAGGTGCGGGATGGGATTTCACAGCAACTTATTTGAGCTGCTGCAGTGTCCTGAAATCTGCCCAGGAGAAGTTTCCGCTGCCTTCATTTACCTTAAAATGAGCTAGTGGAGATCAAGGAACTTATAGTGCTTTTCAAGAGCAGAACTTCATTTAAAGACCACAGCATTTTGCTTTGACGAAAGATAGGATTTTGAGGAATGTTTATACGGATACTGATTTCTAGCAAAGTTGTTCTGTCGGTGTCTCGCAGCAAGATGATGCTCTGGATGAGGGACGGCTGAAAAAGAATGATGGGAAGGTAACGTCCCATGTGAACAAGGAGCAAAAGCAGATTTCCCTGTCACTGCCTGACCTTTGATTTTTTTTTAATTTTTCTGTGGAGTGGTTTCTGATGAAGGGGTTTCCAAAGGGACCCCCCCAATTGCCTGACAATGTGAAAGGCTTTCCTAATTTCCACACTAAGTCTTTTAAGCTGAGTTCTTCTTGTAGTCCTTTTTCTGGCTGTGAAAATCTGTTACATCGCTGTCTCCTTTACAACATTTTTTTACATGTTGGGAAACTGCAGTTTGTAACCCCCTTGTCATCTCCCTTCTAGACTAAACAACTGCAAGTCTCTCAATCTCCTCTCATTGATAGTGTTTCTAAGGTTCTCATTGTTTTTTATCTTCTCAACTTCCTCCATTTTGTCTTTATCTTTTTTAATGTGTGGTGCCAAAAATGGGATGTCATCCTTCAGCTGTGACCTCTCTAGCTGTCAGGACAAGAAAGTCTCCCAGAGCTCTTCTGTCGATATCGGCCCCCCAGGAGTTTTCCTTCTGTGCGAGGCCACCCCATTTTGTCTGGGATATTTTGCTGCTGTCAAGCGAACTTCTCCACATTAGGAGAAGGCTACAAAGCATCTGAATCATCCTTTGCTGATGGGGCCAGACTGGTGGATTTCTGTAATTTGCTTGTGAAATAGCTCATCCTGTCTTCCCCTGGTCTTGACAAAGGGTCAGTAACAACCCTACGCCTGAGACAGTCCTTGGCCTTTCTTCTTTCGTCTTTCCCTGAAGGCATTCAGAGTCTCCCAGAGCGAGTGGACATCGTGTGCGTGCCGTGCAGCACAGCACCTCCCTCAGTCCCGTTGTACCCCAGCTTCTCTCCTGGAATTCATTTTGCCGAGGCACTGGGACCACATCTCCATGACTCGCCTGAGTCCGTGGCTGTCCGTCTGAGGGCTTTTGCTGTCTGCCATGGACTTGGACAGCCCTAGGACAATTTGAGTTGCAAAGGGGACACCTGGCAGAGTTGACACTGGGTCAATTGACAAAGACACCGTGGAGGGTCTGAGCTCCCAGAGCTCTAACCTCACAAACGTCTTACTGCTTCCAGAGCATGCAGAAAGATTTTTCTAAGTTTTTTCCATCTCCTGTAGTTCATAGAATCATCGAATTGTCAGGGCTGGAAGGGCCCTTAACGATCATCTAGCTCCAACCCCCTGCCCTGGGCAGGGACCCCTCCCACTAGATCAGGTTGCTCAGAGCCCCATCCAGCCTGGCCTTAAAAACTTCCAGGGATGGGGCTCCCACCCCCTCTCTGGGCAACCTGTTCCAGTGTCTCACCACCCTCATGGGGAAGAACTTCTTCCTAATGTTCATTCTGAAATGACCCATCTCTAGTTTTAATCCATCCCCCCTAGTCCTACCATTACCCGACATCCTAAAAAGTCCCTCCTCAGCTTTCTTGTAGGCCCCCTTCAGATACTGGTGGGCCACAAGAAGGTCCCTCAGAGCCTTCTTTTCTCCAGATTGAACAACCTCAACTCTGTAGTTTGTACAGAGGGGAAAAGTGTGATCCCGGAGCAGGGCACACTCTGAGCGTCTGAGAGCACTTGCCTGGTTTTCTCACGGAGCAGATTAAGCTGCAACTGCTTCTCCCTCCACCCGGTGCTACTTCCTGATGTTTCTTTCCCTGCCAGATATTGATGAGTGCATCATGAATGGAGTGATGTGTAGGAACGGCCGCTGCGTTAACACCGATGGCAGCTTCCAGTGTATCTGCAACGCTGGCTTTGAAATCACCCCCGATGGCAAGAACTGCGTTGGTAAGTTATTCCCTGATTCATGCCCTGATTACCAACTGCGTTGGTAAGTTATTCCCTGATGTGCCGTGGGGAGGCTGGGACTGAGCTGAGACTCTGTCCTCCCCGGGGATTGGTGGTTACTCTAATCTGTGCAGTACTCCCTTCGTCTCTAGGGCAGAGTATACCTTAAAATGAGAGGAGTGAAATAGGAAGGTGTTTTTATAAGGGAGCTAGGGCTTCTGGAGTGCTCCTGTAGGATTTGGGCCTCGGGAGCATGAGCAGGGCTGGGTTTGGAAGCAGGATGTTCTCCCGCAGTCAGTGGCTGAGTCCTGCTGTGAGCTGCACCGGCTGACCAGGGTACCGAGAGCGACAGGGACATGGCAGGATAGCTCTCACCAGGAGAAGCAGTGGGAACTCTGCCTTGAGTCTTAGCACCCGCTGCCATAGGGAGAAATTTGACCATGAGATGGGGCACAGAGGGTTTTTGAGCACAGAAGAGTCATAGAATCATAGAATGTGTTGGCTTGGAAGGGACCTTTAAAGGTCATCCCGTCCAACCCCCCTGCAGTGAGCAGGGACAGCTTTGAGTAGATCAGATCAGAGTCTTGCTGCAGCTCTCAGGCTCAGCTCGTGCTTTCTGTTTGTCTTCCCCAGATCACGATGAATGTGCCACGACCAACATGTGCCTCAACGGGATGTGTATCAATGAGGACGGCAGCTTCAAATGTATCTGCAAGCCGGGTTTTGTGCTGGCTCCCAACGGGCGGTACTGTGTCGGTGCGTAGGTCCCCAGGCTTGGTCTTTGCCCTCATCCTTTGCCCTGAGGACTTGTGATGTGCCTGAGGCCAAGGGGAGCTGAGAAAATACAAGGCTGTCACCAGGGATCTCCTGCTCGGCCACCAGAAATTACCCCCTCACAGAATAATGAGCGCAAGGGATAATGTTCTTGCACCTCCACTACTTCAGCACAAATCGGAGCTGAAATCCCCTTTCTGCAGGAGGTTAAGCAGGGCTGTGAAGCTCTGGATAGCCGATGTGAGCTGGCAGTGGTCACTTCCACAGCTTTCCCAGCCTCTGCAGCTCATTCCACTACGGTTTGTGTGCTACATGCCAAAGCCAGGAAGATTAGGATGTGAAGGCAGAGTGGAGAAAGGAGGAAGAGGAGAACATAGCACTTCTTCAATATACTGCCGTGACATGGAGTGAATTATCCGAGTCACAGCCCCGATAACAGAGCAGAGACCAGACCCCGCTCCTCTGAGAAGGGGCTGGGTCTCAGGAGGCTGAAGAAGCCCAGATCCCTCTTCCTTCCCTTGACCCACCAGGGACAGCCAGCAGAGCGTGCAGGGGAT
Organism: Rhinoptilus africanus; assembly: GCA_013400135.1. Taxonomy (NCBI): domain Eukaryota; kingdom Metazoa; phylum Chordata; class Aves; order Charadriiformes; family Glareolidae; genus Rhinoptilus; species Rhinoptilus africanus. Next base: position 154,401 of record VXBO01010091.1, read on the forward strand.
GTGATGCTCTGAGCTGCACCTCTGGCTCCCTCTCAGTCTCCCAGTGACCCTGCAAAACAGCCCAAAGTCTGTGTGTCCTGCCGCCGGTGGGTGGGTAACAGCCAATTTGTGCTGCCTCTTTCAGACATCGACGAGTGCGAGACACCAGGAATCTGTATGAACGGCTGGTGCATTAACACCGAGGGCTCCTTCCGCTGCGAGTGCCTCGGGGGCCTGGCGATCGGGGTGGATGGCCGAGTGTGTGTGGACACTCACATGCGCAGCACCTGCTATGGAGGCATTAAAAAGGGCACGTGCGCTCGTCCCTTTCCGGGAGCGGTCACCAAGTCCGAGTGCTGCTGTGCCAACCCAGACCATGGCTTCGGAGAGCCCTGCCAACCCTGTCCGGCCAAAAACTCTGGTGAGCTCCTCTTCCATCTGAGTTTGTGAAAAACCAGGAAAGTGCTGAGAGACCTTGTGGGTCCCTGGCAGGTCCCTGGCAGGTCCTAGGCAGCTTGGCGGTGACATGGGAGCCATAGGCAAGGGGAAAGAGACGCCATGCCGTCAACAAATTTAGGTTGGATCCACAAGTGGGATGCTGATCTCATTGCTGGGATTCTCACAGTGTTGGACTACAAACTGCGAGTATCAGCTCTAAAATACACATTGCAGAAGTAAAACCAAACACTGCCCAGAAACCCACAGATGACATTCTAACAAACAAACAATAAATCCAACGTTACTCAGAATTAATGCGCGTGAACTGTCTAGGAAAGCTAACGGTTCTCTTGTGATTTCTACGCAGCTGAATTCCAGGCTCTCTGCAGCAGCGGCATTGGAATAACAGCCGATGGCAGAGGTATGTGCATCCCCTGTACCAGATTCTCCAGGCACAACTAGTGTCACTCTTAACATTTTTCTTTCATCTCCTTTTAACGGAGTGTGCATGCACTTGTGTGCGTGGGGGAGGATGTGCCGTGAGAGACTTGGCACTGTGGAGCGTGTGCTGGAGAGTTAGCCCATTCCGTCCATTTTTTGGGAGTAAGAGCTGTTTGGGAGTAAGCGTGGGGCAGCTTGCCCAGCCTGGGTGGGTGTCAGTGCGTGCAAGTACCTACCTCGGTGTTTGTGAGGGTCTGCGGGTGGGACGTGAGCTTGGGCACAGGGGGAGAGAGGTGCTGTACGTCTCTTCTCCTCCCTGAAGCACCACGGGTTAAGGCTGAGCGAGCATCCCTAAGGAGCGTGGATTGGAATCAAGTGGTTGATTCCTGGCACCCTGTGGGAACTGCGTTTCTGGGGATGCGCACGCAGAGTTTGGCTTTACTCCCTGCTTTGATGGGAATGAAGAGCGTGACCAATTGCATCCTCTTGCCTGTTTCCCTCCTCTGCCCTCCAGCTCCCTTGGTCGCGGGAGAAGAGGGTTCTTCCAGGGAGAGGGAGGCGATAAGCACGTGTTGGGGTGTGTTGCCAAGGGGCTGCTTTGAATTAGCCAGCTGTGCGAGAGGTCAGGCAGGCGGCCGCGCTGCCAGCCCTGGGCAGTGCTTGGATCAGCAGGAAGAGCACGGAGCAGCCAGATAGCTACAGCCTTTCAAAACTTTCCAAATGGGAATAAGCCAGAGGCAAAACCCTGGTGGCTTCTTGGGCTTCCTTCCAGGGCACCGTGTCTTGGCCAAAGTTGGTGTCAGGCTAACGATAAGACGCTTTCTAGCAAGAAGCTAACGTCAGACGTGCTCTGGTCAGCCCATCGCTGCCCGCGGCCAGGACTGTGCACTCAGCGCTCTCCGGGGTTGCGTTTCCCGGGGGATGTAACTGAACTCCGATTGCCTGGAGACAAAGGCCAGCAGTGTCTGGGAAGCCCTGGCCTGGGCTGTTTGCCATCTGGTGCTACGGCGCTGCGAGGACGCTGCTGTACAAACACAAACCTGCCCTGTTCCGTGGGGAGGCTGGTTCTCGCCGGGGTAAAATCTCCTTGCCTGGGCACCAGAGCTTTGCTCCCAAAAGGCAGTGAGGTGAGGGTGCAGAGGAAGAGATGATGCTCACTTGGCTGCCACCCTTCTGGGTTACTCTAGGTGCTGTTGACAGCAGGGCCGGGCAGGAGGTGGGTGACGGCAGAGATGCCCGCGGCTCTCCCTGCCAGACACCCTGCGGAGCTGAACCCAACCACCGTGTGCGTGGGCAGGCGGTGATACCCACTGCAAGTTGCTGCAGAACCATCCAAAAATCTCTCCGACTGGGGCAAGTTTGTCCGAGGCACTTTTCAAGCCTTTGAAACTGAGGTTTTGACATCCTGCAGAACTTGGCCCCTGCCTCGGGCCCTGCCCTCACCCAAACATAACACTTCTGTGTCCCTGCCCCACCGCATCTTCTCCAGGGCCAGGAACCAGGCAGAGGCCACAGGTCCTCACTTCTCTCTTTCCAGGCTGCCCAAGCTGCTTTCAGACACTTCTTTATGTCAGCAAGAGGGGAAGGAAATTTACTTTGGCCTGGTCAGGACTTATTCCCGCCTGGCAGCAATGTGGTCAGGGAGCCAGTGCAAGCTCTCGGCTTGGGGACCATGGCTGGGCTAGGAGATACAGGGGCTTTGCCATCAGAAGGGCTTTGCTGTGACCATGTAGCCATGGAAATGACCCTCTCTGCCAGCCTACAGCATGCTCTCCAATATGTCTGAGTACTCCTTGCCCTGTTCTGCCCCCAGAACGGTCCCACATGGCAGGGCTGTGTATGCACAGGCAGGTTGTCCATCCTGCTCTGCCTTACCCCAGTTGGCCCCAGCATCCTTACAAACAGCTGACAAACCCTACAAACAACATCTTCCTCCCAACTTTTCCGGTAGGAGGGATAATTAAATGGTCTGACCTGAGTATCTGGGATAGAGATACTGTCAGGAGACTCAGGAACATAGCGGAAGGACGTGAGGGCCCTTGATAAGGATCTGAGTCTGGGCTTATCTCAACTCTTTATCCAATTCTTCCCTCCTGAGCTCAGAGCTCTATGCTAGATCAGCTGTGTATTCCCAGGACAAAGATGCCCATCTCCACAGCACAAGGAGGAAAGGAACAAGAGTCCCCAGGGCCTGCTGGGTCAAACCAGGAGGGTAGGTAGGGCAGGAGGGAGGGATTTCTGCAGAGAGGTGCCCCAGCTGGCTATTGACACCAAGGAGCAATGAAGAATTAGAGGGTGGAAGTTTTCTGTGTTTGCGCTGGACGTGGTCCGTCTCATTTCACTTCTTTCTCTGTGCAGACATCAATGAATGTGCCCTCAACCCAGACATCTGCCCCAACGGCATGTGCGAGAACCTGCGTGGGAGCTACCGCTGCATCTGCAACCTGGGCTACGAGTCGGATCCCACGGGCAAGAACTGTGTGGGTGAGTTCAGGGCAGCCCAGGTGTGGGAAACCAGGAGCTGGGTGCTGGTGGGGAGAGGGATGCACTCAGCATACGAGGCTGGGAGCCAGAGGCAGACCTCCAGCTGCACGGGAGCCTGAGGTGACACAGGAGCTGATGCCCTCGGGCACTGCCCCAACTCGGGGCTGCCTCGTCCACATGGAAGAACACAAGGTATTGTGCAAGAGACTACACGTATGCGATTTAACATACCTTCCACGGTGCGTTGGTTTGAGGATGGTGCTGCGTTTCTGTGCCTCTCAGGCTGCCAGAGCTCCGTAGGGCTGGCAGGGTAGAAGAGCGGACGCTGGTGTTGCAGCTCAGAAACCCCATCTCTCTGCCCACAGACGTTGATGAATGCACCGTCAACCGTTTGCTGTGCGACAACGGACTGTGCCGCAACACACCCGGCAGCTACACCTGCACCTGCCCCAAGGGCTTCGTCTTCAGGACGGAGACAGATACCTGTGAAGGTAATGTGATTCGGAAGGCAACGGAGAACATCTGCACGAGATGTAAGAAGCTATGGGCTTGAGGTCCTGCCTGAAAGGGAGCTCAAGGTCTAACGTGTCTTTAGTTCCCTTTTGACCACAGTGGTTTGAACTGGAGCAGGTCCAGGCTTTGGGTTTGTGGGTTTGGTTGGTTTTTTTGCTTTTCCTAGGGGGAAATTTCACACTTCATTCAAAATAGTGGACCTGCAAACCCAGAACATCTGGGCTTTTCAGTGCCTGAAAACCAGAACAATTTCCTCTAGGCCCTCAAAATTTTAACTAAGACCTGACCAAAATTGCAAGTTTTGGGGATTTGATTGAAAGCTTACAGTTTGGAGCGGAGGAAATTGTTTCCTGACCACAGAGTCCTCAAACATTTGAGAACTGGCACTTTGCACGTAAATGTGTTTAGAGATTTTTTGTAAAGAAGATGAAAAATGGCAAATCCTGTGTAGCCTCACGTCTGGTTCGGATGTTCTGGTACATGAAGGCTGTATCCAGCTCCATCTTAGCAGGAGCAGCCCTGAGCGGGCGAGTCCATCATTCCCCTGTAGCTCCACCAACCACCCTCAGTCCTGAGGAAGCTCAGGAATTTCACGGTCTCCGCTGTCAGTGCCCAACCCCCTTGAGACGGTGCATACTTGAGTTGCATATGCAGGACTCCTACGGCCTGGACTGGTGATCTGAACAGTTGCAAAACTCCTTTCTTCGTGTTCTTTTTCTTCTCACCTCCACCAGTCCCTGGCCCAGAAAGCTGGGTCCCGTGGCGCTCGCTGCAGTGACGGTCCCTTTCTTCCCGCAGATATCAACGAGTGCACCTCTAACCCTTGCGTGAACGGTGTCTGCAGGAACAACGCTGGCTCCTTTGCTTGCGAGTGCTCCCCAGGGAGCAAGCTGGACCCCAGTGGCACCATCTGCGTGGGTAAGGATGTGGCCTTCAACAGGCAGCTCAGATACCAGCAGTGCCCATCATCACCCCTTCTTGTTCAGCTGAAGCACGTCCCGCGCTCCTGCCTTAGGGATGGGGATCCTTTGCGGCCTCTCTCCCTCTCACCTAGTGTTTCCTTGGTTGTTGGTAACAATTAACATCTCTTCTGAGTATCCAGGGAGCCTGAAAAGCTGCAACCTCAGGCAGTGCTCTGAGCAGTGTGTGTCTCAGACAGAAATCCCCAACTGTGCTGCAGCAAGAAAAAGCGCAGGCATGGGGTCCCAGGAGACCCTGCAGGGCAGCAGGACGGTGGGTTATCTCTCACCAGATGGGTTTGTAGTGTGCTGACATTAAGGCATATCAAGGTGAAGTAGATTCCTTCTCATCAAGATGATAAGAAGGTACCACTTCCCGCTCCTTGATGGTCAGGGCCTTGGAAAGCATCACAGGGGCAGCTGGAAAGGACTGTTTTTACCCAGAAGAGAAGCAGGCTGGGACCGGGAGAAGGGCAGGACACACAACTGCCGCAATAGCAGTTGTATCAGAGAGCACAGAAATGCTGCTGCACAGCAGTGGGACAGGGCTCTGGGGACCAGCACACTCTGTGTCTGTGCTGCAAAAGACTTGGCCCCACAGCATGAAAGAAAAGAGAGCAATAGTGACATTGCTGCTCAGGGATGGTTTCTCCTCCCTGCTTCTCATGGTGGCCTGGCTGCCATGAAGCTGGGAACCTCCGCCAAGGAGCAGCTCTTCCCTCACGCCTTGGCTTTGCCCCTGCAGACAGCATGAAAGGGACGTGCTGGCTCAACATCCAGGACGGGCGTTGCGAGGTGAACATCAACGGGGCCACGCTGAAGTCGGAGTGCTGTGCCACCCTGGGGGCAGCCTGGGGCAGCCCCTGCGAGCGCTGTGAGATCGGTAAGGCTCTGCTTGGCACACAGCTCCGGAAGGCGGGATGCAGCCCATTGCTTTGCTGACGTTCCTTTGTTTTCTTGCAGATACTGCCTGTCCCCGGGGATATGCTAGGATGAAGGGAGTCACATGTGAAGGTAAAGGATGCAAAAGACTTTTTTTATTGGGAACACGGTCATTGTTTATGTGTTGTTGTCCTGCATCTTTGAGTCTGGCTCTTTGTTGGAGTCTGTCCAGCATGTGTCTCTCTCTCTCTTGTGCTGAGGAGCCCAGAACTGGATCCAGAACTCCAGGTGTGGGCTCACCAGTGCTGAGTAGAGGGGAAGGATCACCTCCCTCGTCCTGCTGCCAACACCCCTCCTAATGCAGCCCAGGATAACACTAGCTTTGCAGCAAGGGCACGTTGGTGACTCGTGTTCAACTCCGTGTCCAGCAGGGCCCCCAGGTCCTTTTCTTCCAAGCCGCTCTCCAGCTGGGTGACCCCCAGCGTATATTGGTGCGCGGGGTTGATCCTCCCCAGGTGCAGCACTTTGCGCTTCTCCTTGTTGAACTGCGTGAGGTTCCTGGCAGCCCATTTCTCCAGCCTGCCAGGGTCCCCCTGGATGGCAGCAAGACCTTCTGGTGTATCAGCCACTCCTCCCAGTCTTACCAGCAGATTTGCTGAGGACACACTTTACCCCATCATCCAGATAACTAATGGAGATGTTAAACAGGATCAGGCCTATTGACCCTTGGGATACAGTGCTAGTTGCTGGCCTCCAGCTAGATTTTGTGCCACTGGACACCAGTCTCTGGGCCCAGCCATTCAACCAGTTTTCAGTCTACCTCACCATCTGCTCATCCAGTCTGTACGTCACCAGGTTGTCTATGAGGATCTTACGGGAGACAGTGCCAAAAGCCTCACTGAAGGCGAGATAGACAATATCCACCACTCTTCCCTCATCTACCAGGCCCGTCGTTGCATCATAGAGTTTGGTCCTGCTCATCAAGCGTGACTTCCCTGTGGTCAATCCTTGCTGACTACTACTGATGACTTTCTTGTCATTCATGTGCCTGCAAATGGGTTTAGCGGCTCCATGAACTATAGTCATGTTTGAGTCCCGGAGCAGGTCTGCCGGCGCTGTGCCAACTATGGACATGTGCAAGAGGACCACCCTGTCTGTCCCTCCCTGGCAAGACTTTGTAGTGCGGCCTCCTGGCAAAAGTGTCTGGGCATGGCTGTAGCTATACATGGAGCACGTGTTTTTCATTGCGCCAGGTTGCCAGTTTTAGTCTGGTGGGCAGCTCTGGGCTCCTTCCGTCTCCTCCAGGAGCCCCTCAAGGCCATACTGGGCTTGGCCATGTGCCACTCTCATGCCTGTCTCTTCCTTTGGTGCCAACAGATGTAAATGAGTGTGAGGTCTTCCCCGGCGTCTGCCCAAACGGACGCTGTGTGAACACGGCTGGATCCTTTCGGTGCGAGTGTCCAGAAGGTCTGACCCTTGACGGCACTGCTAGGACATGTGTGGGTAAGGACACCTCATCTCACCCAGCCCATGGCTTCTGTTCAGCTCTCTCTAAAAGGGTCCAACCACCCCCTACCCACCCCGTGCAGCACTCTTGGGAATTGCGTGACGGCGCGTCACAACTGGTAGGGGCTGCCAAACCAGCCCTCTAACCAAGGCGAGGCTCCCACAGCTTCGTGTCCCCGGATCCAGGCAGTAGTGCAGTTGTTCTCCCCGGGTGGACTTCAGGGGTAGCCACATAGAAACCTAACTCATTAGTGACACAGCCCAGCAGCCCTAAACCAGCTCCTGGCTGCTTTCTGGGCGCACAGTGACAAACCTTTTCCCTTCATAGGAACCGTCTGCACTTCTAACCTCACCATGGAGGGTCCGTTCTCTCACCCTCTTGCTAACAGTCGCAGGCTGGCTGTGTCCATGCTGTTAAATCTCTCATAGCATCCCAAACAAGGTGGTCTCATCCAAACAGCCCACACCTGGGCATTGTTTGGAGGATGCCCCAGCCAAAGCTCTTCCAGGAACCTTGCCAACTGTGTCACAGAAAATAAAATTTATAGCTTTACCAGAGGTTAGGTGCTGGAGGCTCAGCTCTGCTCTCTCCCCAGATGTGCGTGTGGAACAGTGCTACATGAAATGGGATGAAGATGAGTGCACGGAGCCTCTGCCAGGCAAGTACCGGATCGACATGTGCTGCTGTTCTGTGGGCTCAGCCTGGGGCATCGATTGTGAAGAATGTCCCAAGATCGGCTCCAGCGAGTACAAGGCCATCTGCCCCAGGGGACCTGGCTTTGCCAACCGAGGAGACGTGCTTTCAGGAAGGCCCTTCTACAAAGGTGAGAAGAAAGAGGGGAGCTGCTGATCGTGGGCTGTGCTCAGCCCGTGTCAGCTACAGCCCAAGGAACCTGCTGCCTGCCCTGGGACCTGAGGTTCATTGCACACATCCCCTCCCTAAAACGTTGCTCTTCTGCTTTCACCCACAGATGTGAATGAATGTAAGGTCTTCTCTGGCCTCTGCACACACGGGACCTGTCGAAACACCATTGGCAGCTTCAGGTGTATCTGTGGCAACGGTTTTGCTTTGGATGCTGAGGAAAGAAACTGCACAGGTAAGGGAAGAGTAGCCCCTCTCCACATCACTGTTGCCCATCTTAGTGCCTTGCCTGCCTTTTGTGATGCTTAGCGTGAGGTGGTACCCAGAGGGGTCATGGCAGTTGTCTTAGGGACATGCTGAGAGGCCAAGGGCAGGACCGTGAGCAGAAGGCTCCTCCTGCTCGTGGGGTGAAGGATCAGTCCTACAGCAGAGAGCAGGATTAACTGCCATCTCTCCCTTCGGAAAGAGGAGTTCCTTGGTCTGCTGTGTCAGACTTGGCAGCCCTTGTTCATTGAATTTAGCGTGCACTACAGGCAGCCCAGTGCCAGCTGTAGCGGTGCTTGTAGCCTGTCCTGCCTTCCACTACCTGGTCTTCCTCCCCACAGACATCGATGAGTGCCGCATCTCGCCAGACCTGTGTGGCCATGGCACCTGTGTCAACACGCCGGGCAGCTTCGAGTGCGAGTGCTTCGAAGGCTACGAGAGTGGCTTCATGATGATGAAGAACTGCATGGGTAAGGACTTGTCTCCGGGGTAAGGCAGCACCCTTACTCTTTTGCAACGGGGAAGAAAGTAGCTGGTGCCAGATCTGACAAAGGGCTTCATGCCGAGCTGCTCTCGGTGCGGCTGGCTGGCTCTCCTGGTATCTCCCTGGTATCCCTAGGGGAGTTGTGGGGGTCCCTGTGCTGCAGAGAACCCTGTCAGCCTCTGCTCGCCCCAGGATAATGAGTCTTCCGCCTTGCTTTGATTGCAAAGGCAGAGCTGGGCTGAAGGGCAGCACGTGTAGAGGGAGGAAGCGCTGTGTGTGTAGCCGAAATCGCCATAGATGTAACCCTGCGAGGACAGCCAAGCGTATGCAAAATTAAGTCAGGGGTCCGTGAGACACAGCACGGGCTGTCTAAGCTGGAGGACATAAAGGGAGAGGCCATGTCCCCAACAAGGCTTGGCTTGAGCCCCAGACCCCTCCAGAGAAGGAGAGCAAAAAGGCAGAGCTGTAGCCTCTGCCTCCTGCGTGGGTGCTGTGCCTTGTGTGGGCCGATAGTCCCTCAGTGACTGTCTCTGCTACCAGGCTCTCCACCATGCCGAGAAGGGACAGACCATGAAAAGGTCACCAGACTCAGGGTCAAAACTGGGAGCCTTTCCTCAGAGACCTCAATTTATGAGGACCTCCCGGACCTCCTAGACCAGAGGCCAGAGCCTGGGCTGGTGGTGCCCCATGAGCTGGGAAAGGAGACTGGCATCCCAGGCCAGCATGAGGGAGGACTCTGGGTATAGCGCCTGGCCCAGAGGAGCATCCTGGGCTCTTCCTGCCATGACATTCATGGGACGTCGTTGGTCCTGCCCTGCCACCTCCTGGCCACCATTACCTCCGCTGAGGGAGCCCACGCTGGGAGCCCATGAGACCACCAACCATCTCTTCTCAAGTTCTTTCCCATCCCTTTCCCGCTTGCCATACCCAAAGGGCATTTCCCCATGATCCCAGTGCGGTGTTGCCTTACTTTTTTTACAAAAGACTGTGGCCTTGTATTTCCTTTTTCGTCTTGTACAATGTTCGTTCTTCCTCACTCTGTGCTCTTCCTTCACTTGGACCTTCCCTTGCACCAAACCTTGGCTACTAACCTTTCCTCTTGTTTCAGCCACCAGCGGCTGGAGCTTGAGCCTGGCATTGCCACTGAGCTGGGACAGGATCCACGCCTGGTATTTTCATTCCTGCTATATAAGGAGACGGCAACCTTTATCCTGGGGATTGGCTAGTACGCAGCGGAGCTCTGCCAGGCCAGCAGCTTGAACTCAATGGCTGCAGGCTCCAATTCTCATACACACTTGGCTATTTCCTTCGTGTGATGTCTCATCTCCTTCAGCTTCTTCTCAGCCTTGTGTTACCCATCTATTACTTCTTCAGCCCCTGATTATTTACATATCCACACTCTAAATGCACACCCATCTCCAGACATTATTAATAGCATATGTTCAACCCTTACATTAAACCATGTGTTTTCAAACACTATTGCAGAATGTTTCTCAACTTGAAATCTTTTTGTCTGGTACCCTATCCGTGCCATAACAGTTATCTTCTTAACCTGGTAGATCTACCTGCCCTAAATGCTGTCTCACGTGCCACATCAGTCGTTTTAATCCAGTTACATGTAGCTTGCTCCCTTTTTCTAGATAATATATGTTCTTTGCAAGTAGCTGCCAGTTATATCATCATTAGATTGCATCATAGACTGCTGAGATAAGTAGATCTATTATTTCCACTCCTGTATTAGGAGACATATTAAGCTTTGGCCGTTATAGCACTGCTTGGCCTCCTTCTGTCATTGCACATCCTACTGTGGTATTAAATCAAATGCCTCCACTGGCATGAGAACATGGAGATATCTCATACCTTGCTCAGCAAAAGGTTCACCGTCTGGTAGCTTGTGTCTCTTGTAGCTCTGAATCTTGCTGATTCATTCAGTTTTTCTTGAGCTGCTTTCCATGGAATCTTTTCTAAAAATGACTCTCAACCTGGTCTCGCTTGTATGTGATATCTAATCAACTCGTTGCTGTGTCTGCACCTTTCCTTTCGATCGGAATCCACAGCAACTTCATACCAGCCTCAACCATTCATCGGGCCCCTGTCCAGTTCCTCAAATGCTTGCACAGATCAAGTCCTTCATGAGAAGTTCTGGTGGACCATCTGAATTCTTCTACCCCACCCTATTTCCAGTTATAATCGTAAGGGCTCCCTTCCACCTGCCCATTTAATCGTCCTTTATCCTCAGATAATTCTTGACAGCTCCTCCCATCTGGCCAATGCTTGTTTTTATTCTGTCAGATTCTCATCTGGCTTCAATTTAATAATTCTTGTTTGTAGCTTAAAAAAAAATAAAAATCGCATCAATGACCTCAGTACCTCAGTTTGTCTCCAGCAAGTCAGCCAGACTCTTGCTGTCCTCTAATTCCTGGCATACCATGTTCCTCTTCTCGTCTGTCTAGCCAGACTGACCTAGTCTTAATATTCTGCTCTTTTCTGCTTTGGCTTGGACTTTCAAACCACATCAATCTGTGGCATGATTCAATACCGTTTATTTATTTCTCATATTTGATTCCCTGGGTTCTCTAAAATGTATTACTGCCCTGCCACTGGCAAGGTTTTCTTTCTTTTCCATACAAGTTGTAGCGTGGCTTATCACACTCACACTGATGGTCTTCCTCCTCCTCCATTTCTGAGATACGGAGAATGTCGCAGTACCCGCTGACGGCCTGCTGACTTCTGTCAGTAATGAGGTTTATGATATCTTTGTATAAGGATGTTGTGTTCCTTTGTTCTTTTGTTTTAATGCTCACTATTATCTGCACGATTCCACCTTATCCTTTTTCCTAGGTGGCAGGAAATTGAGTCATTTCACCCCAAAGGGTGTTGTGACACTATGGCATTTCCCATGGTCAAGGATTAACTTCTTCCCACCTGTGTTTGGCAAAAGAACTTGGCTTTGGCCTCATGAGGGAGGAATTCTCGCCAGCCCCCAGCAATAAACAACATCAGCACTGAACCTGCATCCTGAGGTTCATTAGGAACGGTCTCCCATTGCAGAGAACCGGAGGCGTGGGTCCTGTGGGACCGCCCGATAGGGGCCCATCACCCCCATCGTCACATGTGTTCCGGTCCGCTTTAGCTGGAGATCAGCTGAAAATCTCAACAGAGTGTTTTATTCAAGTAAGGTGAAAGTTTCCATTCTTAATTACACAGTTGGAATCAGAAAAAATAATCCCTTGGAAAAAAAAAAGTGGATTCTTCATATCTGACGTCACTCCCTTTGCTGTCACTAAGGGGTTCTTGGGGGTGTTTTTTTATGTCCCTCAGTTCATTTATGTTACACCCAGGGGCTTTGTGTTCTGAATGCACGTTTCTCAGAGTAGAGCTGTGGACAGATGAATCCTCTGAGCGGTTCCAGGGAGCCTGCCCTGCTCTGCTCCCTTACTGTCAGCCCAGGACATCTTGAGTCAATTCGAGAGGCATGCAAGAACGCCAGACCTTTTCAATCTATTCTGGGACCAAAATAGAGAACCTCCTTCTCAGATTCCTCTTTCCAAAGTTAGAGGATCAGATTCATCCAGCACTCTCCCTTCCAAAGAGCATAACTTGTGCTGTGAAGCGCCGCGAGTGTCACAGAGACGGTTACCTGTGTGATATCGTAGCAGATCACAAAGAGCTTTCTCCAGGAGCCACAGGTAACGAAGCGGTATCAAGGCTTCCCAGTTCCGATACTCTCGGTGCTACACCTCCGCCTGCTGTCGGTTTTCATTTCCAACCATCACCAGTGTGCCATTCCACTAGTTCCCTAGGAGTTTTAATTTTTTTTTAAGTCTTGCATTTATAAACTTTTCTATCTTTTTTTTTATTATTATTTTTAATGCCAGCAGCCGGGTTTCATCTTTGGCTGCTTCTCATCTCTCTCACTGCAGTTTCATCTATTTCAGGAAATTTCTCCGCTTCCTGGTAAATTCAGTCCCTCTGTCCACAAGTGGTTTTCTCAGAAATGTAGAGGCTATTTCCCAGCCCTGTGTGTGATGCTGGAACTACCCCGAAGGCTGTTAACAAGAAAGTTTGTCTGTCGGTCTTCTATCAAACAAAATACGCATTTTCAGAGGAGCTCTCCCTCTGCTGAACTTGTGAAATCGTAGATAGGTGGGATGTGAGCTAGGGACTGTCCTAGACTTCACTGGCTAATCTGCAGAAAGCTAATAGCGTCTTTCCTCCTGAAGTTTTTACATTCTACTGAGGTCAAGGCAAGAGTTGCGTTTCCCAAAACACATATTCAACCACTGGACCCACCCAAGCCCTCTTAATTTTGTGATGCTCCTCTGTTTTGGGGTATATCTCTGGTGGTGGGACTGTGGTGGATGGCACCGGCACCACCTAGTTATCTGGAAAACCCAGCTGAAGGGGACAGTCCACCACATTTCATATCGTTCTCTGCAGATATCAATGAGTGCGAGCGGGACCCACTGCTGTGCCGAGGTGGGATCTGCATGAACACAGACGGCAGCTTTGAGTGCATCTGCCCCCCTGGACATGAGCTGACCTCTGAAGGGAACACTTGCATAGGTGAGCTGATGGAGAGCTGTGTTATACCCAGAGCCCGTTCAAGGGTAATGACGCAGGGAGACGTGGATCTCGTGCTGTCCACGTGGGGCTTTGAGCAGCCTGGTCTCGTGGGAGGTGTCCCTGCCCATGGCAGGCAGGTTGGAACTAGGTGATCTTTAAGGTCCTTTCCAACTCTGACCATCCCATGATTCTATGAACCTCTCCTTCCAGTCCCATGTGTGGGTAGAACACGTCATCCAGGAGGGACCAAGGTCACTCCCAGGGTTTCATTGCGTTTATGATATCTGTTATTCTACCTGCTGCTCTCTGAGGCAAATGACAAACTGAGTGTGGACGCAGCAGCGGGCGGGGGTACCCAGGGATGGCTACCAAATGATTCTTAATATGGCATCAGCACGGCTGGCTTCTCAAACTGTTCTTCCCACCGCAGATATCAACGAATGCTCCCTGAGTGACAATCTGTGTCGCAACGGACGCTGCGTCAACGTCATTGGTACCTACCAGTGCGCCTGTGATTCGGGCTTCCAGGCCACGCTGGACAGGCAGGGCTGTGTCGGTGAGTGCTCCCATTTGCCAACTTGCCATGCCAAGACCAGGGTACACATCCAGAACCCTCCTGGCCTCATTCCTCTTATAATATTTAGTGTGGTGTCTGAGGGTAAGGCAAGGGGGGAGCCTCCTGGCTGCGCCACGGCCAGATTGACGCTCCTAGTAAGAGGCTGCCATCAGCTGTGAGCTGCGAGTGGTTAGCCGAGGAGAAAAGTGCTTTCTTCTGGCTTGGGGAGCTTTGTTTCCTCTTCAGCATCTCTCCCGCTCTGTCTCTGTGTACTGGCTCTGCGTCTGAGCAGCTCTGCTGCAAGGCACGTATCCCAGCCCGCGACCCTTCTCCCTTCTCCCCCAGACATTGATGAGTGCACCATAACCAACGGCGGCTGTGACACACACTGCTCCAACTCAGAGGGCAGCTACGAGTGCAGCTGCAGCGAAGGCTACGCGTTGATGCCAGACAAGAGATCGTGTGCAGGTGAGCAGTCGGCTTGGCTCTCGTAGGTGCTGCCCCAGGGACCTCTGCATCCATTGCCTGTCAGCCACAGTGTTGGCTTCCGGAGGAGGGGGGCTCATTTTGAAGTCGCTTCCAGAGAGGTGTTTTCCCTGGCTGGATGTTTTTGCTTTGCACTGCAAAGCTCAGCCCCTCGTTACAGGCTCCAGATTCCTGTAACGACATGATTTAGAGCAAAGCCCCTCCTGCGATTCCCGGCTGCTCCCACAATACCCTTTCACTGGCTCTAACATCTTTACTTTGGTAATGGTCTCTTCTCTCTAGATATTGACGAATGCGAGGATAATCCCGACATCTGTGATGGTGGGCAGTGCACTAACATCCCGGGGGAGTACCGCTGCCTCTGCTTCGATGGCTTCATGGCGTCCCTGGACATGAAGACCTGTATTGGTGAGGACAAGGCCGTGCCCTGGGCACGTGCCAGCACGGCATCACAAGGCTGCTGTTGGAGGGAGGAAGGGATACAAAGGGTGGCCCAGAGTCACATCATGGTTCTTGTGCTGTTCCAAGTAAGTCCTTTTTCTCCTGCAGATGTGAATGAATGTGATCTCAATCCCAACATCTGCCTGCACGGCGAGTGTGAAAACACGAAGGGCTCCTTCATCTGTCACTGCCAGCTGGGCTACTTTGTCAAGAAGGGAACCACAGGCTGCACAGGTGGGAACCCACCAGACCTGGAGCTAGGGGTGCTGCGGGGAGTCCTCATAAACGCCTCCTGCAGCTGCCACGGAGGCAACACCGGCCCTGTGCAAGGGGATGCTGTGGACACCGGGGATGTGGTTGTGTGCTGGGAGCCCCTCCTGAGCAGGCAGATTTCGGGGAAGGCAGGCTGCAGGCAGGAATAGACGCTTTCCTAATTGATAGCCAAGCCAGGGACCTGCCCTTCCTTTTGTCTTCATCTTTCAGGGGTGAGCAGAGATCAGCTCTTCAGCTCAAGGGTACAACCCCAGGCAGCCTGTTCCCAAAGCACCTTCTTCCCACCCCCTGGGGTTCAGCCTCCCAGGAGCCGTTGGTACCCAGACCCCTTAGCAGGATGGTACCCGGCTGCCCCCTCCTCTCCTGGAGGAGCCGGGCTGTGTCAGCTCTGATGTCCTTCTTTCCTGCAGACATTGATGAATGCGAGATCGGGGCTCACAACTGCGACATGCACGCCTCCTGCATCAACGTGCCCGGGAGCTTCAAATGCAAGTGTCGCACGGGCTGGCTCGGAGATGGGCTGAAGTGCAACGGTGAGTTCTCATCCCCAGGGGAGGATCTCCATGTGCCCAGGTCTTCTGTGAGCACCTGTGAAGGCTGGGCTGAGCCGACACCTGCACTTTGAAAGCTCTTGAGCCCTCCAGGAAGATTTATGGAAGCGTGGAGAGATGTGGGTGTGTGACAGGCAGGCTGTAGGTGTGGGCGTACGGGTGCTGCACTGCCGGGCTCTGCAACCATGTCTGTGAAGCCGTGAATGTGGGAGCGAAGGCATGTATTTTTGGGATGTGGAGTGTGTGGGCACGGTATTGAGATGAGTGTGGCTGAACGTCGTTGTCAGGTTGGCGATGTGGCTGTGTGGTGACGCGTTGGGGCATGGTGTGGTAGGTATGCAGGGATGCAGAGGTGTGGGAGGTGTGTAGGGTGTGTTGGTGTGTGTATGGTGCGTGTAAATGAGTGTGGGGTTTTACTGGCATGTGTGTGGTGCGTATGAAGGGATGTAAGAGCGTATGGGTAATTGTGTCTGAACTGGGGAGGTGCTAGCAATGGGGGTACATGCGTGTGGAAGTGTCTCACTGCCACATTGGCTGTGTCAGCACTACCAGGGAAGTGTCTCCTGGGCACAGAGGCTCACAGAGATGTGGTGGAGCCTCACAAATGCTCCAAGTGCCTGGAGGCTGCCGCCTCCTGGGCCATTTGCGGGCCCCCCTGGGCCTCTACCCTATCTGCCCGGGCTTGGAGGAAGGACTGGAGGCAAAAAACTGATGAAGGTGTTCTCCCTGCCCAGACCTGGACGAGTGTGCAACTGAAGAGCACAAGTGCAACCTGAATGCCAACTGCGTCAACACACCGGGCTCCTACCGCTGTGCCTGCCGAGAAGGCTTCAACGGGGATGGCTTCTCCTGCTCAGGTGAGGCCCGTAGACTCAACTAGCAGCAGAAAAGTGGCTTGGGCATCCTGCTGGGACATGAGGTCACCCCCTCTTAACCACCCGCCTGGCTCACCCCCTGGCTGCCTGGGGCTGGGGCTCCCCAAACCGCATGCTCCCCCTCCCAAACCGCCCTGCACCGCAGCCTGCTCAGACACCTTCGGCAGAGATCCACCTTTTTCTCAGCAGCTGTCTGGGGAGGATCAAGGCAATGCAAAGTATTGCAGCCCCCTCCCCAGCCCCCAGCAGAGGGGTGGGAGCAAGCTTGTGGGAATTTTCTGGGCAAGCTGAGGGAAGCTCCCATCTTTGGGTGGACACCACGTCAGTCTCATGCTTGACTCTCTCTAGATGTGGACGAGTGTGCGGACAACGTGAACCTGTGTGAGAATGGACAGTGTCTGAATGCACCGGGGGGTTACCGCTGCGAGTGCGAGATGGGCTTCAATCCCACAGAGGACAGCAAGGCCTGTCAGGGTAAGTGCCCAGATTTTTGATTGCTGCTCCAGGAGATCCAGTGTCCACCTCCTTTCTGGCCTTGATCCCTCCACTGCATTCTCACCACTTGATCCATTACTGAGCAAGACCCACCATCACCTGACGGTGCAGGGCTCCTGAGGTGCCATCTCCTCCGCTTACAGGAGTTGGTCCCCAGCCTGCAGAAAGGTTGGGCTGAGCCAAGATTCCGTGTAAGATGCGGACATTCAGGAAAACAGGGGTTGAGGGCAGAGGACATACACACAGCGTGCCTGGTCCCGCTCACCTAGGAGGTGGTGTCCCCAAGGCACTAGAACTACCCTGAGCAGATGGGTCACCCACAGCTGGGCTGTGGCTCTGCCCTGTGGTGCGAGCAGGAGAGGTCTGTCTTGGCCCTCACTCTGCCAGATCCCGAGTACCTGGTTCTCCCTCTTTTGCAGACATCGATGAATGCACCTTCCAGAATATCTGTGTCTTTGGGACCTGTCAGAACCTGCCCGGGATGTTCCGCTGCGCCTGTGATGATGGCTATGAGCTGGACAGGAGTGGAGGCAACTGCACAGGTATGGGACTTCCATAGAGAGAGAGGAGAGGATCCCATAGAGAGGATTCCATAGAGAGTTGGGAGAGGATCATTGTGTGATCTGCTGGTGTGAGCTTACCCCAGGCATGACAGGGAGTGGCATTAGCAGCCTAAAGCCAATTAAGTGTCCCTGGGTGATGTCTCTTTGCTCTTGGCGAGGCCTCGATGCTGCTGGAAGGTGAGCCTTCAGTGGATAGGAGGGAAAGCTTGGTGTGGCTCTGCTCCTTTCTTCTGACTCTTGGCAAGGCAAGGTCTGTTTCTAGAGCAGCTTTGCCTCCCATCGCATGAAGAGCCTTAGAAACACCGCGGTCGTGGGGATACACCCTGAACACACAGGGCTGGGGCTGTGGTTTCTGTGTCAGTCTTCATCTTTCTTTTCAGTCTTCATCTTTGCATCTTTTCAGACATCAACGAATGTGCAGACCCCGTCAACTGTATCAACGGCTTGTGTGTCAACACCCCTGGCAGCTACCTCTGCAACTGTCCCCAGGACTTCGAGCTGAACCCCACCGGTGTGGGCTGTGTGGGTGAGTGGGGACCTGTGTGGAGAGCACACCTTCCTTCCAAGGGCTTGGTGGTCCTTCTTGTTGGTCCCACACAGCTGGAACTGGCCGCTACCAGGGACTGGGGTGTCTGACGGCGATCTGGCCTGCCGAATACCTGTCTGTCCTTGGTGGGCTTAACCCTGCAGCAGTAGAAGGGTACCTACCTCCTGTTTCACCTGGCCCACCTTGTGTCACCAGCGTGGCTGCTCTCCTGGTGGAAGCAGTGTTGTTCCTGAGCACCTCTGGAGCTATTCTTAGGCCTTTGTTTCTTGAAAGGCCCTGGGTTACTGGTAGCATTATTTGGGTCACGCTGCCCAGCCATACTGAAGACAGGCCACTGTGCTACGACCTCTGATGATACAGTGTGGCTTTTACCGAGCGAGTTGGTCACACTTTATTCTTGAAGAGTTCCCAAAGTCAGGAGCTGCAAGGACAGTCTGTGTGTGGTTTACTACAACACAGGTAGCTGACAGCATGGACATCTGGGGCAGGACTGGGGCCTTATCCCCCTCTCTGCTTCTTAAGGCCGTAGTCCCATTCATTCCTCCTGTGTGCGCAAGACTTTACTGGAGATGCTTTGCTCATCCGCTACTGTCTTTCTGCAGATACCCGTGTGGGGAACTGCTTCCTGGACACCCAGGATCGAGGAGATGGGGGCATCTCCTGCAGCGCAGAAATTGGAGTCGGGGTCACTCGGGCATCCTGCTGCTGCTCGCTGGGTCGGGCGTGGGGCAACCCCTGCGAGCTTTGTCCGCCAGCCAACACGAGTGAGTTGGGAAAACATCTGCGGAAAACTTGGGCATGGGCCAGATGGGCAGAGGAGAGGGGAGAGATGGGGCTGCTTCCCTGTGGGTTCTCAACTCAGGCCTGGGTCCAGGGTATGCTGCCGTCACAGTGGAGCAAGGGAAGCTGAGGGAGAAGATGGCAACCCTGTTGTGTCAGTGCGGGGCTAGACAAATGGACCAGGGCAGGGGAGAGGTGGGGAGAATAGACTGGTTGTGCCTGAGGGCTGCCAGTTTGGGATCCTTTGTTCCTGGTCACAGTAGGCAGGAGGAGGGCAGGGGATGTGGAATAATCCCGACCAGGGGTGGACAGGTAGAGACAGGGCGGCTAAGTCTGCTTGGCATGTGATGGGAGTCAGGCTGCTCCATCTGGACCACTGTCACCATCCTCATGGCTTCTTTCTCCTGGATTTCTCCTGGTTTCCCCTACCCTTCCTGTTTCATGGGAGCCCACTCAGCTGAGGATCCCCCAATTGACTTTTTCCACAGCCGAGTACAAGACCTTGTGCCCCGGAGGAGAAGGTTTCCGTCCCAACCCCATCACTGTCATCCTGGAAGGTAAGCCCAGAAGGTCCCCACTGTCCCCTCACCAGGGGTTTGGGTGCTGGGGGGAGCCCAGCCCCGTGTGGGCACTGCCTGCTGTGGCGCTGGGCTGGCTGGATGCCTGCTTGGCCCCTGACCTCCGAATGATGAACAGCAAGTGTGTGCTCTCCTCAGACGTGCTCTGGCCACCTGGCTGAGCTGCTTCATTGCCAGCAAGGGCTGGAGGTGGTGGGATGAACCCACCAGGGATCCCGGGGTGGAGGCACTGCCTGGGCTGGGCTGGCGGGCAGTGAACCCACCCCGGCTGCTCTCCTTCCTCAGATATCGACGAGTGCCAGGAGCTGCCGGGCCTCTGCCAGGGTGGCAACTGCGTGAACACTTTTGGCAGCTTTCAGTGTGAGTGCCCCCTTGGCTACTACCTCAACGAGGACACACGCATCTGTGAAGGTAGCTGCACTGTGGTGCCCGCGCTTGTCTGTGTGCCTGGTGTGTGTGGCACATGTGTGTGGGCGTGGAATGGAGTTTTACGTGTACCTGGGCTGCCCTAGGAGTAGTTGGCTCCGCTTTCTCTTCCAGCCTTCCCATCCTCATCACAAACCCCTTTCCCAGTACCAGGCCAGCCTGGTCCCTGTGCCAGGCCCATGGAATCACAGAATCGCTGAGGCTGGAAGGGACCTTTAAGATCATCAAGTCCAACCATTAACCCCCCCTGACAAAAACCCCTTCTAAACCCTGTCCCTCAGTACCACATCCACCCTTTTCTTAAACACCTCCAGGGATGGGGAATCCACCCCCTCCCTGGGCAGCCTATTCCAATGTTCCCATCCATACCTTGTGCCAAGCCTACCCCCAACCCCATGTCAGGTGTTTCTCCACCTGTGCCCAGCACTTTGACCTCCCGTCTCCTTTATTCGGCAGATATTGATGAGTGCTCTGCTCACATTGGGATCTGCGGCCCTGGGACCTGCTACAACACCCTCGGCAACTACACCTGCGTCTGTCCCCCTGAGTACATGCAAGTCAACGGTGGAAATAACTGCATGGGTACGGCATGGTCCGAGTCTGCGGGAAGGGGTCTGGCCGTGCCCTGCCTGTGCCCAGCCCCCGGGTTGTGCTTTGGGCAACGTGGCTGAGCGGATGGAGCCGAAATGCTGTGAGATGGGGCTGGGACTTGGGACATCTGAGTCCACCAGTGCCTCGCCGCATCCCTGTCCCTGCACCGTGCACGTTGCCCGTGCCAGCGGGGCTGACGCTTGCCCTGCCGGCAGTTACAGGGAGAGCGGCTGGGCACGGGGCGGTGGGAGACCCGGCAGAGCATTGTCACTGCCTGCTACGGGGCAGGACCCAGGGCTCTCGGTGGAGCAGGGCTTCACCCCATCACTGCAGCCACTTTGGGCTCCCCTGTGGTGTCACCTGCAGTCCCTGAGCACCAGGACAGGGCGGTCTGGCATATCCCCAGCAATGAGCACCCATTCCCGGGACTGGTAGGTCCCATTCCCGGGGCTGGTAGGTCCCATTCCAGGACTGGTAGCACCCATTCCCGGGACTGGTAGGTCCCATTCCCGGGGCTGGTAGGTCCCATTCCAGGACTGGTAGGACCTATTCCCGGGGCTGGCACGAGACACTCTCTGGGCTGCCTTTGCAGACATGAGGAAGAGCGTGTGCTATCGCAACTACAACGACACGTGTGAGAACGAGCTCTCCTTCAACATGACCAAGAAGATGTGCTGCTGCTCCTACAACATCGGCAAGGCCTGGAACAAGCCGTGTGAGCCCTGCCCCACACCAGCCAGCCGTAAGTCAACCTTCCTGGAAGGACATCGTAATACCATGGCTGCCCCCTCGCTTTTCCAGCGATTTTGTGCACTTTAAAGCACAGCACTAACAAAATAGAGGGGGAGAAGGGAGAGCATCATGTCTGGTGGGTAGCGTTTGTGGGTGAGCGCTGTGGGGATGCTGGAGGGACACGGGGGACTGGGACGGTGTTGTGGAGAGGAGATGATGTGTGGGGAGGGTGGGGGTGGCGGTGTGGCAGTGGGGAGTGCTGGCTGTGCGCTGCGAGTCGGGGTGAGTCTGTACCCGCGTGCGAGGCGTGCAGATGCCATGTGTGTGCGTGCCTTTTGGGGGGGGGGTGTGTGTGTGTGTGTGTGTATGGCAGCAGGCACTTTGCCTGGTGCCGTATGTGTCCTTGGCATTCCCCATATGCCGGCCCGTGCGACTCCCCACCAAGCATCATGCTGATCCCCTCCTGCTTGTCAGACGCCCTCCTCCGCTCACTCCAGCCGTAGTTGGCCCTTGTCCCTCTCCTCCCTCACTGCATCCACTCTGCCTGCCGGGCACGGCCGTGACCTTGGTGTTCCCCTTGCAGCCGAGTACCAGATCCTGTGTGGGAACCAGGCCCCCGGCTTCATCATCGACATCCACACGGGGAAGCCGATCGGTGAGTAGAGCCCCCATGCCCTGCGGAGCCAGGTCTGCTCTCTGCCACCTTCCCACAGTGCCCGTGAGCTCAATCCCTTCTCCTCCTTTCGTAAATTAAGCCCTGGGCAGA
The DNA here is from genome assembly GCA_013400135.1 of Rhinoptilus africanus. NCBI lineage: Eukaryota > Metazoa > Chordata > Aves > Charadriiformes > Glareolidae > Rhinoptilus > Rhinoptilus africanus. The sequence goes on from VXBO01010091.1 coordinate 176,439, forward strand.
GGAGAGACAAGGAAAAGGGGTGGCAGACATGGCTGCAAGCAGCTGGCCAAGCCTTCAAACCTATATCCTGAGTGGCTGGGCTGTCCAGACCTCCCCACATCTGCAATTGTGCCTTGGTTTCTGTCCCACCTGGAGAGAGAGGTGGCCAGTGACCACAGAGGATGGCCAGGTAGAGACCTGTGGTAGCCCTGCCGCTCACAGTGCCAGCAGCACCGGCCCTACAGCAGCAGAGCACTGCTGAGAGCCAAGGTTTCAGGTTTGTGGTTTGGTAGATGGAAAGCCAGAGGAGCTGCTGAGCGTCCTGGGATTTATGGGCTGTCTACAGATGTCTTGCAGTCTTGAAAGATGGACTCACTGGTACTTTTTGAGGCCAACAGATTATTTCAGCATTGCTTCACCTTGGCAGTGCCAGCCAAGGGACTGAAGAGGAGGGAGATGAGTTCATCTTCCGCTCCCAGGAGGAAAGAGCAACAGAGGGTGTCAGTGCAGGGCTGGCGGTGGATTGTGCTGGGCACAGCCACAGAGTCAGGGACCCTGGAGCCATCTCAATATTTCAGTGGCCCCCAAACTTTCCATTTGCAGCCTGGTCCCAGAGCCTGAGCATAGAATCATAGAATGGTTAGAAAAGACCTTAAGTACCAGCTTGTTCCACCCCCCTGCCCTGGGCAGGGACACCTCCCACCAGCCCAGGCTGCTCCAAGCCCCGTCCAACCTGGCCTTGAACCCCTCCAGGGATGGGGCAGCCACAGCTTCTCTGGGCAGCCTGGGCCAGGGGCTCACCCCCCCTCACAGCAAAGAATTTCTTCCCAAGATCTCATCTAAATTTCTCCTCTTCCAGTTTAAAACTGTTCCCCCTCATCCTATCACTCCCCTCCCTGACCAAATGAGCAGGTGCCCGTGTTACTCCAGAGGCACGCTTGGAGGAAAAGAGGTGGATGTCCTGGGTGGGATCCCTCCCAGCATGTGCTGTGCAGGCTCTGCTGGCAATCCCGTGGCTCCTAGGGCTTGGAGTCTTGTGTGGCTCTGCTGGGGACCCAGACCTCTGCAGAGCCGCCCTGGCATGATCTGCAGGATCCAGCGTCAATCCTCCAAGAGTTGCTCCACTCTCAGCCCTTTCCTGCCAGTCTTCTTTTTAGAATGAGCAAGGGCAGCAGTCTCCCAACGATGGGGGATGCTTTCCTCCCTGCTGCCTTCCCGGGATGCTGAGAGATGTTGTCTGTGTGCAGATATTGATGAGTGCAGTGAGATCCCTGCTATCTGCACGAACGGCGTCTGCATCAACCAAATTGGCAGCTTCAGGTGCGAGTGTCCCATTGGATTCAGCTACAACAACATCCTGCTCATCTGCGAAGGTAACGGGGCAAGCGGGGCAACGCTGCCGAGGGTGCCCAGGAGGGTGGGGGTCCCCAGCGGGGCGTTAGCACCTCCCCAGCTTACGGGGCACCTCGGGGTGGGGGGCTGTCAGCAGACACAGAGTCTACATGTTCTCAGGCTTCTTGAAATCTTCTTCATTGTCCACATCAATGGTTTGACAAAAGTTGCTGATTTTCCTTCATGTTCCTCTCTGGTTTTCCCCTCCTCTGTTTTTTGGGTTGGGTCCCACTCGAATGCGAGTGTTTCCAAGTTTTGGCTTGAAACTAAAATTCATTGTTTTGTCGCAAGGCGATAGAAAAAGGTTGAAAATTGAGCCTGACTGGGGCAAACCAAGGGTTAAAGTTCAGTTTAGCCGAGCCCTACCAAGACAGTGGTGCCTGGTGAGGCCTTGGCCCCCCGCGCACTCCGGGTCCGCGTTTGCTCTCCTCCCCCAGACATCGATGAGTGCAGCAGTGGGGAGAACCTCTGCCAGCGCAACGCCGACTGCATCAACATCCCGGGCAGTTACAGGTGCGAATGCTCAACCGGATACAAGCTGTCGCCTAGCGGAGCCTGCGTGGGTAAGATGGGAGCTCTTTGCTACCTATTCCAGAGACACGGGTGGGAGGCACGGACACCCCTGCCTGGGCTCTTCACGTGGCTTTGCAGCCCACCCTGTGTGGACCCGAGGAAGGACAGCGTGAAAGACACGCCAGTCCCATGCGTGGGTTCCTGGTTTTTTGTCAGGCCTGGGGACTGTGACTTTGCTTGTGCTGTGATTATGGGATACCTGTACTTTTGGAACAATTCCCAGAGACTGTGGGCTCCTGAAGGATGAGGAAAAGGTCGCTGTGAAGTGCGGCTTTAGTCTGGCAGCTCAGGCCATTTTCTGCAATTAAATTTATTGTTTTAGCAATCACAATGCATAAGTCTGGTTCTCTGGGAAGCCACCTCTCAGAAAACGGAGGCCCTGTTCTGCTGTGCTGCCGCTCACGGACACAGCTTCCCACCACCTGCAGAAGGCCGGCGCCTCGCCTCTTGCCTTTTGCTCCCTCCCATCTGCTCACTGGTGCCCGCTTTTGCTCTGTTGTAGGTCGCAACGAATGCCAGGAGATCCCCAACGTCTGCAGCCACGGGGACTGCGTTGACACCGAGGGCAGCTACGTCTGCATCTGCCACAACGGCTTCAAGGCCACAGGGGAGCAGACCATGTGCATGGGTCAGTGCGACAGCGTGACTGCCACGGCCCCGCCGCGAGTCAGATACCAGCATGGACGTGAGCCCTCTCCAGCACCCGCTGGGTAGTGCCAGGGACAGCCAAGGGCCACGGTGTCCTCTCGATCCCCGGCTGCCCCTGCAAGCCACAGCGGGGTTGGGCTGCCTGGACCCTGCCTGCACACCCAAGACGGGGGCTCTCAGCTTTCTCAGCCCCTGCGTCAGCTCTGTCCTTCTCTCTGCAGATATCGATGAGTGTGACCGACAGCCCTGTGGAAACGGAACCTGCAAGAACACGGTTGGCTCCTACAACTGCCTCTGCTTCCCCGGCTTTGAGCTGACGCACAATAACGACTGCATGGGTGAGCTGCGTGAAATCCTGACCGCGTGGGTGGCTGATCGGGGTCAACGTGGCAAGGGCTGTGGGGCGTGGGGTGTCACACAGTGGCATACAGCGGGTCAGCTCCGGGTGTCAGCTGGCAGTGGCTGTAAAAGTGACCCCTGTGTGCCACCCGGCAGTGGCTGCAGGGGTGGTTGTGTGTGACACTCACATGCTCTGCATATCTCTTCCCGCTGTGCTTATCGTTTCCCTCCCACAGACATTGATGAGTGTTCATCCCTGGTGGGGCAGGTGTGTCGAAACGGCCAGTGCATCAACAGCATCGGCTCCTTCCAGTGCCTGTGCCAAGAGGGGTATGACCGGACCCCTGATGGGAAGAACTGTGTAGGTGAGTGTCCAGGCAGCAGGCTGGACCTTCCCAGTCAGTTGAGCTGTGTGTTGGCATGGCTGACATGGTGCAGTACTGTGAGACCTGGTCCCCAGGCTGGTCCCACCGGAGGCAACTGAGCAGTGGACTCTCCAGAACCACTCACAAGGCCCAAAGTCCTCTGGAGCCAAAGCCTGGTTGTTTGACTGCCTGTGGAAAGCTGGACTGGGCCCCAGTATGCCTTCACGTCCCTTCCTGCAATGCAGGGAACAGGCAAGGCAGTCCCTTTCCATGTGCTGAGACCTGCCTGACAGCAAGGAGAAATGTTGTCCTGTCCATGCCCCTAAGGCATGGAGAGTTGTACCAGGGATGCCTTGGGAACCACCCTGCAGGCGGGGGCTGTGAGGACAGACAGGCACATTGTACCCTTGTGTCCGTCACTCTGCCTCCTGCAGGGCTGAGTCCTTGTTCCCAGGGCACACAAGGTAGAGCATCCTGGAAAATGTCCTGTCTGCTTCCCTGACATCTTTAGGGCAAAGCAGGAGGTAGGGCCTGGGTGCAGCAAGGTACCCTGCACCCAAGTTCTCTGAGCTGAGCACAGACGCTATCACTGGTTATTTCCCCTCCTCTGCAGACATCAACGAGTGCGTGAGCCTGCCTGGGACCTGCTCCCCGGGCACCTGCCAGAACCTGGAGGGCTCCTTCCGCTGTATCTGCCCCCCTGGGTACGAGGTGCAGAACGACAACTGCATCGGTAATGTTGGTGTCTGCCTCCTGCATTTCCAGCACAGACCATTCCCAGAACAACCATATTCTTCCTGAGTGGGCTGGGGCATGCATCACCCCCCCCATGTAGCTTTTTGAAAGCAAGTAGACACGGAGTGAGGCAAGGCCTGCTCCGATGGTGGAGGAGGCTTGATGGTTTTGCTGTCCCCTGGCCTCTTCATTGTCCCATTTGCCCTGAGGGTGGGTTAAGGGTAAGGCCTGGGGTGATGTCAGGCATCAGAGCTCCCCAGACATCACAGCTGGTTTTAATGCAATGAGGAAAGGAGTGACCTTTGGCTGCTCTGTACCAGTTATGTCCCTGGTGCTCCCAGATATCAACGAGTGTGAAGAGGAGCCCAACATCTGCCTCTTTGGGACATGCACCAATACCCCTGGCAGCTTCCAGTGTGTCTGTCCTCCGGGCTTTGTGCTGTCTGATAACGGCCGACGGTGCTTTGGTGAGTGCAGCTCATCGTGGTGGGGAGGGGACCGTAACCATCCTGGATGTGTGCAATGACCCAGACGTTTCCCCATCCTCCCTACAGATACTCGCCAGAGCTTCTGCTTCACTCGCTTTGACAACGGAAAGTGCTCTGTCCCCAAGGCCTTCAACACCACCAAGGCTCGGTGCTGCTGCAGCAAGATGCCAGGAGAAGGCTGGGGAGACCCCTGTGAGCTGTGCCCGCAGGAAGGAAATGGTGGGTGTGCTGGGGAGAGATGGCTGCGTGTGTCTCCGACATGCGCAGAGCGTGGGGAAGGTGTGCAGGTCAGAGAAGACAACCAGCAATGCAAGGCGTCCAGCAAAGTGGGCTCCTCCCTCTGGAGAGTACTGCCTTGAAACCTAATAGCCCTTACTGGACTGCAGTATTCCCTGGATCTCCAGCAATCACAGCCAGGCTCTTGGGAAATGGATTGCTTTTTCTGCTTTGGATCTGCTCTCAGTTCTCTGCAGGGCTTTAGATAAGGCAAAAGCATCTCGGTGCCTCCGCATCCAAGGCAAGCACAGGCGTTTCCCAACCAGCTGGGCTTCTGTGGCCTGCCATGGGCAGTGAGCTGTCAAGCTCTCAGTCATGCTCTAGAAGCCTCCAAAAGCACATTTCAGTTTCTGTGAGTCAAAGCACTTGTAAACATATCTCACTCGCTGCTTTTTTCCAGTTGCCTTCCAGGAGCTGTGTCCGTATGGCCATGGAGCCATCCCAGGCCCAGGTGACACCCGAGAAGGTAAGGTCTAATGTAGGGATGAGAAGAAATTTCTTTTGGGGAGGGTATTGCCTCGAAGAAACCAAAGTCGGGCTATATGAAGAGTAGGGTAGAATCCCAGAGGCAAGAGGGGAGGGATGTAGGACTGGGTTTCTTCTCAAGCTCATGGTCTCTGGCTGCTCACCAAAGGTTCAGCCCCTGGCTCTGGGGAGGGAGTATCTGGGATTGCAGGGTCAATCCTGAGAGGACAGCGATATGTTTCTGGCTACGTGCCCACCTGAGGTTTCGTTGCTTCGGTTTCCCTTCTAGATGTTAATGAATGCTCAGAGAACCTGGGTGTCTGCATAAACGGAGCCTGCATCAACACTGATGGGTCCTTCCGCTGCGAGTGCCCCTTTGGGTACAACCTGGACTACACAGGAGTCAACTGTGTGGGTAAGCACTGCGTGGGGAGCACCAGCTCCCCCTTGCTTTTATCCGCCTTAGGTCAGAGGCTGTGAGCGTGGGAGTGCGTGTGGAGAGAAGGAACTGGCTTCTCGCCTGCCCCTTTGCGTTTTACCCCTGGCTCCTGGCTTTGCTGGGCTTGTTTGAATGCTCTGGGTGCATGAAGAGACCAGCCTGCACCTTTCCTACCTAATTCATTCACCTAACGTGGTCCTGGCTCCCTCCAGATACTGATGAGTGCTCCATTGGCAACCCCTGTGGGAATGGCACCTGCACCAACGTGGTGGGAGGCTTCGAGTGTGCCTGTGATGAGGGCTTCGAGCCAGGTCCCATGATGACATGCGAAGGTAATGCTGCTGTGGGGCAATCCCTTCACCCCCATTGCATACTGGGCGTGTGTGTGGCCCCACTACCTGGGTGAGCAGCAGCCAGGTCAGCCTCCAATGGACAGTGGAGAAAAGCTGGCTGGGGCTCATCTGCACGTGAGTGTGTACGTCCGCACCGGTCCCCTTCGGCTTCCTCTGAGGCTGGAGCCCAGGAGGAGGTCTGCAGACCTGCCTAAATGCAGGAGCTGCCTCACCAAGGAGGCAGGACCCTGTCCCCGTCAAAGCTGCTGAGACACCAGGTGTCTGTCCCTCTGCAGCTGAAGCCCATGACAGGAAGCCTTGGTGGAAGAGAGTTCTCATGAGCTGAATGCCCGAGGAGGGAGGGGGTCTGTCCTGGGGAGGTCCAGCGCCTTTACTGCCCAGCTGACGGCCGAGAGCACCGAGTGGAGCTCTCCCCTCTCTCCTGCCTCCCAGATATCAACGAGTGCGCCCTGAATCCCCTGCTCTGTGCCTTCCGCTGCATCAACACCTTTGGCTCCTACGAGTGCACCTGCCCGTCCGGATACGCCCTCCGAGACGACAGGAGAATGTGCAGAGGTAAAACCCCCTTCTGCGCCCGTCGGGGAGCTCCCACGCTCTCCCCGGGCCCCTGCCCTTTGCCGGCCTGGTGCTGTGCAGAGAGAAGGCAGGACTTCAGAGCTGGCGCCTCTGGGCTTGTGCTCACTCTCGCCTGCCGTGGTGTCTGCGCTGCGTGCAGCCAGCCCGGCCCAGGGCAGCAGTGCTCGGCGGAGCAGTGCAGATGTCAGCGCTCGGTTCCTAGTTGCCCCCCCCAGGGCTGCAGAGCTGGCAGGTTGAACGTGGTCTCATTGAGGTTCTCGGTTGCAGATCTGGATGAGTGCGCGGAGGGACTGCACGACTGCGAGTCTCGAGGGATGCTGTGCAAGAATCTCATCGGCACCTTCATGTGCATCTGCCCCCCAGGAATGCAACGCAGGCCCGATGGAGAGGGCTGCACAGGTACCAAGGACGGGCTGGGAGGGGTCCCCAGTGGGGCTGGAGACCATCCTCTTCTAGGCATTGTCCATGCAGCTTTATTTTATGTCCTACTGTCAAACACCTCCTCCCCAGGGTTTTCCATGTGTCAGAACTTCCTGTATATCCTACTAGATGCCTTCACAAACAAAATCTCCCCATCTCTGGACCCACGGGTCTACGCAGTTCCAGGACAGGATGACACAGTGCCACGTGTCCTTTCTGTTGAGTCTTTCCGTGTCGGTGCCAAGCTTCTTTGCACTGAGCTGCTTTTGGAAAGGCCAGCACTGGAGAGCCCAGACTCGGACACTGTTAGGCACAGCAGGAATGCAGAGTGAGCCCAGCTCTACTCCAACCTTGGGCACTTGCAGGTGGAGAAGGTGCACTCCAGGGAAGCTGGGTGCTCAGCCACCCTGCTCTGGGGGAGGTCCAGAGCCAGTGGATGTGTTTCTCAGCTGCCTAAGGATGTGGAAGTGGTCCTCAAAGACTATGTGAGGGTGTTTCAAACTGCGTGGTAGCATGGGAACTCATGGAAAGCTGAAATTTGTCCTACACCTGACCACAGCTCTTTGTGGCTCCTTCCTTCCTAGATGAGAACGAGTGTCGCACCAAGCCTGGAATCTGCCCCAACGGCCGCTGCATCAACACGGTGGGAAGTTACCGCTGTGACTGCAATGAAGGTTTTGAAGTCAGTCCCTCTGGCACAGAGTGTATTGGTAATTACCAAGTCCTGGTGGGTCCTGAGCAGCCTCTCCTTAGAGGCAGATGATGCTTTTCAGGTGTTTCAGGGTTTCTGAGGGGAAAGGCTGTTGGGGCATCACCTTTAGCATTATCCAAACCACACTAACCTCTATGCTGGAACTGGCACGGGCTGGACGGGCCACTCGGTTATCCCTGGTGCTGACGTTGTCTCGGATCCTGACCTTGAATCCCCACTCTCTCTGTCCAGACACCCGCCAAGGATTCTGCTTCACTGAAGTACTGCAAACCATGTGCCAGATGTCCTCCACCAACCGCAACCTGGTCACCAAATCTGAGTGCTGCTGCAACAGCGGGCGCAGCTGGGGCCCCCAGTGTGAGCTCTGCCCCCTTCCTGGAACCGCCCAGTACAAGAAAATGTGTCCTCATGGACCAGGGTACTCCACTGATGGGAGAGGTGAGCTGGGGCCCAAACCACCGTCAATGCAGAGGGGAGAGAGCAGAGATGTAGGTACAGGCAGAGTTCCACTGGGAATTGGCTGGGGCGGACCTACACGGTGCCTGGAGCAGACAAGAAGCTTCTGCAGCATTGTCTTAAAACTCCCTAAATGTCTCTGGCATCCCAGGGAGAGTCTGAGCCGCCCTGGCACGGTGCTGGCACAGGAGCATGGGGACAGAGGCAGCATTGGCACTAACAGGTCTGTCCTTCTCTCCTGCAGACATCGACGAGTGCAAGGTTCTGCCCAACCTCTGCAAGAACGGACAGTGCATCAACAGCATCGGCTCCTTCCGCTGCCACTGCAGGCTGGGCTACACCGCGGATATCACCGGCACAGCCTGCGTGGGTGAGTCGGGAGGAGGAAACCCTCGGCAGGCTTCCATCCCTACTTTTCACCGTGCAAAGAGAAGGTCCCAGGACCTGTCCTCACTTCTGTCCATACTGTTCTGCAAATCCATAGCGGGGCTTTGGACGCTTTGCCCTATTGCGTGGTCCTCTGGACATCAAAGTCATCACTCCGTGTCGTTTAACTCCTTAAGACCCAGGCTCCTTGTCTTCTCCCTCTGACCCCAGGGCTCATGGGGACTGGCAGGGAGTGTCATCCAGAGATGAAAGTCTGTGAGCAGCCAGACCTTTTGTTGGCAGAGCATTTATCTGGGGCAGGGAGTGCCAGGATCCATAGGGACATCTGCCCCTTAGTTATGTGGGGCCATGAGACCCGGCATCACCTTGTATTCAGGAGCCCCTTGGTAGACTGAATGGTCCAAGGGGTGGTGGGGACCCAGTCCAGCAGCCTGTCCTGGGAATGCTGATGTGTCTTGTCTCTCGAGTCTAGATTTGGATGAGTGCAACCAGTCCCCTAAGCCCTGTAACTTCATCTGCAAGAACACGGAAGGCAGCTACCAATGCTCCTGCCCCCGAGGGTACATTCTGCAAGAAGATGGGAAGATCTGCAAAGGTATTCACCCAGGAGAAGGCAGCAGAGACCCTGCCTCATCTCTGGCAGCAGGGGGAATGGCAAGAGCTGAAAAGCATCTGCCAGAACAGCCAAGTCTGTCTGTTCAGCCACAGGACAAAGCTAGAATCATAGAATGATAGGGCTGGAAGGCCCCTCTGGAGCTCATCTCCTCCAGCCCCCGGCCAGAGCAGGGTCACCCAGAGCAGGGGGCACAGGAACGCCTCCAGGCGGGTTTGGGATGTCTCCAGAGACAGAGACTCCCCCACCTCCCTGGGCAGCCTGGGCCAGGGCTCTGCCACCCTCACGGGAAAGAAGTTCCTCCTCAGGTTTAGGTGGAACTTCCCATGGTCAAGTTTGTGCCCGTTCCCCCTTGTCCTGTCCCTGGGCACCCCTGAGCAGAGCCTGGCCCCATCCTCCTGACACCCCCCTGTCAGTATTTATCAGCGTTGATAAGGTCCCACCTCAGCCGTCTTTTTTCCAGACTGAAGAGAGCCAAATCCCTCAGCCTTTCTCCATAAGGGAGATGTTCCATCCCCTCAGCATCTCGGTAGCCCTTGGTAGGCTAGACATGGAAAAAGCTGCTATGCTGGACTCTCCTGGACTGATGCATCAGGGTTTCATCCCTCTGCAGACACTCTAGATCTGTCTCACCAGGAAAAAAATTATATTCCTTGCCCTTTCCTACAGACTGCACAGCATATCCCAGGCTGTGCTGAGCTGCAGGAGCCTTGAACCACTCCTACGGGTGGACTGGGCACTATCAGGGCCCCTCCTGGTGCTGGCAGCTGCCAAACTGGGTTTTGCCCACCTCTCGTGGTGCTGAGGTATTAGGAAGGTGGCCTAAGGATCTGGGAGAGCCTGGGATTTGTGGATTACACGAGAGGCAGAGAAAAATCTCTGCATCTTCCAGATGTGTCTGTGTATGATCAGCAGCTGAGGTGGGAAGAGGCTCCCTGGCCTTGTGATTCTCACGCAAGAATTTTGGGTGTGTTGTTCCTGAGGCTGGTCCATGTCAGGTCCTGGTCTGCCCGGGACCACCGCGTATCACCGTGTACACGTGGGTGCCACAGACTCAGACCGGAAAGGTGAGCTATCTCAGTACGGTCAATTGAGGCACATATTCTTGTTGCTTCAGACTTGGATGAATGTTCCACCAAGCAGCACAACTGCCAGTTCCTCTGTGTCAACATTATCGGAGGGTTCAACTGCAAGTGCCCGCCAGGCTTCACGCAGCACCACTCCTCCTGCATCGGTGAGTAGAGGCACTCGCTGCTCTGCTGTACGGCAGAGCTCCAAGTCCCTGTGGGCGAGCTCTAGCCCAGGAGAGTCTTTCCAGCCCCCCCAGCTCTGGGTCTAGAGCACTGCCCCTCTCCAGTCGGCCTGGGGCTGGGCACCTGCTGTGTCTGTCTGCTGCTCAGACTGGGCTGTGCTCCGTGATGCAGGGGGGCTGTCTGCAAAGCTGCACGCAGCCATGTCCCTGGGGATGGACTTAGAGGCGGCCGCCGGTGTTTTGCAGACAATAACGAGTGCACAGCTCAGCCCTCTCTGTGTGGAGCCAAAGGACAGTGTCTGAACACGCCAGGCAGCTACAACTGCGAGTGCCAGAAAGGATTCTCCCTGGACAGCTCTGGTGTCAACTGCGAAGGTGGGTCTTTGTCTCTGGGGCTTTGGCAAACACATGTTCCATGTGGAAGAGTTCCTAGTTCACTCGCAGTCTCTAAGGCAGCTCAGTCCAGCCAAGAAGGGACTACTCTTACTCTGGGGCTCCAGAAACCCACACAGGAAGCCCTGGTGCAAAGGAGAGGTCCATGTCTGACCTGCCCAGAGCAACACCAGCTCTTGGACAAGAAGATGAAGGTCTTGGGTGCTGCAACCGTAGCAGCCAAGGGGAGAAAAGGAATGGTCCTGTATCTGGTCAGGGGGGATCTCATGCCAGCCAAAACCCACCATGTACTTATGCTAAAGAAAAGCCTCCGTTCAGCAGAGGCAGCCTGGGGCATTTCTGGTAACAGTTCAGGCCAGACCTTAAATCAAAAACCATACAAGCAGGGACAGCAAGGGGATGTGTGTGGGCCTTGGGCCTGAAAGTGTTACTCAACTCCAAGTTGCAGAGACATAATTAGGCAGAAGAACCACCCTCATGGTCCCTGCACACCCAGCGCAGCCCACAAGACGGGGGGAAGTTGTCTCACCGCCGTCTGTGTTATGTTGCTGCAGATGTGGACGAGTGCGATGGAAACCATCGGTGCCAGCACGGCTGCCAGAATGTGCTGGGAGGCTACCGCTGCGGCTGTCCGCAGGGCTACGTGCAGCACTACCAGTGGAATCAGTGTGTGGGTGAGTGTGGGATGGGGCTCCTGCGTCCTGTAGCTGTAGGGATGGGGGATAGAGGGCAGCTGCGCCCCGAGCCCCGCTCCAGCCACCCCTGGCCATCTCTGACTCTGGATTCTGGTCCATCTCTGCAAACCCAGCACTGATCTTCCTGCCCTTGTCCCAGAGGGGGACCATGCCTGTGCCCAGAGGCTCCCTGCCCTGCCCTGCCCTGGCCCATGTTCTCTCTGCAACAGGGAACATCAGGAACATCAGGAAGCTGCTCTGCAGAGTCCTGAGCTCCCAGAGCCCCTGACGCCAGCAGCTCCCTGCATTGCAGGAGGATAAAAAAAATGAAGGCAGTCCTTCGGGGACCTGCAAGGGCTGAGGTCTCACAGGGGAGCCAGGAGAAGGGAGCCTGCTGCCAGCTCAGCGATGGCTGCGGGCAGGTTTCCTTGGCCCCGCGGGGTGGGGAGCGCCAGCAGCACAGGAGCTCCCTTCCACGACGTTTCTGACGGGTTCTGCTGTCTTTGGGTGCAGATGAAAACGAGTGCTCCAGCCCCACCGCCTGCGGCTCTGCCTCCTGCTACAACACTCTGGGAAGCTTCAAGTGCGTCTGTCCCTCTGGCTTCGATTTTGACCAAGCCTTTGGTGGGTGCCAGGACGTGGATGAATGCTCAGCAGGCGGCAGCCCCTGCAGCTACGGCTGCTCCAACACAGACGGAGGCTATCTCTGCGGCTGTCCTGGCGGATACTTCCGAGCAGGACAAGGGTAAGAGAGCAGCCAGCAGGTTGTCCCCACAAGCACCTGTACGTTCTTGAGGGGATATTGCGGGCTGCCATGGTGCCCCCAGGCACGCTCCATCACCACACTCCCGCTCTCTGCCACCAATACAATTTGAGGGAGCCCCAGCAGCCCGTAAGCTCCCGTTCCCACATGAGTTCTGGGCTTCTCCAGGCCAGACTGGTTCTCACCCATCACAAGATCCTCATGCTAATGCACATCTCCTCTCCCATTTCACTCCCAATGGTTCGTGCAGATGCTCTGCAGATCCATCAAGTCCAGGGTGCGGACAGATGAAATCTACTGGCCACATCTAAACAAGATGTGGCCTCATCTCTCAGAGGCATGTCCTGTGTACACACCAGTCTGTCCAAGCCATGTCCTATACCCAGGCACGATCCTCCATGTGTTTCTGGGTGCCACGTGGAGAACCTGTGAGGGCAATGATAAGATTTCTGTCTTGAATCGTGAACCTAAGATGGGTTTCTGCTCTTCTGCCACCAGACACTGTATTTCTGGCTTGGGTTTTGGGAAAGGTTCCTACCTTCCTGCTCCCCAAGAAGAAGATGAAGACAACCTGCTCTCCCCTGAAACCTGCTACGAGTGCAAGATAAACGGCTACCCCAAGAGGGGTCGGCAGCGACGCAGTGTCAATGGCACTGAGAAGCACCAGGTAAGAAATCCATGGCATCCTGGAGGGGTTGGAGCAAGGCAGGAGCTGGGTTGCTTGGGGAATAGCTGCCTGGAGTGGATCCCAGCCCGTGTGCCCGTTCCTGTGGGGCTGCCTTGGTCCAGATGGCAGGATGCCGCTGAGTCCAGAAGGATGCAGAAATGGAAGGCCTTTGACAATACCTTAGAGGAGGTTAGGGTGATCTTGGGTGACACACACTTGTGTGGTTTGGCCACACATGTCTGGAGGTACATGCAACCAAGAAATAAAACACACGCGTTTCCTTGCGAGGGGAACTGACGGGGAAGCAGTCCTCACAGGGCCGTAGAGGACCATCAGCACTTACTGTCTGACTCCAGACTCAACCTGGCACTATAAATACAGGGCATTCCTTGGAGGGAAGTTCTGGCCTCTGTCCAAGGCTCCCCCAAGAAGTTCACAGGCCTGTGCAGGACAGGCTCTGGCCTGGGAGGGCATTATGGGCTCTTCAGGCCTTTGGGAGGAAAACACCTCTGAAGTTATTGGTTCTTCCCCTGAAGATGAGGGCTGTGTACTGCCTGCTTCGCTCTCAGCGACACAAACAGAGGTCCAAGAAACACTTGAAGGAAAGCAAGGCCCGTAGAAGTCATAGCCACTTCTGCTTTGGGGTGGCCCATGGGGCAGAACTCCTCTAAATCAAGTCCTTCACCTGGCCATGAGCTTTTCTTGGTATCTGTCAATAACGTGCTTGGTTCCTTTTGAAGGATCACACTGTGAACTTGGCCAGCATGGATGTGGATGCTCCTCTGTCCATGATGCTGAACCTCTCTGACCTGGCTCACAAGGAGCACATCCTGGAGCTCCTGCCCGCTGTGGAGCCCCTGGAGAACCGTGTGCGGTACCTGATTTCCCACGGGAATGAGGATGGCTACTTCCGCATCCACCAAAAGGAGGGGCTCAGCTACCTGCACCTCGGCCGCAAGAAAATAGTGCCTGGCACCTACCTGCTGGAAATCGTGAGCGTGCCCCTGTACCGCAAGAGGGAACTGCAGAAACTAGAGGCCAAGAACCACCTCAACTACTTAGCAGGGGAGCTGGGCCAAGCACTGAGGATGAAGCTCCAGCTCCAGCTCTACTAACGTCCATGAGATCCACCCACCCAACCGACAGTACAGTCCTTAGCCCCGCCATCCACACCTGGACACAACTGCCTCTCCTCTCGCTGCACCCCCTGCCACCGCCTCCCCCGCTGCACTGTACAACTGATGGGAAATGTCCCGCCCGGCTCAGCCCTCGCCTTGGCCACGCAGGGATACTCCGCTTCACGGGGCGGGGGGGGCTGGAGTCAAAACCAAGCCACACCGCAAAAGAGCTCGTGAAAGCTTCTGCCAGAGGTCTGAAGACCTTGTTAGCAGGGACGCCCTCCCCCTGCTCAGCTCTTGCCCGTCTCCTTTAACCAAGATACTGTTAGTCCGAGCTGGCAAGGGCGGTAGCACGGGGAAACTGCCTGTCCTTCATGGTCACAGGCCAAATACCACCCCACAGCCCAGGAAATGGGAGGGGGGCGCTGGGGGCAGCTTTGGAAGGCGCTATGGCACGGTGTGGTGTTAGTGCATTTCCCAACAGCTCTTGTTCCTCCTTTGCTTCTGCATTGTCGTGATGGTGCTGCAGAAACCATCCCCTGCCTATGCCGGCTGGGCTCTGTCTCTCTCTGTCCTCTCCGTGTCCTCCGCTCCTTTGGGGCTCCTCCGTCAAACAGAAAAGGTCACCGCTGAGTGACGTTTGGGTTTCTAACCTCACATCACCAAGCAGCCAGGCCCTGGGACCACAGGCTCCTGTTGGGAACGTGGGGTTTTCACACTGCCATGCCCTCCAAAGATTGGAGCTGAAAGGGCTTTTCCAGAGCTCCAGCAAGCCCAGGGGTTAAGGTGTCCCTCTACAATCGAGGAGGAGCTCCGGGGAAAGGCCAATAATTGTGTTGTTGAATGCGGTTGGACAAAGCTAAACTGGCAGGAAAACTGTCATGAGGCTGGTAGAGAGCATCTGGATGCTCCCCACGCCAGCGGGGATGGAGGGCTTGGCAGGACGTGGCGTGGCATCTGCAGGGACACATTTCCTGGCCACCACCCACGTGAGTGTTTGAAAACCCTGGGAAAAGTTTCCCACCAGCAGGAGCGAGATGGGGATAGGGGTGGTCTCTGCAGCCTGGCAGGGAGAAAGGGGCAGGGAGAGCCAGAGCTTTATTTTGCAGCCAGCCCTTGACTCCGAGCCACCCCCCCGTCCGTGTGACTCTGGTGCTCACGGCCAGAACCGTTCCCCCTCTGCCCCCGGGTCAGGAGCACTTCTGAAAGCGGGAGCCGCGCGTCGCTCCCTCTGGTTGTCACCTACAGCTTGGTCACTCCAAGGTGACACCAGAGATGGACGGTCTCTGGTTAATGCAGCCAAATGAAATGCACTAAAAAGAGTCTGGAAAATATGAATTAAGTGAATTGAGGTCTCCCTGCTGCCTCACGCGGCCTCTCCAGACCCTTCTGTCCAGGTGGGCTCTTCTTCTTCCTCCCTCCAGTGTCCTTCGCACAGCCGGTCTCTGCCGTGCCATCTCCTAGGTTTGCATGAATCCGTTTTCAGTCCTGCATCCACCCTGTGCCTCGTCGCAGGCGAGAAAGGTGCTAATTCGCTCCGGTGCCACACACGACTACCTTCTCAACCGATCCGAGGTGCTTTCAGCTTCCAGAAGCTGGTGCTGGTATGGAATGGTCAGCGTTCGTGCACTGTATCCATCCACCCTCTCATATTTATGTATAACCACCAAAGTTATGATTGCTCGTTGTTGTGAGGAGTGCATATTCCTGTAGCTTTTTTTTTTTTTGATACTTGGGGGTGGGGGGGGGGGGGATTGTTTTATTTC
>VXBO01010091.1:192755-206306 GCA_013400135.1 Rhinoptilus africanus
CCCCCCCCCCGCCCCTTGTCCCGCACAGAGAGGTGGCTCTTTGTGGAATTCCTTTTTGTATCAGAAGCAACAGCAACAATAAAATTATTTTGGGTTAACTGGGTCCGTGTCTTCCTCCTCGTCGGGGCCCAGCATCAGCCGGGGCCGAGGGGCGGCGGGGGGCCCACGGCGCAGACAGCCCAGGAACGTGGCTGGACCCATCCCAGCTCCAACAGGAGCGAGCCCAGGCTGGTGTCTTGCCTGTATTCATTCCCTTGCCTACGCCATTCCTTAGGGATGGATTTTTCATTCTTAAAGCCTCACCCAGCTCTCCCGTCCCCACTCGTCTCAGCACCCATGGGTGCCCATGGGGTCCTTCCCAAAGCCTTGGAGCAGAAGGCAGATCACAGAATGGTTTGGGTGGNCTCAGCCTGTCCCCACAGCAGAGGGGCTCCAGCCCCCCCAGCATCTCCGGGGCCTCCTCCAGCCCCACTCCAACAGCTCCATGTCCTTCCTGTGCTGAGATGAGGGAGGAGGGACAGAGGCATTGGCAAAACCTCTCCTGATCCTTAGCTCTCTCCCAGCAAGGGCCGTGGAAGGAGGGCGATGGAGAGCTCTGAGCCTGGAGCCCGGATCGCTGCGCCCAGCCGGGGGGTGGCTGCACCCCATCGTTGCTGCCGGGCTGGGGGGAGGCTGCAGGGGTCAGGACAGGGATGGGGGGCACAGGAAGGGCTGGCAGAGAAGAGCCAGAAGGGATGCGGGAGAGCAGAGGCAAACCCACTGCCAGCACCGATCCTGCCCGGTGCTGTGGTCAGGGAAGATGCGGCCTGTGCTGTGGTCTCCCTTGGCTCGTCCGCCTCGGAGGAGCAGCTCCGCTCCTGCTGGTTTTGCTGAGCTGTGGCGGTGCCGAGCTGGGTTTGTGCGGCGAGCGCTGCGTGCAGGGTGGGCGATGGCGCAGGCGCTCGGGCCGTGGGTGCGGGAGTCAGGGTCCAGCCCGGTGGGTTCTGCTCCAACCCCACTTTCCGGCTGATATTCTGGTTTTTAGGAAGCTCTTCTTGGCCTCCCATTCCAGATGCTGAGCCGTGGGCCACCAGAGGGCAGGCAGGGCTGCGGCATCCCTGCGGCTGGGAGGGAGCCCACTGCCTTACTGGGTGGTGGGAGAGCAGGGGATGGGTCGGGGGAGGGACAACCATGCCATGAGACCTGGGCAAAGGAGAACATGGAGCCCAGGTGGCTGGAAACTCTCCCCCAGACCCCTTCCTGGGCTTGGCGGCAGGGGAGGGGTGTCAGAGCCATGGCAGGCGGTGGGGAGCGGTGGCAGAGGAGCGGGGTGCGCTGGGCCTGGGTCCCCAGGTCCTGCCGGTCACTGCTCTGCAGCACCCGGCAGTGACTCCTTCTCTCTTCCTCCCCGTCACTCATGCGACACCGGGGACTCTCATATCCAGGTCTCCCTGGATGCAGGAGAACCCGCCAGGCTGTGCCCGCGCGGCCCCGGACTGACGTAGGAGACACGGCCAGGCACAGCCCACGGGTCCTGCAGTGATCAGTGGCCGGGCTGTGTCCACCCCCAACCAGCAACACTGACCCAAAGTGCCACCCTTTGGCCAAGGAGCATCTCCTGCGTGTCCCTGACAGAGCACGTGCCCGGGCACGGGGCACGCACACCACCGTGGCCGGGTGGTGATGCTCCTGTCCCACGCGGCACCCATCCCCTGCGGAGCAGCTCCAGCTTGTGCTGGGAGCTGTGGGAGAGATGGGGCAGCCCCACCACTGCCTGGGGAGAGGCCAGTACTCCTCCCAGTGCCTGCCGGGATGCGCCAAAGAGCAGAGGAGGAGCCGTGTGGGGTTAGCACAGTGCAGCTTTATTTCCATGGTGGGGGGACGAGGTTCTCCCCCATGGGCTCACATCCCTCAGTACAAACCTCCTCAGTGGCCCGAAGCCATAACCCACCATGGCTTTTGCTAGCCCTGTGGCTAGCTGCAGCACCCCTCCTCCACAGACAGGGCTCCCGCGGAGGGGCAGGACGACAGCCGTGTTTGCCCCTCGCGTACTTACGCAGCCCTTCTGATTCCCAGATGCAGAACGGCCAGGGAAGGGCCGGCCACCCCACCCAGCAACCCCCTGGATGTCGGGAGGCCACTCAGCTCCTGCTGGAGCAGGGACTGGACAGGGTGGGATGCCGGTAGGAGGCTGCCAGGCTTGGGCTGGCTGAGGAGCATCTCCCAAGCGTCCTGTGGGACCTTTGTTCCCTCTTGGGATGGCGACAGGGCCACCCAGGCAGGTCTGCAGGTAGCTGCACCTTGCTCAGACCATTTTCACCAGTTGGGCAGGGACAGGTCACCATGGTGGGAAGCGGAGAGCAGGCGGCAGGGCTGGATGCCGAAAGGGGGCTGCGCATGGCAGAGGAGGGGGGGGTGGGGGGTGTCTCCATCTCCCCCTCACTCGTGGCTGGGGGGGGGGGGGGGCACTTGGGGCTGCCACACCGAGAAGAACAAAGCCAGCACTTGGGTCTGGTGCCTATAAACCCCCTGACAGACACAGCTCAGCTACAGGGACGCACACACGCACACGCACTGGACCACAGCACTCCCCCGGGGGGCACAGATGAGGGCGACGCGGGGGGCAGGAGGAGGTGGGGGTCAAAGCTCTGGCCTGGCACCAGGCAGAGCCACCCAGACCAGGAGCCCGGTGGGCTGTGGCTGAGGGCAGGTCCCGCCATGCCCTGCCCCATCGCCTCCTGCCCCTCACCGCGACGCGCGGCGCTGCCCAGGGCCACGGTGGGCAGCGGGGAACCACGGGGAGTCGCATCACCCCTCCAACGCCTCTCTCCAAGAGTGCTGCAGACTGCGAAGAGAACTGAAAAGTGCTTAGAAAAGAGAGAAACCCCTAGAAAACCCACCCCGGACAAGAGCCCCACCTCACCTCCCTGCCCAGAGCATCCCTGCTGGCCCGGGGCAACACCACAGAGGAAGGGGGGGCCGGGGCCGGGGCCAGCTGGGGTGGGAGGCACAGGGAGCACCTGGGCTTGCCCCATCCCTGCCCTCTACACCAAGGCGTAGTCAAACTGGCCCCTCTCCAACCCCTCCTTGTGGTCAGTCCAGGAGGAGGCGGGCATGCGGCTGTAGGGGTCCAGCAGGATGCGGAAGCAGCGCACCATCAGCATCACCAAGAAGACCAGGAGGAAGATGACAAAGGCAAAGACGGTTTTCTGCTCGGCATCCATACCCGCGGCACCGGCTGGGTGCTCCACCAAGGAGGGGGAGAGCAGTTCATAATCCATCGTCGATGCATCATTCATGGCAGAGGCGAGGAGCGTGTGGGCAGGGCGCATTCGGGCAGCCGGCGTCAGCCTCCCGCTCTGCCCACGCACCCACAGCACGGGTTACTCCATAGCCACCAGCGCCGCTACGCCGAGCTTGGGATTCGCTCCTGCCCAGGCCGAGAGCTCCTGGAGGGGAAAGCAGAGATGGTGAGGGAGGAGGAACTGGCCACCGCTAAACAACCAGGGGCAGGAAAGGGCAGGGAACTTCACAAGAAGACCCCTGAGCTCAAGAAGACGCTTGTGAGGGGCACAAAGCCATGGGATGGGTGGGAAGTGCAGAGCTTGCTCCTCCGGTGACAAATCCCCAGCAATCCCTGGAGAGGGTGTCCACCTGCCAAGCACAGTGCTGCAGGACCCTTTTGGGTTCAGGTGTCCTGAATCGTAGGACAATTCACACCAAAAAGGACCTCAGCTGAGGAGTCCG
This sequence comes from Rhinoptilus africanus, assembly GCA_013400135.1. NCBI lineage: Eukaryota > Metazoa > Chordata > Aves > Charadriiformes > Glareolidae > Rhinoptilus > Rhinoptilus africanus. Next base: position 196,482 of record VXBO01010091.1, read on the forward strand.
AGCGGGCTGCTCAGGGCTTTGGGGCCCTGGGCTTGAAGTTCTCCCAGGATGGGCACAAGCTTAGAGTTTGCCCAGTCCTAAGGAGGGACATGTATATGGCTCCTGTATTTCCCTCGGCACAATGACTGCCTTTGGGCTTGCACCAGGTCTAGAAGAAGCTGAGTCTTGATGGAGAAGGTGGACACCTACCTCACCGCAGCTGCGTGGGGACACTAGCATTGCCACTGCGGCAGGAGGAGGAGACGGCTGTGTCCAAACAGCCACGTCACTGCAGAAAGGTCTCCAGGGTCCAGCTTTCTTGGGCTAGGGATGCAAAGCAGAAGGACAAAGATGGCACAAGAGGTTAGAAGGACCACAGCCTCTAGGAGTCATAGCAAAACACCACAAGGCACCTCTGAAGTTCTCAGTGTCTCTCGTCAGACCAGCACTGGATGGAGCTCACATCAGGGAACATCCACACCAACCTCCCCCTGCAGCATCCCGGAGCCTGAGTGCTCTCCGTGCTCTGGAGACTCCATAAAACAAAAAACAAAAAACAAAAAAAAAGAAAAAAGAAAAAAAACCACCCAAACCCAAGAAAACCCTCTGGGAAATATCAGGAAACAGCCCTCCCAGGCAGCAATATTGCACAACAGCAGTGGGAAAGTAAAAGGCAGAGCCCAGTCCCAAGGCCAAGGCACCCAGAGAGGCACCGGAGCAGGTTCAGCTCGGCTCTGACTGGGGACCTGCTCCCTCTCCTCTCTCCACGGCTCCTGGGACACCAGGAGGGGCAGCGCTTGCAGGCTTTAAAAATCATTTCATCTAACAGCAGCAAAATAAAGGGCACGAGTAGCAACAGGGTGAGCACAGCGGCTCTCGGGCTTTTCACCCCAGTTATTTGGTACGATCCCTTCCCAGACACGGTCTTGTGACTGGAGCAGACATGGGCCGTCTGTACGGCGCTGGGCGATCCAGCCCGGCTCCCCCTTGGGACAAAATGCCACCATGGGGGTGGCGAGCCCTCAGCTGGCATCCCTGCATCAATATTTGACCAGGGAATCTCTGAACCCCCAAACACTGACCGCCCCAAACAAGCTGTTTTGGCACTTCCGTGCGTAGCAGCTTCCCAGTTGCCTGCTGAGGCTCCGGATGTGCCCTCTGGGGCTGAGCGGGGGGCTTTGCCCTGGTTTGTCACATCTACACTGTCACAGGCAAGTACCCACTGCAGCCCCCCCCCAAGGGGAACTGTAGCTACATCCCATGTCACGATAAGAGGACGTTGGCCACCCCTAGTGTGACTCCATCCAGAAGTCCCTCAGATTGTCACGCTTCCATCCTGCTGGGGTTTATCCGTCCCCCCAGATATCCCCACCTGAGCACGGGGTACAGACGTAAGTTAAAAAAGGTTCCCACATCATAGACTCGTTCAGGTTGAAAAAAGCCCCTTCAGATCATCGAGTCCAATGGTAAACCCAACACTGCCAAGTCCACCACCAAACCACGTCCCTCAGCACCACGTCTACCCGTCTTTTAAATCCCTCTGGGAATGCTAACTCCACCACTTCCCTGGACAGCCTGTTCCAGTGCTTGACAACCCTTTCGGTGAAGAAATTTTTCCTAAAACCCATCCTAAAATTCCCCTGGCTCAACTTGAGGGAGGGTGGGAGGATGAGTGACCGCTGCTGGAGGAGCTTCCACCTGGGCAGAGAGCAGTGGGGTCTCCCCTTCCCAGCCAGTGGGTGATGGCTCCACGTTGTCCTGTCTAGGGGAGGAATAACCACCCATGGAGGACCACTGATGGGACAGAGCATCCCCCTCCTCTCCACGGAGGTCTCTGTGGATGGGCGCAGCTCTACAGCCTCCATCTCCTTGAGGAGCTCCTGGTGCCCTGGGAACCCTCAGGAACGCCCTGGGCTTTGCAGGCATTGTGTTGCAGGGGCATCGCTGCCTCCCCGCTGCACTTCTCCAGGCTCGGGGGAGGGTCACGCGTCCCACGGACACACCTGGGTTAAGAAAAATCCCCCTTCGTGGTTCTCGCTGCCAGCGATGCTCAGGACAGGCCCTGCTGCAATACAAGTGACCCAAGCACAAATCACGTCTCTGGAGATGCCCAGCTGACTCACAGCAAAACACAGGGAGGAACAGGCACATTCAGGACAAAAATACAAGATTTTTCTACGAAACAGTATGCCTAGTATTATTTCCTACAGTACTCAGGGTAAAGGATTTCCCTCTCATTTGGGATGTGTTGCTTTTTCATTACTGTGTGAAGAATCAGCTCTTAATTTCCCGGGAATTTTGAGCACAGCAAAAAAAAAAAAAAAAACCCACTGATAAGACAGTTAAATGAAGGCAGCTGTTATTTAAGGAACATTTGAGTGAGTTTTATTAAGATTCATGTTCCCTTAGTAACTAAAAAGAATACACGAGCAAGGAAATTGCTTAATAGGGACAGATCTCACAAAGGAGGAGGATCGCTGCGGTGAGATTCTTCTGGGTACGCAACACAAATTAAATGTTAATTTGGGAACGGCAAAGACCTAATGAGATACGTGTTTAAAAAGAGGTACAGAGCGGTGTTTAACGATGCGGGATGCCGCCTGGATGGGGGGGGGCTCACCCTTCCCACTGCAGACACCTCCGAGGTGAGAATCCGAGTGGGCAGGGGAGGGAGGTTCTGGGGACGCAGCAGGGATGGGGCTGCACGACGCTGGCGTGACTCAGCCCACGCTCTGGACAACAGGAAAGCAGGAGGGGGACTTTCTCCAAGGGCATGTGGTGATAGGACCAGGGGTAATGGCTTCAAACTGGAAAAGGGGAGATTTAGGTTAGATAGCAGGAAGAAATTCTTCACTATGAGGGTGGTGAGGTGCTGGAACAGGTTGCCCAGAGAAGCTGTGGCTGCCCCATCCCTGGAATTGTCCAAGACCAGGTTGGACGGGGCTTGGAGCACCCTGGGCTGGTGGGAGGTGTCCCTGCCCAGGGCAGGGGGGTGGAACCAGGTGGTCTTCAAGGTCCCCTCCAACCCAAACCCTTCTGTGGCTCTATGGACTGCACCCAGACACTTCTGCTAGAGACAGATTCTTCCACCCTTTAAGTCCATGTAGCTTTTGCCCAGGAGTCAAGACCTAGAAATAGGTAGCGGATGGGAAAGCACAAGAGCCTGGAGAAGAGAAGGCTCCAGGGAGACCTTACTATGGCCTTTCAGTACTTCAAGGGGGCTTATAAGAAAGATGGGGATGGGGTAATGGTTTTAAACTGAAAGAGGGGAGATTTAGACTGGATATCAGGAAGAAATTTTTCACTGTGAGGGGGGTGAGCCCCTGGCCCAGGCTGCCCAGAGAAGCTGTGGCTGCCCCATCCCTGGAGGGGTTCAAGGCCAGGTTGGACGGGGCTTGGAGCAGCCTGGGCTGGTGGGAGGTGTCCCTGCCCAGGGCAGGGGGGGCACTGGGGGGGCTTTAAGCTCCCTTCCCACCCAAACCATTCTGTGATTCTAAATGTCCAAAGCTGAATCAGAGCCTAATTAGGAAAAGCAGCTGGAGAAAGTCTTCTATGTCAGCCAAAAAGCAATTTCTGGATACCAGCATTTCAGGTATTGCTTACTTCCAATTTCCAGTGGAGTAATCTCGCTCGAAAAAAAAAAAAAGAAAAAAAAAACCTGTTCCTCCTCCGAACAGTTTACTCCCACCAGCAAACAGAAGATGAAGCCGGGAGCCTTGGCACAGCCCTGCTTCCCTCTGAGTCAGTGCAGGGGACGCGGAGAGGGGACCCCAGCTCTGGATCCGGGGTCCCAGTGAGAAAGACTCCCCCCCAAGTCACGGGTAAATTTGGGCGCTGAGAGGTTAAGTCAGCTTCGCAACATCTAGCACTGAAATGGGTGCGTTTTAGCAGCAATAATTAAAAAAAAAGACCCTCCCACGATTCGCACAATGAAGCAGAATCGCCCCAGAAAGGCTTGATCCGCTCAAAGAATCAGGCTGGAAGATGACAGGACCTGAGCCAGCGCGGAGAGGGCTTTCATTGCACAATGTCGTGGATGCAGGCCAACAACTAGGGAATTACTCGGTTTACACACTTTTAAATATACCCAAATTAGTACTTTTATAACCCAAAATAGACATCTGCAATTATATAACAATGAGAAACGAGACCGATGTCTTATAAGGAGAAAGCGGAGCTCGTTTTGATGGAGGAAAGTGAGGAGGGGCTAAAATGCTTAAATTCGAACGAAGCTTTTGTAGGGACGAGAAGAAAATGCCTGCGCGCAGAACAAGAACCGGAGCAAATTCAACGGGACGGTGCTAAAATAACCCCATCTTGAAAAGCGCGGCCCAACTCTTGCTGCCCGTACAAATCGATTTGAGACCTCAAGAAGAAAAATCTGATAGAAAGATGCATCCTGGGTTCCTGGAAATGTCTAAAAGGGATGGTTCTGTGACCAAAACGAGCAGGGTGTCACCGGCACTGGCCGAGGGCTCCGTCAAAGGGCTGCGAGAGCGTCTGCTGCTCAGTGGGAGCCGGGGGGGGGGTCCCGCAGGACCCAGCTCCGTGTGCTCCCCTGGGTTAACATTGAGCACATCGCCCAACGTGGGGCACAATCACCCGGTGCCACCGGGCAGCAAATGCGCTCGCCGGGGAGGTCTGGAAGCAAACGGCCTAGCGAGGATGGCAGGCAAAGGAGTTTCTGCCTCAGGAGGAGGATTTCTTGGCCCAAAGCTCCTCGGGGGTGGGAAAAGGCTTTACTTGCGAGTGCGGCGGGGCTGTGGTGCTCCCTCCGTCCTTCCCGAAGGGTCCGTCGGCAGCGATGGGTGCTCGTCCCTGCTGGGTGCCTTTCTGGGATGCGCATCCTTGTGCTGGCACTGTCAGGAGGAGCTGGCGGAGCGGCCGAATTCTCCGCCGGGTTTGCATTGCCTTTTTCAGTAAAAGTTGCCACTGGGTCAAACGAAGGAATCCCGCTGGGTCAAACAAAGGAATCCAGCTGGGTCAAACGAAGGAATCCCACTGGGTTACGGTGCGGCTGCCAGCATAAGCACAGCCCAGGGGCTCTGCCAGGGGAAGCTGAACCTCCAACGGGATGCAGACCCCTGGAGCCAAGAGCTGCGCCGTGTCCTCAGAGCTATTTCTGCCCCAGGAAAAAGCAGGTTGTGCCCCTCCCGGCTGGTGGGCGCTGAGAGCACCGGGACGTGCTCATGGGCTGCACCCTGCAAACAGGGCTGGGGCTCTCCCCATGTATTTCTGTCTTCCCTTCCTGTGCGTCCCGAAGCCAAATTGCCACGTTGTCCCTGGAAATCTGGTCCTTTCTTTACCACCGATTGCCAGCGCGGGGCTCAAGCAGGGGCCATCTCCTCTGTCCCTCCCCAGCAGACAGCCAGGCCCGGCGGGAGCAGAGAGGTTTCCCATTTCAGGAATTCTGCTGGGGTCTCGTCTTCCCAGCTTCCCTCTCACTGCTTCCATGGAGGTACCTGAGCCATAACCCCAGCACTCTCCACTGAACATCCCTGGCAGGGAGGGACCCTCCTGCCCCCACCGAGGCGGGTTCATGTGTTGCACAGACCCAGGAGGGACACTGAGACCCCCCCGCCTTCATCCTGGCTGTGTCTGAAGCACCCATGGGGCATATCTCACCCTGGCCAAGGGACCACAGCCCAGGTCTGGGCTCCTGTCTGTCAACGCATGATAGCTACAGCAGGGTCCTGGGGGGTCCTTCATGAACCCTTTCCATCACCCAGCCCTGTTAGGGCTCAGCGTGTGGTTGGACAAGGACATATGGGGCCCAGGAGACATCCTGCCATGGGTCTAGACCCAAGGAAGACCCCATGTCTCGGCAGGATCCCCCAGTTGGGCTGATGGCGACCGATGTCCCCTCACGCTCTAAAGCCTGCTCACAACATCTCCCTTCAAGCACGTTCCACCACAAGGAATGGCGGGACAGGCTGGGACTCCAGCCCAGCACATCTGTACCCCAAACAGCGCTGTAAGAGCTTGGCCAGTCTTCTGCTAGACCAGCCCATGGCTAATGGGAAGGCCACCTTCTCCACCACCACTTCTCCAAACCCCGGCAGCTACCACGGCGGATGGCAGCCGTGTCAGATGAGCAGACTCCGGACATGGAGGGGAGCACCGAGCAGACTAGGCCGCGGCAGGAACGCGAGACATTGAGTGTGAGGGATGTCCCATCCACTTTTTTTGCAAGACAAGGGAACAAGGGGGAGGTTTAGCCCAGCCCCAGCTAAGCAGAGATGCTTCCCCCAAATCCCAGGCTCTGTGAACCCCAGGGCAGCACGAGAAGCCCGGCCAAGCACAGGGCTCTGCAGCACACCCTCCATGTGCCCCCTCTCCATGGTCATCCCAGCACACATGGAAAACCCACTGCTGCCAAACCAAGAAGAAAACAACTCCCCGGGAAAGGTTACTCCCACCCATCCCACCCCAAAGCCCAGTCTCCTGCCCTCTCCAGCCGCANACGGCGTGAGCGCCAGCGAGGGGATAGGGATGGGGATGGGGATGGGGATGGGGATGGGGATGGGGCAGGGATGGTACCTGGCTGCCACGGGCTCCTGGCTCCATCACTTGCCATCTCGAGGGAAGGAGCAGCCGCCTCTCTCCTGGAGAGCGCAGAGGGAAGGCAGCTGCTCTTCACTCAGGCTGGAGCGGGTTCCTATGGCGATGCAGAATCAATTATAATAAAAGGTGGAGCACAGCAATTGGAGAGGAGAGAAGTTTCGTGAGCTGCCTGCCTGGGAAAAGCCAGACCGTGGGAGAGCACAGGGCTGGGGGCTGAGCCTGCCCGTTCCCAAGCTATGGCTCCTGCATCCCTGTGTTTCCCCTCAAAAGCCCCTCCAATCCCCAGGGCAACGTGCATCACTGACCCTCCAAGACATCCAAGTCCCCTCTCCTTCAGCAGTGTGTCCATGTCTGTTCCAGATCCATGGCGCCAGTCCTGGCAGCCTGAGATGCTCCGGAGCAATTTCAGCATCCAGGCCACTGCGTGCTGCACCCACGACAAGGGACTGTGCATCAAAGAGATGCTGGGGGACACAGCCGGCCATGAAGATGTTGAAGAGACTGTAAAAATCTCACTGCAGCCCCACATGCACCTTCCCGTCCCAGGCTCAAGCAGCGGTCCAGCTTTCTGGGATGCTTGCAGGGAGTCACACCCAGCTGGCAGGGAAAGGTGCCCAGGCTCTGGGAGCTCTCCAGGAACCTGACTACATGCCTGGACCCGGACCAGGAGCCCAGCACAGCCCTGCCGCCCAGCAGTCCCACACAAGCTCCCAGAGGATGAGCGTGCGTCACTGGCTCTGGCTGCGGCTGCCTCCCACCTGCCTGCCCTCCCACCCCCGCCAGCCAGACCTCTACCAGCAAACTCGAAGGATGCATTTTTCCGCTCTGGAGAAAAGACAACAGGAGCCTTGGAGCTTGAAGAGATGCAATTTGGAGGAAGAACTAGCACCAGATGGTTGGTGACCACCACCAGGACAGAGTGACCATAGGGTTGTGTCCCACACCCAGCACCGAGGCACGTCCTCAAAGCTAAAGATGCAGCAATAAGAGGGTCCAGGCCCCTGGGGGTTGGCAGGTGAAAAATGACCTGCAAATAATTATACTCAGTCACGCCACCAAAACCCCAGGTTCTTGGCACAGCCTGGCTGTCTGAGCTCCTCCCAGGGCCCCAGCAAGAAGGATCTGGCCGTTCCCAGCCACTCCATGGACATTTTCAGGTCAAGCCCTGGGAGCGGGATGCCCCTTTGAGCACAGTTTCTCCCCTGAGCCACCTCTGCTTTGGCCATGTATGGCTCATGGCACCTGCTGAGCATCAGATCATGGCAAGTCCCCATGAAAGAGAGAACAGAAGAGAGCTCAGGTCCTGGTGTAGAGGAGCTCCAAGGGGATAGAAGCAGGTAGGAGGAGGAGGAGGAGACTTCTTGTGAGGGAAACAAGGGGGGAAACCCACTGCTAGCTGCTCTGGGACTCATCGCTCCTCATCCAGGTGCTCAGGAGGGGACAGAAAAGACTCCAGCTGGCTGTTGGAGGCAACTGGAAATGTGGCTTAGGTGCCAAGGTTGCAAGTAGCTGCCGGGAGCCGATGCAATCCCTCCCCACGTTGCTTCCCCTTTTACAATTTCAGCGATTTCCCCAGTGCAAAAAATTCACCCTGCAAAAATTAATCACCAAACCGTAAAAGCAAACTCCTCTATGTGTAACGGTACCGGAGGAGCATAATTGTGATCCCCAGCCCCTTCAGCACAGTGCAGCATGCCCTCTTCCTACAATGAGGTGATTCATTGTAAATATCTGGAAATAACCACCCAATTTCCTGCGCGATCTATCTTCGCCGCTAATTGAAATGCTTTTTTTTTTTTTTCTGAAAGGTGCCTACAGAGAGCATTCTCACGCTTAATCAGTGCAGGGAACGCTCACTGCCTGGGGCAAAGGGGAGACGGGAAACATTAGTGGCCTCCCTGCAAAATTAATATTGCTTTGCTCATTGTCTGTCCTCTGGCAGGACGAGGAGCGTGTGAACGAGCAGCTCCTACGGGCCTTCGCATCCCTGGGAAGAGCCCTGGGAGCCTTTTGTGCTCTCTGGTTCATTGGTTGTGGAGCCCTGCCCCCTGCAAGCCGCAGGATCCACTCGTGTCGAGGGTCCTCGGATCCCCCCTGACGATGGGTACCCACTGGCAGAGCATCCTCCACGCGGTCCACCCCAGCCCGACTCAGCCCAGTATAGCCCAGTCCATTCCAGCCCACCTGAGCCCAATCCAGCTGAGTCCAGCCTAGTTAAGCCTCGTCTAACCCTCCCTTTGGCCCCACAGCCATGATTTTCACGTGTCTCGTGCACCATGATGAGCCGTGTAACTTGCCACCTCTTGAACGTCGCAGCTCCTGGCCAGGATGAGACCCCCCTGAGCTGGTCACACACCAGCAGTGTCCAAACTCATGATGGCAGCTGGTCCCTGAGATGATGCCAGGCATTTTCATCATTCCCAGCTGTTTCAGACCCAAATTTCTGTGGGCTTCCCCTTGGCTCATTTACCCACCGCCCCATCCCTCTCCATGTGACTGCGTCTTTCCTGGACACCCTTTGTCCCAGGCTGTTGGGTTGTGAGCACAAGGGAGCACAAACCAACCCCTCCCCAGCTGCCCTGGCACTTTGCATGCTTTCCATGAAGGTCTGCTCCACCTTTTGCTCCTGTTTCTAAGCCCCATCTGTGGAGAGGGGTCCTCAGTGCCTCCCCCAGCCTTCCCCCTCCCTCAGAAGCGGGGTGCCACGCACAGAGGTGCTGTGGAGACCCGGGCTGCAGCCAGAGGGGACCGTCCCGTGCCCTGGGGCATCCTCTGTCCTTCTGTCCCGTGCCCCAGGGCACCCTCTGTCCTTGGCTCCTGTGTCAGACTGTGACAGCAGCTCTGCTCCATGGTGGATGCTGTGGCTGCATCCCAATGAGTTCCTGCTGATTTTATCTCCTTTAGACTGATGAGGGTTGTTTGTGCAAACACAATTACTTCAGCCGAGGGCTCTCCATGAGCCCAGCCATGTTCTGGGCTGGGCAGGATTTCCCTTGCTGGGATTGCCTCCAGCAGAGCAGGCTGCATCTGCGACACCGACCAGTCCCTTCGTGCCGAGCGAGAGCCAGGAGAAGCGGGAATCTGAGTGCTGAGCATGCAGGAGCGGGGCTCCCAGCTGATCTTCCCAAAAAACACCGGGAATGGCATATCCATGAGCAGCGGTGCCGTGGTGTCAGTTGGGATGGAGTTAACTTTTTTCACCAGCGGCTGGTGTAGCACTGTGGTTTGGATTTGGGAGGAGAAGATACTTTCCATGGCACACTGGTGGCTTTGGTTGTTGCT
>VXBO01010091.1:206497-236247 GCA_013400135.1 Rhinoptilus africanus
GACACAGCCGGGACAGCTGACCCCGACTGACCACAGGGACATTCCACACCTTGGGATGTCACCCTCAGGATATAAAGCTGGGGGAAGAAGAAGGAGGGGAGGGGGAACACGACATTCAGAGTGACGGCATTTGTCTTCCCAAGTCACCGTTACGCATGATGGAGCCCCACTTCCCTGGGGAATGGCTGAACACCTGCCCACCGATGGGAAGGAGTCAATTAATTCCCTGTTTTGCTTCCAGGTTTTGCCAGCACAGAGTCCGCTTTTCTCCTAGTTTTATTTGCTGTCCTGCACTGATCCTCACCCCTCGCAGCAGTGTGCCCTTTTCCCCTGACCCTCAGCAGACAGAGAGGAGCCTGGAAGCCTAAATCCAACTGCTTTAAGACTTTTGTCTTGAATTTCTCCAGCTCCTCCTTAAGTCTCCCTTAAAAAGTGGGGGAATCACTATGTGGGGAGCTTCCCGCTCTGCCCTCATTTCTTGGAAGGGTTTCAGAGCTGGAAGGTATCCTTCTGCCGGAGATTTTGCCTCTTACAACAACAACAACAAAAAGAGCTGGATGAGCCTCAGGGAAAACTCGGGACACGAGTTCCCGGAGGCACGTGGAAGACACTGGCATTCAGAAATATCGATCCTGACGCACTTCGGAGCAGGGATTTAATACTGCGCCGCAGCCGGCACAGGCACTGCCCCAGCAGAGCACCAGGAAGGGTGGTCCAGGCTTTGGATTACGCTGAACTAATTGCACCGTGGAGACGGCGAAGGAGTTTGTGCTGCCTGGACTTGATAATTAAATGAGGTTCAGCCTTTGCATTATCTCACCACTCGGCCAAGCACTTTTGCAAGAAAAAAAATGGAGTGTTTCTCTAATCAAAAATCTATTCACCTATGAAAAGCAATAAATCTCAGAAAGGGATCTAAGCACTTTTTTTTAGTGCTGACAAAGTGATATTGTAAAATACTGCAGTGGTTGCACTGGGTAAAACCCTGTGGCACGGAATGACTGTTTTTGTCTTTGAGGACAGTGACTGCAAATGCACACTTGGATGCGTCAGTTTGAGGCAAAAATAGTTGCCCACGGCTCAATGAAAGCCATTCTTTATTCATGCAGGTTTCCCCAATAAAGATTTTAATTTAACTGCCAATGGCAATTAACAAAAATTAACTCCTGAGTTATTGGGAGACTGGGTTGCAGCAAGGGCTGCTTCAGAAGGGCTGGAGGACTCAGGGAAGCTTCTCGCCTCCCCCTCGTCTGAAGGCAACGTCCTGAGCCACCGCCGCCTGCCAAGGAGCGAGCTCAGATACACCCACTCCATTTCTTAATGCCCTGAGACGGGCAGGGCTCATGGCACGCTCCCATCCCCTTTCCTGGAAAGTACCAAGTGCCGACCTGAACCTCCCTTCCGAGGGCTGAGGACACTTTTCTCAACGAGCTTGGGTGACAGGGAAGGAAGAGAGTGTCCTTCCCAGGTCTCACCCAGAGCTCTCAGGAGCAGCCGACTCCTCCGTAATGGCAGCTGATCAAGCAGAGAATTGCACCTCATTACTCTTCCCTGCGAGCCAAGCTCAGCTTTGCAAAGCTATTATGGATAACATGAATGATGCTTTATAGTTGACCTGCTCTTTGATATCTGCAAGTGCTGCGACCCCTCCCTGCGCAGCCCCAGCAGCTTCCAAGAGCTCCCTGAACCATTATGGAGAGAGGAGGAGAGGAACCGTGGTCCTCCCGGCACTCCAGCACCTGCAGAGTTCATGACCACGTCACCTCCAGGTCCTCTGCAGAGCAGGGACCGCAATAGTCACAGTCAGTCCTGGAGAGGACCAAGTCATGGCAGGGAAAGGTCATGGAGATACGGTTCCTAGGCCGTATCTTGGAGGGGGAACAGGAAAGTACAGTGCAAAGAGAGATGACCAGCTGCTGTGGGCCCCAAGCCTGCACATTCCCCATCTGTTTGCATCGCATAAGAGAAGCATCCCAAAGGTCTTTGCTCCCAGAGGCTGCTGCCAGCACAACTTCTTCCTGAGAGACACACTTAGTCTTAAGAAAGTCCAGGACGGATGTGTCACCAGCTGCTGTGGCTTTGTTGGCTGGCATTGGTCAGTAGGCTGTTGATAATGGACTATTGAGATCTCCTACTTGATCATCTAAGTTTGACCGACGGGGTCCATATAATTCTCTTGAAGACAAACTGCTCCACTGCTGGTGACCAAGAGCCCAAGGGCTCACCTGAGTGCCTGAGCCAAGGCTGGGGTGCAGAATTTGGAGCTGTCACCAGACAAAGACCAAGCTTTAAGCAAATGTTTGCTATCTTTTGAAGCAGACCCTCCTCTGGAAAAAAGATCCCTTGGACTCAGCACAGCCAAAGGCAAAGCAGCCCCTCCTGCACCCCCAGAAGGTGTCCAGAGAAGGGGCTCCGCTCTCCTCACCAAGCAGCGATGCCAAGGGGTTGGCCAGGTTATTGGCAGCTGCTGGATTAAGTGCCCAAATCCACAGCTAAGGAATGTTATTGATGTTGCAAGGTCAAGCTACTTAAAAGCTGGGATTTGCCAGACAGAAGGTTGTCTCAGCCACTTTAATTAGCCCCCCTTCTGCAACAGCATTATGATACAGCAATTAATGACAAAATCACTCACTGTTTCTTCCGATGCCTGGGCAGCTGTTCAATGTCTCTGCTTATTTTCCTTTTTCAGTGTTTGGCCTTGCCATTCCACGTGCTGCATCCAGCCCTGTTTGGACTACAAGACTGTGAACCCCCTCGCCATTGCTAAGGTGGACCCGAGCTCCAGGCCTGCTGGAGAATCACCCCCCCGGGACAGAGGGTGAGGACAGACAGGGAGCTGGGAGGAATTTATTGCTGGTTTCACTCTCATCTCACCAGATGCATGAACTGATGTTTTCCTCCCATGGACAAAAGTGGGCCAATGAAGAGGTAATCATCAGCAGCGTGTCTTGTCTCGGGTTCTGTTCTAAAAGACAGCAGTTTTCTCTGCAACAAGAAGGAAACATAAGATTCCTCTGATTTCATTTAAGCCAAAATTTTCCTTCCAAAAAGAAAAACTGTACCCTGCGGTAGCTCCACAGCAAGCTCTTGTTAACAGGTAGAGCTGGCGCAGTGACAAGCAATCAAGGTATGAGTTTACAACAGAAGCCACTAGGCAACCCTGGCTCCACAGGAGACAGGAAAATGAGGGAAAACCTGGTCTTTTTATCCCAGATCTGGCACACAGGACTGTTGAGGGCGACAGAGCTGCAGGAGCCCTGTTGAAGGCGCCACATTGCACACACGACATTGCACGATGGAGCTGCTGAAGTCCTTGAAATAGCAGCTCTGCTCCTCCTGAGATGGGAGGTGGCTTTCATCCCCCTCCCCTCATCGGATGGTCAGGAACCTTCTCATTTCCAGCTCCGTTGTGTCCCACCCAGGTCCACACATGGATTCCCAGACCTGCTGGTCACCAGGAACCTTTCCTGCTTGTGTGACACCAGCTGAGAGCCACCGTGTGCCCACAGGAAGGACACAGGGGAGCGGGGCTGGAAACACCCGGCTACTGGGGTGTTGTGGGGCAGGGAGAGAGCGCGCCTGCCTTCCTCTAATTAGTGTGAATCATTAAATAAATTGTCCCCTTCCCGACTTCAGCATGTGTTAGTGAAATAGCTCTATCAAAGCTGCCTTGTCAGGGGACAAGAAGTATCTTTCTGCTGGGATTATACAGCCGTGGAATTATCCCTTGCCTTTGACAAGATCAATTAATTACTTCAAAGTCATTTGCAGTAATAAATTAACTTCTCTTCTTTCCTCCCCGTTAAGCTGGAGCATAGCTGCTGAGCAAATAGCAGTATCTGGGCAGGCACACAGTGCCCAGCTTGTCACCCCCCTGGCTGGGCTCTGAAGCAGATGAAGGCTGAATTTTCCTCCCTGGGGGTCTCTGCTGGGGTCCCTCGGCTCGCTGCCCGGCCACGCTGCGGCTCTGCCATCCTGGGCACCTCCGGGGTCTCCCTGCCCCTCGTTGTCACAGCCAGGGACGCGCACGGGCTCTCCACCACCACCCTGAGCAGGCGTCTTCAAGCTGGTCATGCCCTGCAGCCCAACTCATTCCTGCAGATGGGGTTTACTTCCCTGTTTCTACTCAGACACTGGATGAAATGCTCAGCAGCAGTTACATCAACCCCAAGCTCTCCCCATATGTCCCACACTCCTCCCAGGGGTGATGGGCAAGGGTCCTTGCCTGGGGAATCTGCCTTGAGAACACTAAGGAGAGGCTGGAAGGACTCCAGAAGAGGCTGAGAAGGGGAACAAGGTCCTGGAGCAATAGTGTCTGGGGGCCAGGAAACACAGGCATAAGGAGCGCACCTAGACTTTGAGTCCAAAGGAGAAGACTCTTGACATCGCAGGCCAGTAGCAGGGGGAACCACGACCTGAAGTGAGACCAACAGAGGAGGAACGCACCTATGGCTGCAGACAAGCAACCTCCGAAACAAAGTCCTACAACTTTCAGCCAAAACCAGACATTTTCTAGTTCAGCCAGGGTGGCTTTACCAGCGATTTCTGACAGACATGCTGGTGAATGAAAAAGAGTCAACCATAGATTCACTTAGGTTGGAAAAGACCCTTAAGATCATGCGCGGCTGCTCCCGTCCAGCCCCATGCCTGATGGAGTATTCCATGGGTGTCTGCCGCCCCTTGCGTCTTGGCTGTGCGGAGGCAGGAAGACCCCTGGAGGACATGAACAGTCCAGGCAACACAATCCACGGGCAACATCAACCAAGGTCCAGGCTCTTGGTCCCACCAGCCACGTGAGGACAGCCCTGATGGCTCTCTCTGTCGCTGGCAGCAACTGAGCCATCAACCCTGCAGCTTTCTGGTTGCTCTTTTCTTGCCATGGGTCTACACAAGCAGATTTCATGATGAGGCTAAGACAGGCTGTGTCCTTCACCCATCCTTGAAGGTACTGTCCGCTCGGGGAGACCCATCTGCCTGGCTCTGGAAATGGTTGTGTCAAACCCAGGCCCAGACTACAGCAAAGGGAGGAGCACCCGAAAAGCAACATGGTTTTCAACAGATATATTGGAATGATGTGGCAGCCCAGGTGACGTGGAGGCTCTGGGACACAAATTGTGTTGACACCTTCACTGGGACACATTAATCTCGTCCTAGATAATTCACGCCAAGAGTCTAGTGATAAAGAGTAGCATTCCCTGAGCAGGCTCTTTCTGAAAGAATTTGTCACCATCAATAAATTGCTGGGAGATTTATTTCTGCTAGCCCTAAAACTGCACACAAAGTAATGTGATTTGTTCAAACTCTTTAACATGCTGTTCTCCTTGATTTAAAGTCTGTTGAACTATCTTTATTTTCTTAGCACATTATTAATTCAGATTCTGGCTCTGACGTGAAGGAACTGAGCTGCCTCTAGAGTCTGTTATTTGGGAATGAAAGGAGGAAAGGGCAGATGGAAGGGCTTAGGCAGCAAAAAAGCAGCTCAGTGTAACTTCAAGCTGGGAATAAGCAAATGTTACCCGCATCTCACACGTCACTTCTTCATGCCTACAGCTTTGACCACATCAAGATAACCCAGCTCCAGAGCTCCCCAAGCATCCTTCATCCAAGACTATGTGAATGTATTTCACCCTTCTCAACTCTCTGACTTACAATCTGGGCTCCAAGGAGAGGAGAAGGCTCTGAGACTTCACTGAACTTAACTGCTGGTGGACAAGAGCCGTCTCCAACCCTTCAGGACAGTTTACCAGCTTTTGCAGGACACCTGATCAGCCTGTGCAATATTTAATGGATCTCTCCTTCACAGCAGCACTTCTGAGGCCCGTGGTGAAGAAGCTTATATGCTTTTAGCTAGGTTTTGTGCCACAAACTATGGCAGCATCCCACAAAAACTGCCAGCTCCAACATCCATCCCCACTGAGCCCAGAGCAGCAGGGATGAGAACCTGGGGAACTCTGCAACCCAGGGCTGGGTCTGGTGTCACCTCCAGCAAAGACCCACAAATAAGCATGAAAACACCCCATAAAAGTAATGAACAAGTCTTCTACCATTTTTGTACAAAACCAAATAATTTCCACCCTGCGCTGGCTGAGACCAGTAAATTGCCTCCAGGAACCTTCCTGCCTTTAACCTCCGTGTCCCTGAGCAGGGCTGCATAAAATAACTTCAGCAATTCCTCGGCTGAAGAAAGCTCCCAGCGAACATCTGCTCGGAAAAGCAACAGCCCTTCCCCGACTCATTAGCCAGCTCCCCAGGAGAAGGAGCAACCTTTGCAGATGCTAAGCTTTGGTTTGCTGTGCCCTGACTGGGAACAAGGTGTCTTGGGCCAAGGGGGAGCTGGGGGTCACCCAGCCCTGGGCAAAGGAAGCTCCGGCTCTGGGTGGGCTCACTCAGCCTCGTTAAACTCGGTGGTGAAACCAAGATGCACAGTCAGCGCTTCTGTAGGTGGGGACTCCGGCTGCCAAACTGTTTCCTTGGGGCTGTGCTGGCAGCCCGGAAGAGCGCGAGTGCTGCAAGCCCTTCGTGCTAATTGCTCAGCTCCAGCACTTGTGCTCTTCTGTCGTCTTCTGTCTGTATCCTGAGAAAACCAGGACCTTCCTCCAGGCGCAGCAGAGACACTTCCACCACCCAAAAGATCTCATGACCTCTCCTCATGACCTTACAGGGAAAAATGTTGGTCTAGCGGGGAGCACATGGGCATTCTCCGTGCTAGAAGCCGCTCACTCTTGGTCTCTGGGCTGCCCATGCTGCCTCACCTCTCCCATCATCGTGTCTATCAAGTTAGGGCTTATCCAGTCCGGAGGTCTGAACTATTTATAGAATCATAAAATGTGTTGGGTCAGAAGGTCCCTCTAAAGCCCATCCAGTCCCACCCCCTGCAGGGAGCAGGGACATCTCCAACTGGATCAGGTCACTCAGAGCCTCATCCAGCCTGGCCTTGGATGTCTCCAGGGATGGGGCCTCCACTCCCTCTCTGGGCAACCTGGGCCAGTGTCTCACCACCCTCGGTGTAAAGAACTTCTTCCTGATGTCTCATCTAACCCTGCCCTGCTCTAGTTTAAACCATTGCCCCTCGTCCTATCGCTCCATGCCCTTGCAAACAGCACCCTCCTCATCCTTCCTGTAGGAAAATTGTTATCCTCAAAGTGTTATAAGTGTCATCCTCAAACTCTTAACAGCCATGCCAGAACGAGAAGTGCAGCCACATCAGTGGGGAGGCAAAGCGACCCACTCACGGTGCCTGTTGGACCCTCCTGATGCTTCACCAGTGCCGTCACTCTCCCAGCACACCCAGCTCGCAGCCTGCCGGCTCCCACAACATCCCGGCTCTGCGAGCAAGCCTGTGGCCAGTGTAGGTTGCCATGGCACCCGCAAGGTACCTTAACTGCATTGACATTAACCGCAAGGTTACGGCACAGCTTTTCTCATCACGCCGCTGGTCGTCAATGCCTGGCTACTGCCTGGCGCCGCTGCCGGGCAGAGGGAAGGTGCTCAGATCTCCATATACTTCCCTCTGCCTTAACAGTGAGCAGAGCTCGGCATGGGATCACTGCCACCTCCCTTACTAGATTTTTTTTTCCTTAAATCACTGATTCATATCCTCGGTCTTAATTACATCATAGCCCACTTTTGTCTGGGACTCTATTCCAGGAGCGGGAGGGTGCCTAATATAAAGATACTGGAGGGGCTGCATCTCCCAGAGGTGCAGGAATCATCACAGTGAGGGCTGGTGCCAGCAGAACGTGCCTATCAAAGTATCATCATGCAAAAGGGCCTTGATATGTATAGCAACATGCTCGAGGAGCTAAGAAACAACCCCAGTATTCCCCAGTTCTCCCAACAGTGATGCTTCTGCTCCTGTGGGGCTCCTCAGGACGACCCAGGGGAAACCTCAGGTTTCAACACATCCACCCAACATCTGCTGACGGTGTCCTGCGGACTCCAGAAACTCCAGAGAGCTATGGCTGAAGGGGTTAGGGTTCCTTTACCCAGAAACCCCACCATACCAATGGGAGAAGAGTCAGAGGGTTTGGGCTTCCATGAAAAGTGAAGGGAAGCTGTGCCTTATTTTGCTACAGATTACCTAGAAATCACAGGAGAGGCAAACCTCAGTGGCAGATGGACCGGCTGGGTCACAGCGGGCACAGATGTCCTGGCTTTGCTGGGTTTCAGAGCAAAGGGCTCCTGCGTTCACCTTCACTGCTCTAGGAGCCTGAGCTGCAGCCAGGGGGACAGAGGAAGGATGCCAGTCCAGAGAGAGAGCCAGGCATGGGGCCAGTGGGAGCAGCTCGGTTAAGACTGAGCATCAGTCTGAGAGCTAACACATTGTAATCAGCAGGACTAGATAATCCCTGCGGTGTCTCCCCTGGAAAACCAGTGCTTAAACTCCGGAATCTTTAGTTGGGATTGCTAATGACTGCCTTGAGCCAGGATATGTGATTACAGGCTATCGATTAGTCTCCTTCTCTTTCTGGAGAACAGCAAATATAGCTCCTGGACCGAAGAAAGAACAATAAAGACACAAGCAACTACAGACTCTATATAGTCCTGCTACAACAGTGCTCAAGGTTTCTAAAGTAAGCTGGGAACAAAACAAAGATATGTACAAGAAATAAGAGAAAATGCTGCAGCTTTAACAGAGTATGAGCACGCTAGGCAAGCTGACAGTCCTCTTCCATGAGATCGCTGTTTATAGAAAGAAATTCCAATTAATGTCATCTACCAGGATTTCAGCAAAGCACTTGGTATGGTGAGAAATCTCTAGTCAGGCTGGGGGTGATGGTGAACGAAATAGGATGAGCTGTCAGCCAGGGAGGAAGATGTGAGGGGGGTTGCTGGAAAGGGAGCGTGGAGAGATGTTTCTAACAGAGTTCCTCATGGCCCGTTCCTGAAGACTGACTGCATTTAGGTTCTGTTACTGGGCAGACATAATCCAGTAAGAAATTTTCTTGAAAAAAAATATGGAAGATGGAGTTTGAGAGGCATCATCGAGGTCATGGAAGACTTGGGCATCACTGGAAGGATCATGGGGTCATTGAGGAGCCTAAGCTATAAAGAAGAGGGGATCTGAAGGACAAAGATAATGAGAGAAGCAACAGGGGTAAGCCTTTATGAGCCCTCATCTGGAAATGTGTGTGCAGGTCCAAAACATCATGTCAAACAGGGCTGGATGTGGGAAAAGCTGTGCGGTTCATCAATGGGATGTGAAGTTTTATGAGAGGAGACCAGAAGAGCTCAGCTTAGGGAAACAAAACAGCAGAGAGACAACGGCTGCTGTCTAAAAAAAAAAAACCACTAGAGAATAAGGAGAAGAGAGCGAGAAGTGCCATTAAATATAAAGGCCAAGAGTAGCTCAAGAACACCGTCCTAGGCCAGGGAAATGTTTCAGCTAGAATGGGGCAGCACTCCTCCTCATCCTGAGGATATCCTGACCCGGACACAGGAACCCCAATCTGATCACCAAAGCAGATTTTCTGGTATGGCAGCAGAGGTTACATACAGCTGGTCTGAACGCTGCTGAGTCTCTCTAGGTACCTCCCAAGGCCTCGGAGATGCTGCTGATGGCTGCTACCCAGAAGCTCCCGAATCAAGTCAACAGACCCATCTAAACCACCTGTAGCAGAGAGGAGGTTTGGATGTTCCTACATTGAGCTATTTCCCCATTATCCACCTTCAACGTCTGCGAGCAGACGGCACTCCAAACCCTTGTCAGCAAAGCTAAGGCACTCAGGAGCATCAAACAGATGCTGAAAAGTTCACTGACAATACTGTAGCAGTGGAAATAAAACGTAGAAGGTCACAGAGGAAAAGAGACAACCTTAGTTTTGTTCCAGGGCTGGGGATACAAAGCACCTGCAATGACTGCTTGTCCAGAAGAAGCTGCATCTCTCCTGAGGGTCTGCTAGAACCACAGCGGCATTGCGTTCAAGGATGGCTGCTTCTCTACTGGGACCGCAGACCTGCACGCACCAGCACAGGCTCGCTCGGCAAGGCCACCATGGGGACAACAGGAGTTGTCACCAAGCCATGAGCAGGGTGGTTCTAGGGCCCTCCCTGGTGTTTCCAGCTCTCCTCCCAGGTGGCCAGGGGCAGGTGGAGGAGGACAATGAGCAACCCAGTCCCTGGTCGGTTGGGCGAGTTCCCCCTGTGCACGCTCCATCTGCACAGCAAGAGTGGCTTGGACAAGAGCCAGCGTGCGGAAAATGAGAAGCAGATGTAATCTCAGCAGAACAGGAACTGGGGGCCACAATTAGAATGACTATCTCAATAATTAAAACGCCCTAATGAGCGTGCTGGCAGGGAAAGTCTCTGCCACTTACACTGCAGGTGAGGAACTGATGCAGTGTCCTCTCCTCGGAACCCAGGCTTGGAATAAGCAGGGCCAAAATCCACTTGCTGAGCTCCCCGGAGCTCTCTAGAGGGATGTCCATTGCAGGTCTTCCCTGCCAGTCCCAAGACATGGATTTGCAGTCCAGGAGTCAGTCATTCAGGCTGCAAGCCTAAGCATCCTACAGCAGCGACAGCTTTTTAGGAGGAGAGGGAGAGATGGCTCCATCTCAAGGGAGCACCTTGGCCATAAGAGCAAGAGGGTTGTGCAGCCAAGGTGATACGAGGAGACTAGCTCCCCACAACACCAATAACGATATTCCCACAGGTGGCCCTCTCTGATCAGGGGAGGACAAGGGGGAAGTGAAACCAGATCCAGGAGCTCAGTGGACGAGTGGATCCAAAGGCAGGAGCAGGACTCATGTCTGCCCAGCTCATGGCTGAGCTCAGCAAAGGAGAAGGAGACCCACCAAAAGAGGAAGCAAACGCAAATCCAGGGTTCTCCAAAAGCCCAGCATCACACCCATGCGGGTTTCCAATTTTCAGGTCCTTCAGACAAGAAGTACTTGCCAGCTCTCGCTATTTCTTCGTACCTCTCATGATTCCAGGAGTCTCACACCGAGCCTCTGCCTCTGGGTTCACAAGAAGATGGGGGGGTTTTGATAAATAAATAAAAAAAAGCATCACCAGCTCTCAGAGTCCAGGTAGAAATATGAAACAAAGCTGAAGTAGGCCACAAATAAGCACTCAATAGATTGCTTTCCTTATATGTGTGTGTTTATATATATATATCTCCAAGTGAATGTCATGAATCTGAAGTTCTTAACCTGCCCTGAGGTAATTCCTCTCCATAGCAGATATTTAAGAGTTGTTTTGTTCTTTGAAAATCTCCTGTGCTGTTGGTAACTGAATAATATCCTTAAAAGCTGCACCTGTACTTAGCCTGAGCTTATTCAACTTCATCTTTCAGCCACTGGGTTTACGCACACCTTTGCTGGATAGAATAAGGTGGTTCTCCAGCAAGGTTTTAGTAGCCTGTGGCTAGGACACCTCTGATAACCCAAGGTTTCACTGTCAAGCCTCTTTTCTTCCATAAAGAAGGAAGTTTCCCATCTTCACTCATCAGTCACTTTCTCCACTGAATTTTCTCCAATTTATTAACATCCTTCTGATCGGCCCCGGTGACTAATGGCAGTAAAGTCATAGCCCTACTATTGCTCAAGACTGCAGTTCTCCAGCCAAGGATCTCATTTGAGTGTTAGTCACGGCCACAGGCTGGAAGTCTAACTCCCATTCACTATTCACCCTGCTTCCCCAAACCTCTCTCGTTTTTAACAGAACCCACACCGCTGGCTGGGTGCAGCTGCTGAAGGAGCAATCCAACTCTCTGTATCACTGACCTGCCATTTTAATTACACACATACGGCTCCCCCCGTCTCTACATCCACCAGATATTTTTTCCAGAGATCGCATTTTGATTTTTCTGCCAGGCCATTGATCACCGAGGAGAAGCAGCCCTGCAGAACCCAGCTGAGTCTTCGGTGCTGGTCTCTACCCGTGGTCGTTACCGCTCAGACCCATTTCTCACCCTGTATCGATACATTGCACAAGCGTCCAGCCCAGAGTAACCACCCAGCCTCTGCTTTTGGTGCTCTTCCAGCAGAGCACCAGCCCAGCCCCTTGAAGTCCATCAGTTTGAAGTCCTCCAGCTGCGACAGAGCCTAACCCTCGCTGCATCCGACGCAGGTTCTTATGGCAGATACCGTGGGATACCTGTGGCGCGATGCCATCACCGACTGGGCTAAATCTCACAGTTTAGCTAAGATGCAGACAGAAAGGATTCATCTTTGGCAGTTCCCACATCACGTCCTGGAAAATAAACTGAGGAGACATGGGCTGACTAGTGGACGGTGGGGTGGATGAAAAATTACACGTACTGTCGGGCTCAAAGGTCAATTGTTTAAGCAGAATGGACTGTTGATTGCAAGTGATGCAATCCTGGTGCAGATGTAATCTCAAAACCTCAGAAAGCTGGAGGAAAGAACTAGCAGAAACCTCAGCAGATACAAAGTCCTGCCACTGAGCCAGAATACCACCATACACCAGGACCGAACGGCTGGGAAGCAGAGGACATGGAGGTCCTGGTGGACACGTTGGCCAGGAGTCTGCTGTACGCCCTTGAGGGGACGAAGGCTGAGTGCTGTATGATGTAGGGGAGGTGTCAGCTGAACCCATCAACCAAAACACGGGAGAAGAGAAGAGCTTCACTGGAGAGTGAAATGAGGGAGCAGGAGAAAGGGCAGAGGGTGCCAGAGCTAAAGGACTAATTTCCAAGAACTCTGGCAACCAGTTAAAGCCTCTAGAAGTGCCACTGCCCTGGGACAACACACAGCAGCACACCTCCCTGTGGCCAGGACCAATTCTCCTGCCTCTTCCAGAAGTCCCAGTCACTTCTTTGCTGGTCAGAGTCCAACAGGGTGGAAAAACTGTCTTTTGCAGAAATGGCTTGCACACAGCAGCTGAAAAATAGGCATCATCTCACATTTCTGATTACCACTTAATAGAAGGAAATGACCGAGTCTAACAGAAACTCGCAGACTCTTTTGGGGGATTATTTGATTCCTTCACTAAACTGGAGCTCTGGCCAGCTCAGAGTCCCTTCCAGGCCCTTCTTTGGGCTACAGACCCCCGTATTCTCTGCTCTGGACAACTCTGAATGCAGGAGGAGGTGTAAGGACGGGACAAGAGTACATCTGGGGACAGAGACCCCGGTGCAATGAGCCTGGTGGGAGGTAAACAGTTCCACATGTAGATTCCCAGAATGAAACATTCCCATTGTTCACAGGAACAAAACCGGTCCCCTACTTCAGCAGTGAACATTGAAACAGAATGTTTTATAAAGCAGATCCCTGTCATCTTTGTTAACATTCAAAACTGAATGTTTTCATTTAGAAAAGAAAACAGCATTATTTTTTTCTCCTCAAAGTTAACATTTTCCCATGGAAAATAGTGACCCAAACATCAGGATGCTGATGAAAACATTGCCAGGAAATATTCATCCGTAGGGGGCTCGGGAAATTCAAGCCCTCTTCTAGCACTGCCACTCACTCACTGTGTCCTGGAGAAGCCCCTCTAGGTCAGGGCTGGGTCCCCCACGCGTGGGGAAGGTGTCCTTCAGGTAGGCACCCTTGAGCGGGAGGACCATGCAGCACCCCAGGTTAGACAGGGATGAATTTTCCCTGTTTTCTCAAAGGGCTGAGGGTACCAACCCCGACTGCGCGTGCCTGCGTGGAAGACCTCAGAAAAAGGGCCACAGAGACCTCGTCTTGCAGGGACCCAGCCTTGCTTTGGCCTTGTGAAAGTGGCCCGTCCCCCTCCCTGCATCAAAAGCTGCGAGTGAATCGTTTGAAGAAGCTGGGTTGTGAACTGACATTGAGTAAGCGTTCATTATTAGGAGTGTGTGACTCATTACAAATATTTAATGATGAGTTCATCGGAACAAGACCTTAGGACATCCCTCAAGCTCCCTTCAGAAGAGCTGGGAACCAGCTCATACCGACACAGCTCCTTATCCAAATACCCAAATCCACCCCCAAGAGCACCTGCAGACTCCAAACACCCCCTGACACCGGCATGGACCGCACTCGGTACACAACACGCAGCCTCCGTATGCACGCGGACATGCGACGTGTGCCGTACGTACCCCACCGCCACATACCTCCTCTCTTTCCCACACACACACTCCGGTACTCCTGCACGGATTTTTACTCCTTGGACACCCCAGACCAACTGATCTGCCCCCAAATCCTCCAAATTTGATCCAGGATCCCTGGGTTGTTGGTTTTTTTTTTTCTTTCTGAGGGTCTTCCATAAGACTGGACCCTCCAGTCCCTGGGCCTTACATCTCATTCACCCTCCTCTGCACAATACACAGAGCATCCCAGCACATCTCACTGCCTCCTCCAGGGCTTTTCCCAACAAGCTGAGGTCCCAGGGATTAGAAAAATGCCTTTTATCCTATTTGTCACTCCCACCTTGAAGACAACTTCTCGGATGCTGGGGACTGCTCTCTCTCCAGGACCATTACACACCAACCACGGCCACGTGCAGCACAAGAGCTTGCAGGGAACCTTCTGCAGGGAAATGAAGGAGGAAGATGGAGAACAAATCCAGGCATTCTCCACAGTCAGCCTGTGCTGCTCCTTTTTTTCATTTTTAATTTGCATTTTTCCTCATGTTTTTAATAGCCATTAAAAGCAGATGGGGTACATGCCTTCCATCAGCACAAATACAGGGATAAGTTTATGAGATAACCACCTAAAAAAAAAAGTATGAGTGTTTATGCTCTGTGCAAAAAATACACAGAAATGCTGACTAATTCTTATAAGATGGTAAGTAACTGTATTATTGTTAATTAGCAATTAAATGACTTGGTAATTTCTTTCATTTAAATAGTAACTTAAGTACAAACAATGCTAAGCAAATCAAATCTTTAGCATTTAATTACCAGGCTCTCCTATGAATTATTTAGCAAGTGGGCAAATACGCTACTCCCCAGAAATCCGTTGCTGCAATTAAGTGATTTTTAAATTTTTTTTTGTTTTTGTGGGTTGGTGTCTTGCCTGGCACCATTCATGTTCACCAGCAGTGCCTGGGTATTTCTGGTAGAGCTGAATTCCCCAGAAGAACGATCCAGGTTGGCCGTTGGATTGCCCACCCCAGCCTGCCCAGCACCACACGCAGATGGCACCAACAAAAGCCACAAGTAGTTACCCTGGGGCTGTCTTCAGGAAGGTTCCAAACATGGAACATCCTGGATTCATCAAAACATCAGGATCTCCCACAACCACCTGCCCCCAGCGCTGAATTAAGTCCAAGGATGCTCAGAACAGTCACTTGCTTTGTTAAAATGCAGCTGAAGGGGATTCTCCCAGAACTCCCTCATCGCAAATCTGCGTCTCGCTCATATCTAACCTAAATCTCATTAGCTCCAAATTAAACTGATCGCTTCTCATCTTGTCCCAGCAGACGCAAAGAACAATTGATCACTTTATAACAGCCTTATATGCTGGGAAGAGTTCACTCCCTTTCTTTGCTAATCAAATTCAGCTCGTTCTGTCAGCCCTCCCGGTCCTTCTTAACTCTCTCCAGTCTCAAGCTTTCTCCAGCGGGGTGGGAGCAATGTTGGGAATACACAGGGCTCTGCAGAGGGATGTATCTCAGGCAGGGAACCAGCCTGCCTGGGAAGAACTCTGCCAAGGCTTCCTCTTCCCACCCTTCTCACTTCCAGAACTTATTTCTCAGGTCTGGTGGTATGTGGGACAACCCAAGATTAGAATTGCAAGAGGAGCATCCCATCCCATCCCACTCCATCCCGCCCCATCCCCATCCTGCTCGGTGGACGGGCGCTGACTCTGCTTTCCCTGGGACGCAGCCAGGGCTGGGTTGCAGGACACCGTGCAGGAGAGACGGTTCCTTCTGAGGGCAGTCAGAGGGGAAGACTTGGAGCCCGGCAGAGTCTGCTCTGGGCCTGAAATCGGATCATTTCTCCTCCTGCTCACATCGTAGCATCACCACCAGTGATGCCAGTGCTTGCCAGGCAGCTTGTTCGACTGCAGCTCCGGTTTCAGAGGGAAATAAATAACATTAACAGAGGCAGCCTTAAATTAAAGCATTGCCCCCTCAGGTGGTACCCCCTCAGCCCTGCGCGTCAGCACATGCTTCCAAATCAGCAAACATCTCCGTGAGGACTTGAATTATTCAAGCCATTTTGGCAAGATGGCCCAAAGCTGCTCTGTGTATCTGTTCCAGCAACAGCAGCACGTAAAAACCATCCCCTTTCGCTGCTCTGGGCTTCCCGTCCGCCAGCCAGCAAGAGCATGCAGGAGAAGGAACAAGGAGGGATGGCAGGGGATGCTTCTCCAAGCAAGGGCTGTGCCTTCTTGCCCTGAGCCCGGCCTGGGGTAACAGGAAAAGCAAGGGCTGTGGCAGAGCAAGCTCCTGGGGAGGTTTTGTGATTCCTTTGCTCAGCGACAAGGAACCGTGTCCAGTTCTGGGGTCCCTGGTNGGACTGGAAGGGTCCCAGGAGCCAGCCAGTCTGGCCTGCTGCAATCAGAGGTTATACAAATCCTTCCAGAAATTGATCCTGTTTCGTTAAACCCGGCTCAGCCTCCATTCACTGAGGCTGTTCTAAAACCCGTTGTTCGGATGGGCTGGTTTCCAGCCAGAAGGCGTTCATAGCTCTTCCACCAGCACCAGGCGTTGCCTGCCCTTGCCCGTTATACCCCTGCCCATTGAAGATGGTGGTCAGACCTTTTTTAGTCCTTAATTCACTAAACAAAGTTTCTTCTGTCCTGGGACTGGCTCTCCTCAACCCTAGTCTCCCAGACCACTCTGTCTCCTCCCTCTGCTGCCCTGCATCATTTTGCTTTTTGCTGTGACACCCAGAGCTCCACAGAGCCCGCACAGGGTAGTGCTGGGTCCAAGAGCCAAGCCTGCAGGAGCCACACCAATATCCCAGGGTTGCTGCTGGCCCTTCTGCCACTTGCTGGGAGCAGGCACCAGGAGGAGGAAGGAACATGCCCTGGAGAGGGCTGTTCAACATCTGTCCTCGTGCTAAGGACCACAGCGGCTCAGGCCCACCACATTGTAGCTAAGAAATCCACATCATCCACCCAAGCCATGATCTGGACACTATCGGCATCTACACAGTATCTGAAACTTCTCCTGAAGCTCCTGACATCTAAAGAGCAGACACCCAAGACCATTCCTCATCCTGCCCACACTGGGCTCATCCCACCATCTCTCTTGGGTGGAGGATGAACATCCACAGCTCAGGACACACACGGCTGCAGCCCACCTGATCCTGACGATATCTTCAGGCAGCCAAGCCATAACCCAACCGGGGGCGCTCGTTACGATGCCGGGGAACTCAACTGTAGCTCACCTCCTGTATCCAGCTCCTGGACCCTGATCCTTATCAGAAAGGGCACAGCCAGGAGGTAAAAGGAGGCAACTGAACAGAGGAGAACACTCACGGATCTACATATGGACACTGTGTCCCATCAACCCTTGGTTGAACCCAGGACTCTTGGTATTAAGTTCACAAAGCTCCTGCCCTCCAAATGAGAAGTCCAGCCTGCTGCTGGCTCACAGACCTGTTCAGACTTCTCCACGGGGCAGGACTATCCCATCCATTCCAACAGGGACAGTTCTGGCTTCTGCCCAGCTCCAAGTGGCTCCTGCCAAACTCAGAAGGGAGCGAGAAGAGGAGAAAAGAGCAGCCAGGAAAGGGCAGGTCTGGAGGGGGCACAGCAGACAAACTGCATAGCCAGAGCCCTAAAAAGAGGCAAGATGACGGAAGAACATATTAAAACCTTACTCCCCCACGGGACCGACAAGCGTTCTCCAACCCAGCGTCCTCACATGATAATAAATCCAAAAGGAAAATGAAGTTTTCAGATGCCAAC
Organism: Rhinoptilus africanus; assembly: GCA_013400135.1. Classification (NCBI taxonomy): domain Eukaryota; kingdom Metazoa; phylum Chordata; class Aves; order Charadriiformes; family Glareolidae; genus Rhinoptilus; species Rhinoptilus africanus. Next base: position 224,290 of record VXBO01010091.1, read on the forward strand.
ATGGAGTAATTGCTCTCATTAAGGAACATCACAGGAAAAGGAGCAAACACCTTGCCTTTGGCAGTTCAGTGCTCTGGAATTTATACCTTCCACCCATGGAGTTCAGAGACAAATGGAAGCAGGAGAGGGAGGGGGGACAAGTGAAGGCAAAACCTTGCTGGAATTGCTCTACCTCTTCCACAAAGCATCACAACTGTTAACAGACCTGCACAGTTTGGGTGTAAGGGCTGCCCAGACAAACTCCCTGCAGTCCCCTGGGAGAGTTTTAACTTGGAGAATATCCCTCCAAATTTTTGCAGGCAGGTGCATGACATTGCAGGACCAAGCAGAAGACCTGGGGAGCTGAGGCAAAAAACAACAGCCAGCCCAGAGCAGAGCTCCTCCGCCGCAGCCTCAAAACCTCTCCCCTCAGCTGAGATGGGCTGATAAAAATGCAGATCGATTCCAGGGCCAGGTCTTCAGCTCGTGTAAATCGATGCTGTTCCCGTGACTGGAGCAGATTGCTACTAACTCAAAGTAATGTTATCTACCATCAGCAGCAAGAGACACGGAGCTGCGGGAAAACAGGGTATCCCATTTCTGCTTCCCTTAGGGAAAGTGCTACTCAAATCTCACTTCTGCCACGCTTCCCAGCATCTGAAGCCCTCCTCTAGCCCAACCTGTACTTCAACAAGCCATGCAGAGAAAGGAACTGGGAGCTGCTGTGTGGATCAAGGTGGCTGCCCTGGGGTCGTTGAGCCTAACCAGATCCCGAGCCTGCTCCAGGGATGGGCTGGGGGTGGACGCAGATGGTGCATAGCATGAGAAACCAGCTGCAAAACGTACGGAACTGAGGCAACCGTGAGCCTGCTACAGACACAGCACTGCCCTCGATCACAGCGAGATCGCTCTGACCCATCATCGTCACCTCCTTACCCCTGGCTGTAGCCAAAGCTGCCCACGACTTGGCTGGTGTATGACACCACGGCCAAGGAGGCCTCTGTGCTGGAATGGTGGGATGAGGACAAGAGGACATCCAGGCTAAACCCTCCTGCCTGGGTGATGGGTTTTTAGTGCTCCCAGAGGCCCAGGACCTTGCTTTTGTCATCCGCTGGCTACAGTCACTCAGATATCCGCCCAGCACAGGGCAAAGCTCTCCAATCCCTACTGTGAACTTAGCCAGCAGTACAAAAGAGAGCCCTGATGTTTGATGCCGCCTGCTCTATTAATCAGCTGTTGGCAGATATTTTGGTGCTAATGAGCCCTGGGGATCTTCTAGAGGCACCAAAAAGGTCACCTTCAGACCAGAAAGAGTTTGCTGGCTCCTATACGTTCAGCTGTCCTGCTACCATTGCCAAAGAAAGCCTTACAACTGAGTCACTTCCCCCTGCCCTACAGCTGGTAGGGGACTGTCAAGATGTTAATTTGCAGGTACTTGTTTGGTGCATAGGGCCCTGCACAATTCCCCGGACCCCCACCAGAGCCCTCCTGCCTCCCTCAAGGTCAGCGTGGCTGAGACAGCTCAGCCAAGGCGGCTCACACCGAAGCCAAGCGGACACAAGGCTCTTTACCGCAAAACCCAGGGTTTCAGAAGGGACCCAGCCCTTCCCCAGGTTGATACCCAGAATATTGGCACCAGGAATATCTCACCCAGGTGCTACACACAGCAGTTCTGCAGCCCACTGCTGCTCTCATGGCCAGACTCTGCAGAGCTGGACTTCAGCATATAAAATCAGGGGGAAACAAGACCACGCTGCCCTCCTCTCAGGGGTAGGGACACCAGCTTGGGGGTCCACAGCAGCAATATCACCCCTGCAGCTCAGCACTGAGACCGCTGAAGCCCTCTCTCACCTGGGTCAGAAGCCGGGGACCCCCATGCCGGGCCACCTACAGACCCCCAGCAGATACAGACTGTCCGTGTCGGGAGCCAGGGCTCACATGAATCGCATTGGACACCCTGCCCCGAGCCAACACGTATTGCAGGCCAAAGGCGCTTAGCTCCTGCCTGGTGTTTCCTTCTGTGTGGGGTTCACCACCCGGAGCCTTTTCCCAAAGTTCAGCACTCACTTTGCAGCAGGTCATGCTGCTTTTGATCCCGAGTCCTGCGACTGCTGCTGTCTCCCAACGGGGAGGGGAAATTCAGGATCAGTCCCATATTCCTGAAGGGTCAAACTCTGGGCCGGGGTTCGAGGTGGAGTGGGAGGGAAGGAGCATCCTCAGAACTAGAGCCTCAGACAACAACGAGACCCCAGATCCTTCCAGCCCACTGCTGAAATGCTGGACTCCTCCCGCATCCCCTGTGCCAGTCTTATTCCATGTGAGCAGAGCAGGAACAGCGGGCGGGACGCCTTCAAACCATAAGTCCTGCTGAAGAAGGGCCGTGCTCATGGAGAACTGTGTCCCGTCTGCCCACTAGCTCCGGGCTGCGGCTGGTTGGGTTGCCACTGAGCTCAGCTCCGGCGCAGAGCCAGGTAGCTAAGCTCACCGGGCAGCGCTGGTCCTGCCTGTTCTCCCCTTGCTAATCGTACAAGGGCCCCCGTGCCAGGACACACTGTGCCATCTCAGTGCCAAGGGCTTGTCATCGCTTCTGGATTTGCTTCCCCGCCGTGTGAGAGACGAGAAATGCATCCCCACGCTCATTCCTGGAAGCAGGTCGGTGCCCCAGGAAGGGTGGCTGATGCGAGTCCCCTGGAGAGACTGCTCGCGCTAGAAAAGGGAATCACAGCCCAGAGACACATGGTCTCTGCCCCACACCCTGGCACCTCCAGGGAAGAGCATCCCTTGGTTGATGGGGATGAGGTTGTCTCCCCTGTGACCAGCTGAGCTCTGCTCTCCAGGGGGTGTTACTGATCCTCCACTTGGCTCCAGAGTCTCCACCCTCATTTACACCAACCACACCAAGCAAAGACAGGGTGGTGACAGGTCTACTGGCGTAACTGCACCCACAGCAGCAGCTCTCAGTCACCATCCACCTCCCCAGTGGGTTTACTGGAGGAGCTGACACTTCCCCCAAGCCATGGTTACATCCCGTTTATTCCTGATCTGGAATGAAGAGGATCTCGTGGCAGGGCAATGACAACAGCTCCCTGCTCCGTGGGCTGTCAGAGACTCTCCCTTGCAGCAGCCCTTGCTCCCCCCAGGAAACAGAGCATCACCGACCGCTTGTCCCCCTCCCAAGAACACGTCCAGCCCTGGTGTACCTCCTGATCCTTGCTGGAGAAGTGCTCCAAGCTGCCAATGCAGAATGGAGAAACCAGGGAGAAGGGAACAATCTAGCTTGTTCTGGCCAAAGCTAGAAGGGACAAACGGACACACAAATGGATTTCGGCCTACCTGAGCAGGAATTAACCATTCCACCACAGTCTTTAGGAGCAGTCCAGGACAGATGGGAACGTGTCTCCCAACCAGACCAGCTCCGTGCTCAGCTCTGCTCCGAGTTAATCTTCCCCCGGGTTGCAGAACCAGAGATGGGCAGTGCCGTGGTGGCCCCTGCTCTGCACGGGACAGCAGGGATCCATGAGCATTGCATTTAGCTGTGAACCTTATTACGCCCAGACAGCTCCCCCCGTCAGTGCTGCCCTACCGGAGAGCCCGTACCTCTCCCACACCACGGCCCAGCTCACACAGCGAACAGCAGGAGCCAACAGGGCAAAGTGTCCACAACAGCCGTGCTGAAAGCAGGTGAGATAACGCAGGACGGCCCGAGCAGCCTCCATACTCCCTGCTTTACCCTTCTGCCCACATTATTCTCTAACTGGTATTTGTCTGCAGGTGGGTCAGGTAAATCATAGAATCGGTGGGGTTGGAAGGGACCTTTAAGATCATCAAGTCCAACCATTAACCCCCCCTGACAAAAACCCCTTCTAAACCATGTCCCTCAGTACCACATCCACCCTTTTCTTAAACACCTCCAGGGATGGGGAATCCACCCCCTCCCTGGGCAGCCTGTGCCAATGGTTAATAACCCTTTCAGTGTAAAATGTTTCCTGATATCCAATCTAAACCTGCCCTGACACAACTTGAACCCGTTTCCTCTTGTCCTAAATCCTTGCTCTTATCCTTGCTCTGACCCCCGGCACAGCCACAGCAAGGCTGGACCCTGCTCTCCCCATCACAGGTACCTCCACCCCAGTGACACGGTGCCCGGATTCAAGCAAAGTGGTCCCGTGGCCCTCTGTCAACGGGCGGAAGGGTTGGCCAGCTGGCGAGGGAAGGAGATCTGGGGCAAGTGGTCCATATCCAGCGTGTGGATCAGCATCACTGGATTCCAGTGGGGAGGGGGAAACCCGGAGACTGCTCCAGGCAGAGGACAGGGATGAGGGGTTGGACTAGATGATCTTTTGAGGTCCCTTCCAACCCTATGATTCTATGAGGAAGGGAAAGGAGAGACAGCGAATATTATAAAACATAAGACCTTGAAACGGGCAAGGAAAAAGTTGGCCTGCATTGCTCACCCTTCCAGGCCTTAATCCCTTCGTTAGCACACATGCCTGATACAATTAAAGCCAAACTCCCAAATCTGCAATGCAGACCGTCTGCGCCAACAAAGGGTCCGGTGAATTCCTCTCTGCATTAATTGCTATCTCCCAAGCTGAGGAGCATTTCCCACATTGTGCGGCTCTATGGGGCCGTCCCCCAGCTCCGACTGCCCCCCAGGCTCTGCGGAGGAGCCCCAAGCATTGAGGAGGGATGGGAGCAGGCTGGCCGGGATGCAAGAGAGCCCTGGGCCAAGCAGAGGTGGAGGTGGTTACACACCACCGGCAAAGGTGCAGGCACCGAATGCAGAAGGTGCGACCAAGGCCAGGAGAGATGGCGTTGTGATGGGAATGGGCCAGGACAAGTGAACAAGGTGGTGAGGACAGGGCAGACAGGAGATGGAGTGCTGGGGCTGGTGGGGGCTGCTGGTTTTCTCATCACTTGCTCTCTGCACTCCAGCCATGGTGGCCTGGAGGACTCCCCATTCTTCTAGATCACCAGCAGGACCCTGCGCTGTGTGGCTAAGACTCTCAAGAAAGACAAGGAATTGCTGGAGAGGGTGCAGCATAGGGCTACAAAGATGATGAGGGGACTGGAACACCTCTCCTATGAAGACAGACTAAGGGAATTATGTCTCTTTAGCCTGGAAAAGAGGCGTCTGAGGGGGGACCTGATCAACACCTATAAATACTTGAAGGGTGGGTGTCAGGAGGATGGGGCCAGGCTCTTTTCGGTAGTGCCCAGGGACAGGACAAGGGGTAACGGGCACAAACTTGACCATGGGAAGTTCCACCTAAACACGAGGAGGAACTTCTTTCCCTTGAGGGTGGCAGAGCCCTGGCCCAGGCTGCCCAGGGAGGGGGGGGAGTCTCCGTCTCTGGAGACATCCCAAACCCGCCTGGAGGCGTTCCTGTGCCCCCTGCTCTGGGTGACCCTGCTCTGGCAGGGGGGTTGGACTAGATGATCTACTGAGGTCCCTTCCAACCCTGTGATTCTGCGATTCTGTAAACACCATGGCAACACGAACAATAAAACAATAAAGCGAGACATACCACAGCAAAAGACAATGGCTCTTCAGGGCAGCCCCATCTGGCCTTAAGAACCCTCAACCCTGCAAGACCCCGAACAAGTTGCTGGTAGGTTCATCCCAGCCTGAAGCTCGTGCCTTGACATCTTGCCTCAGCATCTTCCCGCATTCCCTGCCAGGAGATAGGAGATGGGTCCATGGTCCCCCTTACCCAACCCACCTCTCCCTAAAGCGACTGCGCCAACAACTCAGTCACCTCCCCACTTTGCAGAAAACACCAAGAACCTGCGGCCTTTGGCCCTGGCTGGCCCATGCAAGCTCCCCGTCCCTCACAGGTGCCCTCCAGCCCAACGGGCAGAGCTGTCGGAGACCACTTATGTCGGCAGGGGCTGGGAACAGGGTGCTTCTGGGCACTCAGGGCCCCCAGCGGTGCTGAGATCGTGGGTGCCCAGCAGCAAGGGTGACCCTGTGTCCACAGGCAGGGGCAGGAACATGAACCAGGGTGGTGAGGAACAAGCCGGGCTGCAGGAAAGAGAGATGCAGTGAGACAGGGAAAAGGCAGAGCGCTGGGGGTGGGGGGGTTCACAGCTATTTTTCACCTTCACGAGCATTGCCAGAGCTGGCACCACACCAAGACCTGGCGCCCCACAAGCAGAGAGCCTTCATCCCGCATCCCCCTGAGCTGGGAGCTGAGCATCCCGCCCAGGAGCCTGGTGCCACAGTGATAATGCGGACGAGGAGGGGAAAATGGCAAAACCACCTCTGCACAGGCGGTGTGTGACCACATACACCTACACACACACATCTTTAAGGGTACGTGTACCTGCCCGCGTGCCCTGCCCGCCGAAGAGCAATGAGCGTCTCTGCTTCTCCCCAAAGGCTGAGTGTTTATCCATTTATCCTTGCTGTTCTGGGCCTATCACTTTCTGGTTTATTATCGCCTTGGATTTATCTCTCTATTTTTTTTTAATGCGCTGAAGAATTGATATGCTCGGAGCATCGGCACTCGGAGATGCTTGCAGAGCCACCTTGCCAGACGATGGGCTGCGGTGGCAGGTCTGGTTTGCTGTGGCTGCTGGGGTGGGAGAGCTGAGTGACGGGGACAGGCATCCCCAAGAACGGGGACAGGCATCCCACAAGCAGCAGCACCGTCCGGCCACACATGTGGAAAGGGACTATGCCTGCTTTGGAGGCAGCCGGACAGCATGGAGATGAGGGAGGAAGAGTAGAACTTATGGGGAGGAACACCTCCGGTCTCCTTTCTTGGAGAAACAGCCTGCGAGGTAACTGCTGTTTGCAGGGGACCCAGAAGCTTGGAGGTGAGATAGAGGCACTTTGTCTGAGTTAACGAACCAAAGCTGCCATCACTGCAGATCTTGGGAGGGGAAAAAAAATAAAAATCAAGCAAGCAGGTCCCATGGGATCTACAGAAGAGGGAAATAAGGCTGCTCGAGATCCGTTATGGCATCAAGCCCTGTGTCTTCATGGATCCCCGGAGAGATGTGCTCACTTCTGTGGCTGCACTCCCTGCACCCACCCCCGTCCCTCTCGCCTTCCCGGGGAAGCAGCAGCATCTGCTGAAGGGAAAGGACACACCTGGGAAAGAAATATCATGGTTCCTCATGGGACGTGAAAAGGTCCAGCACAGCAAAAAGCAGTTGTTTGGAGAAGAACCTGACCGTGCAAAGTCATGCCAAAGGGATGCCTCCCCGTGCCGTGCAGTGGAGCAGCTCCCACCAGGAGCTCTGAGCCCAGACTAGTCTGGGAAGGTCCTAACATGAAGAGTAGGATATAGGTGAACTTTGAGCAGATATTGCATACAATAGAGAAGAACCTCAGTTCTCAGAAGTACAAGAAGTTGGGCAGGGACTGGCTGATATCCATGAGCTGCCAGAGCTCATCTCTTCCCCAGGAGGTGTGCACAGGTCATGAGCCCATATCCAGGGGACTGGTCCAGCTGGCCAAGGGCTACTGCTGCCAGGCGTCAGCCAAGACACATGAAAAGTCCATGGAGAGATCCACATGCTATGACAACACTACCCCAGCGATCTAGCCCTGTCCCAGAACGAGCCACTCTCCAGGTTGGGAGTTAGGAATATGGCCCCAGAAGGGGCTGCTGGCCACCAGCCACCATACCCAGTAATCCCTCCTGGAAACTCTACACTTTAGCCTAAAACCAGCTTGTTCCTCCCCAAGCAGCGCTCTGGAGGTGGCTCCAGAACCTCAGTGAAGCGCCTGCAGATGAGATCAGCACAGCCCACACCCAGGACGAGCGTGACAGAAGTGCCTGCATCTCCTGCGTCTCCATACTGGCGGCCAGATGGGAAGATCCGGGTCCTGTTGCTCATGCCCTTCTCCCTTGCGGAGTTGGCACTAAGGTATGCAGGCAGCCCTGGCAGACCCCAGCCCATGAGAGTGTGTGGGCAACACCTCCCCTTCTCCTGCAGGCAGGACAGACTCCCACCACCGCAGCCTCCTGGTCCCACACTGCTGCCCTCTTCCTCCAAAGCCATCAAGCCACAGCTCCAACCCTGATCTCTGCTGTGGAGAGAAACAACTGCTTGGAATACATTCCCACAGCCAACACCATCCCTTTACCCCTCAGCCACCGCCCCAGTGCCAACTGACGGGTGATGCTTTGGGAGAGCATCGTTAGCGGATGGGGCTGAGCAGGAAGAAACGAAGCAAGGCGAGACCTGGACCTCACCCCACCTCCTGGACACTGTGGAGCCAAAGAACGGGAGTCCCCCTAGTGTGGTATCCACGGCCCTGTTCAGATGTGGGGCTGAGCACCCCCAGGGCCTTGCTCTCAAAGGCCACACTGCTTCAGGGATGGGCAGCAGAGCGTGTGCTGCCCTAAAGCTGAGGCCCCACCGGCACTTTGCCACCGTCTGTTTCAAAGTGTCCTTGAGAGCTGTGTGCCTGTCCCCGCTGCACCACGGCACTCGCCCGTCCATCAGGCGGGGTGTTCCAGCCCGTGGCATCTGTCAAGAGGAGTCTGAAGAAGACCATCGGCTCTCAAAGGACGTACGGTGGCGTGAATCCCTTCCCGATTGCAGCGTCTCCTTGTTTGGGCTGTAGCCAGTCACCCTGGATACACTGGGAGCAGAGCCTTGGAGCACAGTAGCTGTGAGCAGCGCTGCCCCACGGCTCCCTCAGCCTCTGGGCACAAGTGGGGCCGAAGGGTGCCCCAGAACAAGGTCAGGAACCTGGTGGCACCACGTCCAGAGCTGTGTCAAGCAGACACACTGCCTTGTCACCTTGCGCTTCGAGAGCCCCTGCAGCAAGGGACAGGAGTGTTACCGCAGGGCATGGCCACATTCCTCATAAAGCCCATCAAAGGTGCAGGAGACCCCTCACACCCCCAGCTCGGAGGACCCGGACCAGATGCAGGTCGCCCTCAGATCCCACCCAGAGGTAGAGAAAAGCAGGCGGAGCGGCAGCAAACTCGTTGCACCCACATCACTGCAGCTTGCGTTGGAAAGCAGGATGGGAGAGCCAGCTCAACAGCAGCGAGACCGACAGCAGCCCATGCCCAAAGCGCCTCCCTTCTCCCAGAGAACCTGCACATGAGTTGCGACAGCCCGGGAACGTGGGAGAAGGGAGCTTGCTTTTGCTCCACAGCCTGCTGACGCTCTTCAACGGCATTTAGTGCTACAGAGCCCAAACAAGCTGGAAGAGAAGTTCAATAAATCACGTCCTGCCTATTTTGGAGCTCCCAGGAGTTGTTTATTCCTTTCCATGGACTCGAGTGATCGCTCTCTTGTGGGCACAATAATATCTGCTCCTTTCTGCTCTTAAACACTTATATTAACTGGGTAATTCAAGCAGCAGCTTCGCGTGCTTCCAAACACGGTGGTTTAGAGTACAAAAGTCCTCCCCAGAGGAGGTTCTGCCTCGGTGTCTGGGGTGGAGAGACCCAGCAGGCACTAAGCCCAGCCAGGTTAAGGCAAATCAGGGCTTGACAGGCCACTGATATCCACGGCTCCATCTGACTCCTGTCCCCGAAAGGCTCCACAGGCTGGAAAGCCACAAACAAAGCCAGGACCAGGGACTTCAGGGGTGCTGATCCCTGGAGGCTTGGCCATTTCAGACCCACGTTACCGGTCATTCCTGGGGTCGGGAGGAACGCTACCCTGGCAGGTAGAAACTTCTCCTTCCACAAGTGCTTCTGCCACAGACCTCGCAGCAGCCTTCCCCCGACTCTGCTCCAGGTCCTTTTGCTCCGTCTCCTGGCCCCGCGCCCCGGAGCAGCCACCCCCCTGCCACCCTCCACCCATCTGGCAGCCCTCTTCATTTATCTTTATGCCTTTATTCCTTCCGTTAAATGGCGCAGCTCTGCACTCAAAGCTGGAAAGAAACAGCCTAATGGCCATTAAGTTCCCCTTCGGAATATTAGATTCAGATCCATCAATTTTACTTGGTAGAGAATATTTGCCGTAAAATCAGAGCCGCTCCCAGGCGCCTGACAGCCCAACAGTGTTTTCTTCCCCAGAGCAGCTGCTCGGAAAACACATCGGCGCAGGATTTACTGGCAGTTGGCACCACCAGATAGTTCAGAGCCGGAGGATGCCACTCGCTCCTGTCACCCGTGTCAGCTTCCGTGATGGAAGCACAGAGCCGATAAAACACGTCTGCTGCTCTAACCCGCCAGCTTTCCGGCATCCGCCCACGGCCTGCCGTTGCTCCAGCCCTGTCCTCACCGAGGACGCGCTGGTCACTGGTCTGCAGCCCACTTCATCCCCACTGAGCACTGGGAAGGCTGCCCCGGCGACACTGCAGACAGCGCAGCAGAGCCGGCCGACAGAGAGGGAAGAGAAAGAGCAGGTTTCTCTGGCCGGAGCACGGCGAGGAAGGCAGCGGGACTTGCCGACGTTGCCCAGCAAGTGCCACCTGCAACAGGTTGAGCTCACGTTGGTGGCAGCAGCCGTCCTCCCCCAGCCCGGGGAGCCGCTGGCAGGCAGACAGCGCATTGTGCGTCCCCAGAGCAGTGCCAAATCCTCTCCAGGGGGACCTGCTGGTCGGGCATTTTACCCATGCAATGTGTTTACACCTTGCAGAGGGGATGCCAGGTCTCTCCCTTCCCCTCCTGGAGCCGGAGCCGTGGGGAGCAGCACTGGGCGATATCCCCCAGAGGGTCCCCTGGAGCTCGGGGAAGAGCAGAGCCTCACCCAAAGATTCGCACATTTCATAGAATTTGCCCATTTGCTGCCTGCAGGGAGGAGCAGTGCTGCTAAAGGCAAGCCCAGAGGTAGGAGAACACAGAACCAGTTTCCACCCAGGACAACCATCCCCACCTCCCGTCCCATGCACCAGCACCACCAGAACCACCACAGAGCAAAACCGGAGGCACCTCTGCCACCTCCCAGCTGCCAACCCAAACACCGGCACAACCCTAACGATATTAACAGCCAGGAACACCACCAGATTGATTTTTGTTATTTTTTTTTAATCTTGCAGGGTCCTCACCCCCTCTGGCCCCAAACTCTTACTGGGACAAGTCCTCACCGGGCGCAGTGGGTCTGCCCAGCTCCAGGTCTGTGTCCCAGGGTAACAGGTACCAAACTGGGCAAAGCGATGGGAGGCCTCGAGTGCCTGCTAACGGCATCGCAGCCCGAGCTGGGGGTGACGAGGCACTTGCAGCGCCTATGGCGGGGGGGACTTGTCAAATAGACAGAACCCGGGTCTGGTCTTCCCCACCTCACCGCAAACAGGTCTGCCCTGCCAGCCCAAGGATTTCACCTCCTCTTCTTTTAGGCAGATTTCTGGCAAATAACAACAGCTGGGAGAAAATTGAATATCTCCAGGAACAGCAGGAAGGTGAGGATGGGAGTCGAGTGCTGGGGAGCCCCTAACCAGAATCCAATCCACACCTGCCGCCGCTGACAGCTTTTATCCCCATCTTTACCATGAGGCTCTGCACCAAAAACTGTCTCCAGCAAACCCAGTCTTCCCAGCACCCGGGAGAGCCGAATTCCCTCTGCCATGGGCAGGGCTCACCGACACTCCCAGCGTCGCATGGGGAGCTCCCGCAGCTCCAACTCTTCCCAAGGGGGCCGAGATTTAAATCACACCAGCTCCTTCCTGGGGCTCTTTGGCTTGTCCCTTCGTCCCAAGGCTCTGGGCGATTCTCCCCTGCTTCCCTGCAGACCCACGGCTCCAGAAGGGAGAAATCAGCTCCGTTTAATTCCAAAGTTTCTCAGATCGACACCATCTCACCGGAACCAGGGGGTGGGCACCCTCCAAGGGGTCTAGCACAGACACAGACACACACACCCCCCCCCCATGGCTCCTGATATAAAAACTCTAAAATCAGCAGTTTTGCAGCAGCTGCAGAAATTCCCTGTTTTCGACTTCTTCTTCCCCCACAACGCCCATCCCAATTTTCTCATCTAGTAGTGATATTTCTTCAAAAAAAACCCTTTTTCCCCCCCACCCAGGGGTATCACAGACCCCCCCCCCCCGGGAGCACACCC
>VXBO01010092.1:10671-21555 GCA_013400135.1 Rhinoptilus africanus
CACGGCGCGGGGGGGGGGCGGTGAAGGGGGTGCAGTTGCCCCAGCCCGGGAGATTTCCCCCCCCGGGACTCGGAGCGGGGCCTTCCCTCCCCACCACATCTCGCTGCAGACCCCGGGGGGGGCCTGACACACACACACCCCCCACGGGGGGCCACTGTCACCAGTGGGTGTGACGTGGGCAAAGGGCCAGCCCCCACACTCTCTGATCCGCCCTGGGCACCCGCTCCCCTGCAGCAGAGCCCCCGGCTCCCCCCACTTGCTCCAGGCTCCTGCGGAAGCCATGCTCCGGCTCCGCTTCCTGACGTGGGACGTGAAGGACACGCTGCTGCGGCTGCGGCGGCCGGTGGGGGAGAGCTACGCGGCCGAGGCCCGGGCGCAGGGGATCCAGGTGCAGCCGGAGGCTCTCACTCGGTCATTCCGGGAGGCGTACGGAGCCCAGAGCCGGTTATTCCCCAACTACGGCCAGGGTCGGGGGCTCAGCTCCCAGCAGTGGTGGGTCGATGTGGTCAAGCAGACCTTCAGGCTCTCGGGTGTGCGCGAAGAGGGACTCATCACGCTGATGGCGGAAAACCTCTACCACGACTTCTGCAGCGCTGGTAACTGGGAGGCACTGCCGGGAGCTGGCGAAACCCTGAGCCGGTGCTGCCAGCACGGCTTCCGTATGGGGGTCGTCTCCAACTTTGACAACCGGCTGGAAAAAATCCTCTCCCGGTGCAACCTGCGGCACCACTTCGAATTTGTCCTCACCTCCGAGGAGACAGGTTTCGCCAAGCCAGATGGGAGGATCTTCCAGAAGGCCCTGCGCCTCGGCGGGGTCCCCCCGGAGCAGGCGGCTCACGTGGGGGACGACTACACCCGGGATTACAGGGCGGCCCAAGCCGTGGGCATGCACGGGTTTCTGCTGCGGGCCGCGGGGCAGAGCGCTGAGCCCGAGGTGCCCCCTGAGCACGTCCTGCCCACGCTCAGCCACCTCCTGACCCTTATCGAGAAGGGGTAGCTGCGTTGCAGAGGACCCGAGCGGTGAACTGGCCCTGGCACGGGATTTCGTGCTGCCGGTCGGGCAGGGAACAGAAGCGAAGGCTTCTGAGGGCAGGGGGCAGCTGCCCATGGAGCAGGAGGGGGGTCCATACAATAAAGCCTATCTGACACACTCAGCGTTGCTGCTGACGTACTTCATCTCTCTAAAAACACTATGGAAGAGGGTCAGCGGTGGGGTCTTCCCCGTGTAGAGCGGGGACCGGGTCAAGCTGCGCTCCAGAAGGGTCATTCTGGGGGAGGGATGGGCAGCCTCCCCCTCTTCCCCACAGCGGTGGCCAGGAAGCAGACACAGCCCTCCTGCAAAACAGCCCGGAGTGGGGGAATGTCACTTAATTTCATGTATTGCCAATTAACATAAACTTTGCATTACCGATTTGAGTATTGGGAAATAAAGATGAGAAATTTTGAACAGTTAAGAAAACACCTTTCCTGCCTTTCTCCCTGGCTCAGCTGCAGTCCGACGCCTCTCCTTCCCCCCTGACCGATGTCAGCTCCCCGTGTCTCTGCCTCATTACGCTCCCTTTGGCGGCGAGGAGCAGCTCAGGTTAGGATCCTTTCTGCTGCTCCTTGTTTCTCACTCCTCTGCTCCTCCGTGGGCTCCTCCATGACCCACAGCCCCAGCACGGATTCCCCACGGGTGACAGCCCCCCGCAGCGTCCCTGCTCTGGCCTGGGGTGGCTCCTCCCCAGAGTGTGTTTCCAGCTGTGTCCCAGTGATGTCCCCTTCCATGTAGCTCCTCCAAACACATCTTTTAACATTTCTCCTGTTTTCTAAAGCCCACTGTCAGGCTGGAAAGCTGCCCTGGGTCAGAGAGGAATTAAATGATTCACCCAAAAGTGGCCAACAGAGCCAGGCGTTACCCTGAGCCCTCGCCCGGAGGGGAAAACTGCCAAAAAACACGTGAAGAGCAGACGTAGTTTGAAGGCAGGTCTTGTCTAAACACGGTTGCACACGAGGCAGTAGCCCTGTCTGGGCGCCTTTCCCCCGTGTAGAGTGTATATACAATTGTATATTCACCCCCCGGCGAGCGCGATGCTTGGCTCACTGGGCCAGCGAGATGCTCTGGTGCGCCACAGCAAAGACAGGATAGAGGGGCTCCGTGAAGGTCTCCCGGTGGGAGAAGAGGATGGCACAGGAATCGGGGTCGTAGAAGAGCACCTCCCCTCCCGCAAAGTCCACCAGCACCCCGATCTCGGCCGGAGAGCGGATCAGCTCCACCGCCCGCGGCTGGCCGGCGTGCAGGAACCTGAACTCCTTGTCGTAGCGGGAGAAGACCCAGGAGGCGGCGTTGAAGCCCAGGCGAGCTTCGGTGCCCGAGCCCTTCCGCGGCAGGGAGCTGTAGCAAACCCCCAGCTTGTAGGCACAGCTCTTCTCCACGCTGACCTTCCACGCGCAGATTCCCGAGTGGAAAGCCTCAGTAGCCAAAGCATTGGGCCAGTGGTCAAACCGCTCAGGGCAGTCCAAGTCCGCCTTTGCCTTCTTGGGGCTGAAGGTGAGGGTCTTCTTGTCCTCTGACAGGCTGAGGTGGGGGCTGATGGTTTTCTCATCGATGTGAATCTCCTGTGAGCCTGCAAGAGAAGCCACACAGTGAGCGCCGGCTCAGTGGCCCCTGTCTGGACCACCCAACGAAGTCACGGCCATCGGAGACACAGCCTGCTGCCCTGGGGGGACACGGTGTCGGGGGCTCGAGCTCCCCACAGCCTCCCCTCTCAAGCCAGGGCCAGAACGAAGCAGAGACTCCTCGAAGCCCAGATTTCACCCCTCCAGCCTTGCACTAGAAGTCCTGCAGAGTCAGAGAAGATGCTGCTCATCTTACTCTGACCCTGGCCCGAATCCCCACAAAACACAACTTATCAGGTTCAGTTCATCCTGCTTTTGGGAGAGACCCAAATCTGAGCCCAGTCCCTTCCCACCCCCACTGCGGGTGACTTCGGCTCCCCAGCAAGGACGGCATAGCCGTTGGCAGAAAACCTGCAAAGCCGGTACTACCGGAATGAGGAGGAACAGGAGAGGGCTGGGCAGGGGAAATCCTTTCCTCCTGTGAAGCCCCAGTCGCTCATCAACCCACCCTGAGCGCTTTTGGAGCAGGTGGAGCTTTTCGGAGGTGGTACCAGGCACCGGAGCTGAGCACAGCCATGACTCGGTTTGCTTTTGCCCTGAATTAAGGGGCTGCCCGTGTGCCACAGCACAAACCAGCGAGCTGCAGCCCGGGGTGAGAGCCGGGCTGGCCGGAGCGTGGTTGTGCTGAGGGTCTGCTCCACTTCAGATGGCCGACAGCACCCGGCACAGCGGGTGACAGACCCACGGCGGGTCCACAGACCGGGGTGAGCGCTGCACAAGTGTTTCCCTCACTCTGTAAATTCGCTAATAAAAGAGAAGCTGATGCCCAGCTGACTCACCTGCTCCTGGGGATGCTGAGTTGCTACCCGCAGGTGCCCCTCCTTGCCCTGCCTTCCCCCACCCTCACATTTTAGGTCTTAAACCGCCACGGGAACAAGGCGGGGGCAGGTGAGTCATTTCACCTCCCAGCCCTGCCGCCAGCAAGAGGCTTCTCACCATGTGGCTTCTACTGTATCATGTATTTCCCAACCAGCCTCTGCTCGGCATCCAGCACACGGCAGGATGAGGCCCTTAAAGAACCAAACTGTCATGCTTAACCCTGAACAGGGTCGTCCCAGAGCCCGACCTGCTCCAGCAGGACCCAGGTCAGCATCCCCCCGACCAGCAGCAGCGCGGGTTGAGGGGTTTCCTGGGGCTGTACCCACCCTGCTGATCCCGGGCGGGAGGCACAAACGGAGGCTGAATTACCAGTTTGTACAAGGTGGAAGTGCCACACGCTCGCACGTTAGGTGGAAGCTATTGCGGGCACCAGCGAGCAGAAAGAAGAGCTGAAGACAGCATCCCCTTCCATCCGAAGCAGACAACCGCATTCGTTTGATGATTTATGTTACTGAGCAGCAGCCAAACGCTCTGCAGCGTGCCTGCCCGCCACGCTGTGCCCTCCGTAGGTCTCCAAGGCTGTATTTGCTCACGCTGCCTCTTTGTAGGTTGACTTTCCAGGAAGCCAAACACTGCTATGACTTCACAGAAAATGGAGCAGTACAAGACTTTATCTTCCTCTGACAGAAAAAAAGGCATAAACCTTGTATCATGCAGCACACATCTAACCTAGGTACAGGGTTGCATTCTGGTGTTCACGCACAGGGACCATCTGCACGAGGAAATACCACCCCAGTGACACCCGTGTAGCTTCGCTGGGGAATTATGGCTACAGGGGAGCATCTGAGGGAAGGGAAGGGCAGTGCTGCCAGAGTAACAGCAGAGTTATTCAGATCAGGAAATTTTCCCACACAGGCGAGTGTTTTGTCATGATCATATCTGCCCTCAGATATTCCCATATATTCTGATGAACAATTCCACCGGGAATTCATCTCACCCCAAAATCTGTTTTCTCTGTGTCAGTACTCATCAGAGTGGCCTTGCCACTCTAGAGAGAGGAGGGATGCTGAGTATGTTAACACGGTTAACATCTCTGTCGGGTACATACGTGTTCACTGCAGCACATTTTTCCACTTTTAAAAATCCAAGTTCCCGTTTCCAAACTCACACACCTGAAAATCAAAATCCTTGTATCTAGATTTAGGCACCAAGGTAGAATCCAGGCCCAGCCTGGTCCCTGGGGCAGAAGGTCACCACGGAGCAGCCCAAAGTCCCAGCCAGCTGGGACAGCTTCAGTCTGTGTCACCCCTGCAGAGGGTCCTCCATCAGGTCTCCTGCCAGCATCACCACTTACCTGCCCCCCGGCAGGACTAACACGAGCGGCCGTGAACCGAGATCCCTCCCAGAAAGGTGCCAGGAGATTTACATCATCTCTTGGTTTCAGGAAGAAGCTGCCAACCCCAAACGTAAGCAATACAGAAGCCTGGATGCCAAGTGAAGACATCAAAGGAATCATGTTTATTTTTGAGAGTGAAATCTTTTACCTGCTGGTTTCCAAGTTTTTTAGAGGCTAGGGGGCAAACCGTCAAGGCTAGGAATTGACTCTTTTCAAGCAAATAAACAAAACTGCCTTTGGGAGGAAGAGCCACCAAGTGAAACATAACATTCCTGTGTCTAAATGAAAGTTAGGACCACTGCAGTTAATATTAAATCGCTAAGGCTGGGTCCTGGGTGGACTATGGACTAGTGAGATAAGCATGGATATGACAGGCATCCTCAGCATGCAATAACGGCATTCAAACGGAACCACAAAAAACCCACAAAACCCACAAACCAGAACCTAATAATAGCATCAACAGACTCACTACTAGGATTGAATGCCGGAGACTCATTACATTTGACAAGGATGCTATTGGGAAAGGAATCCACAAGAAAACCATGCCACAACAAAGAGAATGAGGAAAAGGTTTTCTGTGTGACTTCACAGCTCTGACCATCTGCTGAGAGCTCAACTTTGCCAAGGTACAACTGCCAGAGTCTCCATGGCTGCCAGCACTCAAAGACTCAACACAGAGGGAAACTAATCACAAAGGGAGAGCAACTCTAGAATTTGCAGTAGAAGAAACAAATGACGGTGTTGACCTGCACGCACAGATTCTCAAGCTAATACTGGAAAATACAAGAGGAATGAAATCCAGAAGCGCATCCCTTGGGGAGAGACCTGGAAACAGGGAAAACCTGAACCACCCACCAGCATCAAGAGTGAGATGAGCAAAAATCAAAGGTTAACGCAAGAGCTTTGGGAAGATGACCCCAGGGATTGTTCACGAGGTGGCACACGGGACAAATGTTTTCAAATTGTGAAGGATGTTGCCACCTCTGAGGAACAAAAAATACATTTGAAACACTCTAATGATGGCCTGGAAGCAAGAGTAAAAGCAAACATTTCACAATCAGCTATTCAAGTGGATCACAGCCGGAAGAACAACATCTCTCCCTGCTCAACAGAGCTGACGCCAACCCGGTAAAACCGTACCCGGAGCACGTCACTGGCCTGACAAACACCTCCGATGGAACCTGGGCCGTACAGTAAGAGCTGAACCAGATCACAAACGTCTCCACAAACCACCAGCTCGTGCACAGCCACAAGCTCAGCTTATGATCAGAAAGCTCCTACGTGTATTCACTTCTCATTCCATACGTCAGAGCATCTCACAGACGCCATGTGGGTGACTTCACCCTCTTTCAAAGTCACCAACAGGACAACGCCACATGCAGTAAAGAGGAATTTCTGTGACAGATTCCTACAGCAGCATCAGCTTCACTACTGTCAGCAAGTGACCCAGGAAACCAAGAGAGGTTAATCCACAGAGCTGATGAAAGACACAGTCTTCTAAAACCTCCGTTCTCCTCTTAGCCACAAACACCTGCTTTGAGCCCCTGTCCCCCTCCCAAACCTCCTACAGCTGCCACTGCCCCCCTGGCTGCAGGCTCTAAGCATCTAGCAGGGGCTGGGACAGCAGAGGAGGGCAGGTCACAGCATCAGGATGTTTTCACTCAGCGCCAGGATGTTTCTTTGGGCACAACATGAACGAGCATGCAGGAATCCCCAGAGAGCGTGGGACCTGAGCAAGACACCGACCTGCGATGCAGCAGAGAACAGCAGAGGCCCACAGTCGATGCAGCAGCGGACTCTGAACACAGGTCTGATTAAAGTTTAACTTCGAGGACTCCTGCGGCTCTAAGATTCCCTCCGCCACCTCTGTCCTAGCAAAGGAAAACAAGAGTTATTTCAAAATACAATGACTTATTGACCAGTGCTGGGAGGTGGTTTAGATCACTAGGAAGTAGGAAAGAAATATGAGCTGGGGCAGTTGCAAGAGAAACTTGTTGCAGCGAAACTGCACCGGGGGTTTCTGGACAAACTCTCCTCCCTCCTCCCGAGCGATACTTTCGGTTGGCTTAGATTACAGTCCCTTCTGAAAGAACCTCAGTGTTTCAAAATATAATCCCAGCAGCCTGAGTCAACAGGCTTCTCACTCAGCAAACACAGATTAAAGGCGTCTGAGAGCGGCTGTCGAGGTACAAGAGGAGCACAATGAACGGGCTGCAGTGAGAGAACCAGATTTCCCTCTTTATCGACAAACCCTCGGTGCCAGAGCAAAGGGGGATAACAGCAAGAGAGCAAGCCGGGACTCGGGGTTTCACAGCACGGCAGGGAGACTGAGGGTCTGCTGGGCTCCTGGTGGCCTGCAGTACACATGAACTCACGGCTGTAAGTAAGGGCTCTGGCACTGGCTGCCGGTGACGGGCAGTGGCCAATTTCTTACTCTCTACAGGCAGGGTCCAGCCAAAAACACTCCTGAAAAGTCCCCTGGGCAGCCGAGTCCAGCCAGGGCCAGCCAGCACCCTTGCAGCAGCCACGGAAACAAGCGCCTGTCAAAACGCAGCCACCAAGACGCCGTCTGAAGGAAGGGCAGCCCAGCGTGACTGATTATGACCAACAGAAACGCTGACACTCGCACTTGGTTCTCCCCTCCCTGCAAGCCGGGAGGGAAGCAGCGAGTGGGGAGCACACTGCTCCTCCCGGCGATGCTGTGCCAGCAGACCCCCGCACAGACCCCCAGGCATGGAGCACACCAGCTTCCCACCGGGACGATCCCACCTCCTGCCAACAGGCCCAGGACAGGCTGGCTCCATCCCCCAGGTAGCCCTGTGGAGTTACTAAGGAGCCGGAGAAGGTCTCCCCTGAGCAAAGACCAGTGCATCCCGCAGTGCCTCCAGGGAGACATCGCACAAGGAGCGTTTCTAGGTGCTGGGATGCTCCATCTTGAGCTTCAGCGCAGCACATGAGGCAGAGAGGAGAGGCCAGGTTGGCATCTCTGTGCTCTGTCCTTGTCCTCAACAAAAGCAGCGCGAGGGAGGAGAGAGGGGGTGTCACCTCCTGCCCGAGCAATAGCAAATGGGAGCCGCAGGGGGGGCAGACAAGCGTGGAGCAGGAGCGAGGGAAAGGCCCAGGAGCAGCCAGGTACTAACCTCTCGAAGATCTCTTGTTCTGCACGCTGGGGACAAGGAGAAAGAGAGTCATCACGGCTGAAATCCCCACAGATGAAATCCCAAACGCAGGCTGGGGCACAGCAAACCCGGGACCCAGGGAGCACTGTCCTCCTTCCCGAGCCAGAGAATCATAGAGTGGTTGGGGTTGGAAGGGACCATAAAGATCACCTCATTCCAACCCCCCTGCCCTGGGCAGGGACACCCCCCACCAGCCCAGGCTGCTCCAAGCCCCATCCAACCTGGCCTTGAACCCCTCCAGGGATGGGGCAGCCACAGCTTCTCTGGGCAAACCACCCCTCACCCCAGCGCTGGCCCTGGAGAGCAGGGAGAGCACTCAACACCCCTTCAGCTGCAGCACCTTCCACTCCCTGGCTCAGAAAATGAGTGGGAATGGCTGAGGGCGGCACATCTTCCACATGGAGCTAGGGGTGGTGTCTGCTGCAGCAGTGGGACTGGGTGGCTGGGTGACAAATGGCTGGAGAAGGCCACGGGAGCATCCAGAGCTTGCCACCGCTCTGCTGCATGCGCGAGCGGGGTGAGAGAAGATCACGAGCAGAGCCAGATCATCTGGCACAAGGGAAATACGTGGGAGAGCTGAGGGAGGTGGACAGTCTCAGACCCATAAGGAACCGGCTCTGACTCCATACCCCCGGGTAGACACTGGCCTGTCTGCGCCTCTCACCGCGGCATCCTGCCCTGCCCAGAGCATGAGAACCCTGGCCCTGAGGTCCCCCCTCTCCCCCAGACCGCTGGGACACGCTGCGAGAACTCCCTGCGCTGGCAGCAAACAACCCCCAAGGCTCTGAAGAGGGGCTGAAGCTGCAGAGGACCTAACCCAGGAGTCAGATAACCTCCTGATCCGTCCCACTCGATTCCGTACCCCCTGGCAATGGCGTGCTCTCAAGGTACAGCACAATTAGCAAAGTGGCAGGAAAATACTCGAGCCTTGCTCAGCCACGAGCTGCAGGGTGCTCCTCGCGCCCTTCGCTTTCCTGGGACATGACACGTATCTATTCCTGATTAGACACAAATACCATCACCAAAAATCCAAGGTGGAGAACGTACAATCCCTATTTCCCTTCCACTAGGTGGCAAAAGGAGAAAATGGGGGTCTCGCTGTTTTCTGACACTGGTATCTGATGGCCCTTGCTATCCAACCTCCTCTCTCCGTGGCGAGGCCGCAGCCCAGCCGGCTGAGACGCCGGGGCAGGACAGAAGCTGCGTTTCCCACCAAAGGAACAGCCATTCTGTACACGGGATCAGTTCTGATTCCCAAGCAGAGCTGCTGCCCCCCTCTTCACGAAGTTCATGTGGCAAGCAGAGGCTGAGAGTGAGGAAGAGGAGGTACAATGCCCACCTGTGTCCATCTACAATGGGAGGAATTGCTTGGATGAACAGAGACAATTTAATAGCCAGAAAAGGGACTGAGTTTTGCACGGTAAATACCCCAAATAGAAGTATGCCAGACAACAGGGCAGACCTTCAAGAAGAGCTGTGGATGCTCCCAAGGGTCACATTTTGATTAAAAGTAGACAGAACACTAGAAAACTGGTGGCCCAGTTGCCTGCTGTAAGAGCAGGTCTGTCCTGAGCTGGCAGCTTCAAGCCAAGAGGCCGGAGACGGGAGCCTGGCTGGTTCTGAACCTCGCTGCAAGGAAAAGCGGAATTGGGCAGAGCAGATGCCCAAGGAACCACTGAAAAACCACCGGGGCTTCGCAGGACCAGGTGAAGGAGGTTCCTCGAGCTAGTCCTGCAAACTTAGGTCCTGTCCAACTCTGCCTCCTTGCTGTCAGCACAGCAAGCTGCCGGACGCCATATCCTACAATATCCACGATAAAAAGTCTAGGTGACTTCTGGGGTGACTGACCTGTCCCCGGCTACAAGGAGCAGTACTCACCACCAGGCCCTGGTCATCCAGGTTGGTGATCACGTCCACCAGGTAGGCTCGGAGGGCAGCCAGCTTCTGCAAAGCCTCAGTCCAGTGCACCTGCTGGGTGAGGATGCTCTGGTGCGCCCGCTCGTCCTCCGCGTGCACCTCCTCCAGCAACCGCTGCTCCTCATTTTTACAGGCGTTCCCCACGAAGATCAGCCTCTGGATCACCAGCTCCCGCGCCGCGTTGGCCGCGTTCTGCCAGAGAGAGGAGAAACATCGGCCTCGCTGAAACCCCAACAGCAGCACCAACCGCTTCCGCCAGCTCTCTGTGGGCTCAGCTGTAAAAATTACTCTTAATTGAGCCCAAGCCACACTAATCACCGTGATGCAAGCAAAGGTAAACAGGACAACCGGTCCCAAACCTGCCTCCTGGCCTAGCCCTGGTACCGGAGTGACAACCGGCGAGGGAGCAGAGTCCCATCCCTCAGCAGATCTTCCCGGATTCGCTATTAGTGAGAAACAGCCACCGTGAGAATAGTGACAGCCAAGCACAAGTAAAATCAGGAGCTGGTGAGACACTGGTCCTAGTGGGACGTTTGATGGCTCTACGCCAACGCCAAGAAGTTTATGGGTTTGTGTACATTTTTTAGGCAGCTGAAGCAGGAATCGCAGGGGTGCCCCGGCATCCCCCTGCACCAGCCGTGGGAGGGGGACAAGCCCTGCAGCCCGACCATCCCCCCGGGAGCTCAGCAGCTCCACTGGGAGCCCATGGGGCTGGCTCCGCTCCGCTCCGGGGGACGGGGCAGGGACTCACCAGGACAGCCTGGTCCTTGGCGGGCAGGACCTGGTCCACGTGCCGGGTGATGGCCGCGCTCTGCAGCTGGAGCCGCTCACACCGGTCCACGATCTTGTTCTGGAATGCAGATGGGGAAATGGCCGTCCCCAGCCCCCCCTGCTCGGACAGCCGCCACAAGGCCC
>VXBO01010092.1:22221-32971 GCA_013400135.1 Rhinoptilus africanus
CCCACAGCCTTCCTGTGGGGTCACCCCTCTATAGGGACCCGTATGGGCCCCACAGCCTTCCTATGGGGCCACCCCCCTATAGGGACCCGTATGGGTCCCACAGCCTTCCTGTGGGGTCACCCCTCTATAGGGACCCGTATGGGCCCCACAGCCTTCCTGTGGGGTCACCCCTCTATAGGGACCCGTATGAGCCCCACAGCCTTCCTATGGGGCTGCCCCGGCTATAAGGACCCGCATGAGCCCTACAGCCTTCCTGTGGGGTTACACCCCCTATAGGGAGCCATATGGGCCCCACAGCCTTCCTGTGGGGCTGCCCCAGCTATAGGGACCCGCATGAGCCCCACAGCCTTCCTGTAGGGCCCCCCCCCATAGGGATCTGTGTGAGCTCTACAGACTTCCTATGGGGCCGCCCCCCTATAGGGAGCCGTATGGGCCCCACAGCCTTCCTATGGGGCTGCCCTGGCTATAGGGACCCATATGGGCCCCACAGCCTTCCTATGGACCTGCCCCAGCGATAGGAAGCCATATGAGCTCCGCAGCCTTCCTATGGGGCCGCCCCGGCTATAGGGCCCTGGTCTGCACCCCTAGTGCACATGCTCGGCTGCCCCACATCCTACCTGTGGGGCTCCCCCCATTTGCAGGGACGCAGGCATTTACCAACCCCGGGAACATCCCAGGCTATAGGGATCTGCATCCTTGCCTTGGGGCCACCCCTGTCTATAGGGACCCGGTGCTTCCCCGGTCCCCTCCCCGCAGGTGGTGTAACACCCCGCTTCTGAGGGACGTTTAACACCCCGGGAAAATGGGGAGGGGGCTCTGCTGGGATTTCTGTGCTCAGTGCTGTGGATATTGCCATTTCCTTAACCCACGGGATGGATTTCCCTGCAGCGCCTGAGCAGGCTTAGGCAGCAGCGTGGGTTATTTTTAAAAAATAATCTAGTGAAAAAATGGTTTTGATTTCTGTTCAGCACTGCTTTTTCAGGGGGAAGGGAGGACGGGAGACCCTCCAGCCTGAAATCCAGGCTTCTGGAGGTGTAGCTTTGTACGGCTCAGTTGCTGCAGGGTCCTTGTTTTGTTCGAGAGCTTTGAGATGGGCCGGGTTCGTGATAACGACGTGGAGGGAAACCTGGCAGATAGTGAAACCTCGGATGAACATCCTGCCCGAGGAAGTGCTGCTCCTGCTCAGGATTCAGAAAAATCTACTCTCTTTTTTTCAGTGGCCGGGAGAATGCAGTCAGACACGATACTCCTCCTGCTCCCTGGATTGAAAACTGGTTGAAAGACAGAGCTCAGAGAGTCCAGTTGGAGGTCAGTGAGGAGCGGTGTTCCCCAGGGGTCAGTACTGGGCCCAGTGCTCTTCAATATATTCATCAACGACCTGGATGAGGGCACAGAGCGCACCCTCAGCGCGTTTGCTGGTGACACAAAGCTGGGAGGGGTGGCTGACACCCCAGAGGGCTGTGCCACCATCCAGAGAGACCTGGACAGGCTGGAGAGCTGGGCGGAGAGGAACCTTATGGAATTCAATAAGGGCAAGTGTCGGGTGCTGCCCCTGGGGAGGAATAACCCCCTGCACCAGTACAGGGTNAGTTCCCCCTAAACCTGAGGAGGAACTTCTTTCCCTTGAGGGTGGCAGAGCCCTGGCCCAGGCTGCCCAGGGAGGTGGTGGAGTCTCCGTCTCTGGAGACATCCCAAACCCGCCTGGAGGCGTTCCTGTGCCCCCTGCTCTGGGTGACCCTGCTCTGGCAGGGGGTGGAGGAGATGATCTCCAGAGGGCCCTGCCAACCCTCCTAGTCTGGGATTCTGTCATTCTCCTTGCAGCCTCCACCGGCAGCTCTCGGCCTTGGTCCAGCTCGGTTGGAGCTGAGGTGCAGGTAGGGACGGTCACACGTGCGCGTAACCACATGAGTGAGGAAACTGTCTGCGGGCTGTGAAGCAGAATAATCATCGTAATTAAAAAAATCAGCATTTACATCTTAGCTTTTTCCTAGAGTCTTGTTTTGCAGGAGAAACAACTTCCCGAGTTCTCCCATTGTCAAAGAAAAATCAGGTTTGTTCCTGACAGGTACCGAAACAATCCGGACGCTCGGCGTGATCGAAGGAGGGAAATTGCTGAATTATCACTGCCCCTCAACTCTGAGGTTTATTGTTCTTCACGTCTTCCAAACCTGCAAATTCACGGATAGAACAACTAGAGATTAACTGGGTATTACTAACTGCTGATTACACTGGCTGTCGGGGTAAAATTAGAAAGGGAATGTTTCGTAGAAACCCAACCCCTCTTGCTTAGTGCTTCCAGTATTTGGTTTTCAAGTTTTTGTGGGCAGAGCCTGAAGCGCGTTTTTCCTTTGCTGGAGCAAGCAGGCTGGGGGGGGTGTTCTGATTTTTATTAACAAAATACTGCTGACCCAGAAGACGAGAACACTGGCATATGCCTGGCACAGACTAAATCCAATTAGTATGTCTTGAGCAAAGAAGAAGCCGATTACTGTAGGTGGTAATTCACTGTCATTGAAACTGGTTTCTGCCCAGTCTGTGACCTGGGAGGAGAAGGGGAGAGATGCTGCCTCGGCCCCAGCCTGGCTCTACCAGAGGCTCCTCCACCCGGACGGGCGCTGGTAGCGACAGGACGAGGGGCAACGGTTTAAACTAGAGCAGGGTGGGTTTAGATCAGACATGAGGAAGAAGTTCTTTACCCTGAGGGTGGTGAGACACTGGCCCAGGTTGCCCAGAGAGGGGGTGGAGGCCCCATCCCTGGAGACATCCAAGGCCAGGCTGGATGAGGCTCTGAGCACCCTGATCTAGTTGAAGATGTCCCTGCTCCCTGCAGGGGGTGGGACTGGATGGCCTTTAGAGGTCCCTTCCAACCCAGCACATTCTGTGGTTCTATGGTGCGGGCGCTGGCTGTCGTGATGCTCCTTTTGGGGAATGCCCTGGCACTGGGCAGGCTGGTATCAGCCTGGACACCAAGTATATTTTTGTTGAAGGCATCTGGCTTAGCAAGATGGTCTTGTCTAGCCCAGACCTGGGGTTTGGACATAGAAGCTGCCGTTCCTGAAGTGTTCCTCAGCCCCTGAGAAGACAGCATCAAGCTTTCCATTAAGCCAGGCTGGTCCAGAGGAGTTGGGGCTGCCTGTGACTGCAGCTATCCTGGTGGAAAGGTACAGTCCCACCAGTCAGCTGGACAAGCTTCAGTCTGAAGGTGTTTGCGTTCCCCAGTCTAGGGCTTGGGACCTCTGGGAAATATGGAAGTCAAGAGCAGATACTAGAGTGAGAGGAGGTGTAAGGTGCTAGAGGAGTTACAGGCAGCAGCTCCGCATCTGTCGTGGCCTCACCACGCTTGGGTGTCTTTAAAGCTCAGCTGGAAGGTCCCAGTAACCTCATCTCTGAAGCTGGCTCTGCTCTAGGCCAAAACTTCAGGGAACTCCAGATGTCCCATCCTCTGAGCTTTTTCCTCTTACTCTAAACGAAGTTAAGATGTAGATAACGTATTACCATCACTTTATCCCCTACGTGTAAGAAGCGGAAACCTCTCGGGATTCCCAGTAATGCCGTGTCTCCTCACCCCAGGGCGTGACCCGGCGGAAGGTGCCTGAGATGCTGATGTGATGCTCAGCGCTGCTGGCCGTAGCGGGAGCCGCACTCCTCGGGGGGGCCATGGGGAAACTGCAGAGTAAAATCAGCTTCTCCCCTGCCAAATACAGGTAAGGCAGCCCCAGATGGTCATGTCTTGAGTCGAGAAACCAGTTACGAGAGGGAACGGAGAACAGCAAATGGACAGAGAATACAGCGAGCACGTGGGTTTAGTTTCATTAGTGAACCTATGAATGCAATTTTAATTTTTGACTCTTCTAAAGACTGCTCGGCATTTCTGGGGGACTGAAATCCCAAATCCAGCTTGCAGGAGGGGCCGAGCTGGTGAACATGGCGGGTGGTCACACTCTGTGGTGGCCAAGGCAGAGCTCCGGAGGCTGGCAGCCCCCAGGGCGGCTGTTTGCCCCAAATACCCAAACTGCTTCCTTGTTTCTTCAGGGAGAGCTTTCTGGGTTGTTGTCTCTCTGGGCAGGTTTCTTCGGCAGGATGAAATAATTCGGTATGTGGCAGGAGGGTGGGCGGTCTCTGCCCCAGGCCCAGCTGCCAGCACGGGGCGGTCGTGGGTGGGACTTGAGGTATTTGGCACGGCTGGTGCCAGAGCGAAGGAGGGCAGCAGAGCCCGAGGGGCGTTAGTTGGAGAGGAGGCTGGTAAGATCAAAACGCAGCTTTCTTCTGTTCTTTGTACCAGCATGGAGTGAGTAAACGTTGAGTATTTAGCAGCGCTAGAGTTGGAATAGGTCTGCTCCATCCCACCTGGTCCAGGGGATGCATTTGTCCATTCGCTGCTTCTCTTTGGCTTCCTGAAGGCAGGTATTTTCCTTCACCAGCCCAGCCAGTGGTGCCAGCTGCCAGACCTAAGTCTCAGAGGGGAACGTCACCCCGACTTTGCCCTAAAACGCCCTGCAGCTCCTACCGCTGTCTCTCTGCTGCAGGGCCGATGGCTCCCTGGAAGAGACGGGACCCATCCGAGCTGCTCGGCAGCTCGGCCCCGTGCACACCGACGCCGTCGCTGCTGTGGCTGCTCTCACGCCGGACCTGTGTGTGTCGGGAGGAAGGGATAAGGTGAGGTACCCTCACCACGGGGCACAACGCACCCTCTCAGGCAGGAAAACGTATTAACAGAGAGACAATAAGATGATGTGGTTTGAATGTGAGCTTTAAACATCTCTGTGAGTGGTATCAACTTTGTCAGTTCCTGAATTTATAAAGAAGAGCTTAAAGTGAGGGCACACACTGCAGCACATTGAATCAAATTTGATAACCTTCTCCAGAGCTCAGATCACATCCAATGCTCCCACCCAGGCTTGGGATCGCTGGACTGGCCCTTCTCTTATGTTACCTGGCGATGGGTGGGCTCTAAAGACAGTTGTGTTTGCCACAGCAGCTCAAAACCAGAAGAATCCGTTCCCTCTTCAAGCTCGGACTGCGCGCGGGTCTCGGTATAACGTAACCAGGAACGTGCGTGGTCCTCCTTCGCCTGCTGACGCCTCTCCCTGCCCCTGCAGAGCGTGGCCGTTTGCCGCTGGAGATCCGGGGCTGTGCTGAGGCGGTTCGTCGGGCACCAGCGGGAGGTCACCAAGGTGAGCGCTGGGGTCTTCTGTTGGGAACCGGGGAACCGGGAATGATTGAGCAGCGGTTTGTCAGGCACAGAGGGCTCGCCTTGCTCCGTCAGAAGGAGAGAGCAGGGTATTGGAATGCGTTAGGTTTTTCTGAAGGTCCCAACTGGCATTTTGCTGTCTGGGGAAGCAGCACGGAGGGGTTGCCTCTGGACCAAACAGGGCTCCAGGAGGCTTGGACACATGCTTATCTTCACCTCCAGGAGACTATGGAGCAAAAACTCAGGATGAATTACTAGGTCAAGTTTTTGATTCAGAGATGCCGTTTTCTTCAGCTCTCATTCCACTGGAGTCGTCATTATTTTACAAATCAGCCATGCCTGGGAGCAGCAGGGCTTTCATTTTCCTTTTGGCATCCTGATTGCAAAGCCAAACATGCTGCTTGGAGACCAAACATGGGACACATGAGCAAACACACACGTGTGCACGGCGTGGCCGGTGCAGCTCCGGCTGGGGACAGTCCCAGTGGGTCCGGGTCCCCTGTGCTGTGGGGTATTGGAGGGTGAAGGGGGCTTCGTTCATCTGTCACGTCCCGCTCTCAGGAAAGAGGGGTAAAGTGACCTCAGATTCCTAAATTCTCAATGGTGTGGGCTAAGGTGAGATAAATCTCAAGGTCCATAGAGAAACATTTATTAGCTTCCCAAAATGGTTAGTCGAGGTCTTAACAAGTCCATGATAATTGCTCAGGTGTGTAACGAATTATGGCAAACGGTGAGTGTGCATTGTGTTACTTCACAACAGGCACAGGACAGCTTACGGCAAGTGGTGGTGAAGGTCGTACTTAAGGGCGTTACTGAACAGCTGTAACTGTTACTGAATAATTCTGAGAGAAAAGAGAAACTGAGGGATAGAGAAAGGAAAAGAGAGAAAAGGACAGACAGAAAGAGATCACCAGTCCTAGTTCCAGCGTCTTTTTCAGGGAATCTTCCCAGGCATAATTGTCTTCTTTCGTGGAAAAATCTTCCCAGGTATGGTCTTCTTTCTTGGGAAGCATCTTCCCAGGCACTATCTTCTTCTTTTCATTCTTCTTTGTCCCCCCCAGAGGCACTTATTTTCCCTTTACGTTTTCTGAATTAGCACAGCCCACCCCCCCTTGCCGAGGGCAGCCTCCTCTCAGGCTTCTCCCTTCTCCCGGGTGACCTGCAGCATGATTTGGGTGGAGAGACGAGTGCCGTAGTTACACATGTTTGGTGTGATCTCTGTAACCTTCATTAGCATATGCAGGGGGTGCGCTTTCATCTGCATTTTGTGGATAATGAAGCAAAGGGCACTTGTCGGACACAATGGCCTTGAGAACTGAGAACTAGCGAGCTCACCACACGAGTGGCAGAACTATCCTGTCTGCACCGGACAGGGCTCCCACACTTTCCTCGTGAGTGTTTGAGGCATTCCATTGAAGGCTTGGAGGGCCTTCCGCCCCTCATCAGGGAATTTACAGTCCATCTCTTACATCATCCCGCTGCTCAAAGCGAGCAATTTGGGCAGAGGGATGATGAGCACTGGGCTCATGTGGGTTTTTAGGACGTTTTTCCCATTAAATTAATGGTTTCTGAGAACAGGACCCACAAACACACACCCACCGCCCAGCTCCCTGGTTGTGTAAGGACGTGGGTGCCGCTGGTGGATGGCACACCATCGCTGCCCGACGGCCCCCACATCGCCGACACAGTCGGGGCTGCAGCGGTGGCACTGGGGCTGGCGGTTCCCCGGCCCTGCTGCGGGGGGTTTGCCCGTGGCCGGGGTCCGGCAGAGCAGAGGGAAGCGGGAGTGGCAGCACGGGTGCCGGGCAATCCGGCATGGCCAAAACAGATCCAGGCTCTCCCCGTCACGGTTCTGCACATCTTGGGTTTGGCGCGATGGCGGGAGTGCTGTGCTGTCCCCAGCTGGTGGGTGAGGACAGTAACCGGCTTCTCCCGTCTTGTCCCGGACAGGTCACCTCTGCCCGTGACTCAAACAGAGTCTTCAGCGCATCCCGGGACAAGACGGTGATGATGTGGGAGCTTCACGGGAATTCGGGGCCAAGCCAGCGCTTCCCAGGACACGACCTGGTGGTTACTGGACTGGCCGTGAGCCCGGGTGAGGAACGGCGCGCTCCCTTCCCCAGGGGTTCCTGAGCAACTGTTTTTCACTTCTTTTTTTAACATTATCTTGTGGTTGCAGATGCCTCCCAGCTGTGCACGGGCTCACGGGACAACACCGTGTGCAAGTGGGACATAGAGACCGGAGAGTGCCTGGGCAGAGCCGCTATCTCCAGGAATCTGGTAGGAGCCGCTGCTTCCCTGCATCCCACGGTGGCACCTCGCTGCCTACGTGGTTGTGTCGCACGTGAAGCCGAGTAGAGTGAATCTGCCCCGATCCTGGTGCTACGAAAGCCCTTGAGGCGCTGCGCAGGTTACCGCTGCACCTGGGGAGCCCAAAGCTTGGGGCTGGTTACTCCGTTCTCCAGGTAACAACAAATCCAGGAGCACAAAGATGCCAAGAGACACACAGCGATTTATTCACGCTCCAACTCAGAGCTGTCGGGAAGCACGATGTGCAGTGGGGGCCACGTTCCCTTCGGTCCCAGCCCAGCAACGGAT
The DNA here is from genome assembly GCA_013400135.1 of Rhinoptilus africanus. Lineage (NCBI taxonomy): Eukaryota > Metazoa > Chordata > Aves > Charadriiformes > Glareolidae > Rhinoptilus > Rhinoptilus africanus. Next base: position 30,011 of record VXBO01010092.1, read on the forward strand.
CTGCTGTGGGCACCGTCTTCTGGTGCCTGTGGTACCCCTGTTCCCATGGCTCCATGTCCTGTTGGCAACTCCCTGCCTGCAAACAACCCCTGGGATCAAACCCCGTAGGCGAGCGGCTTCAGTGGGAAGCAGAAAAAACACTTTATCCAACATTTCCTGCTCATCACCCAGCAGAAGGAGGGATCTCGGTGGCTCTGTATCGGAGGGCACCGAGGTGGGTTTCTGCTCATCCTTCCCTCTCCGCAGGTCACACATCTGTGCTGGGTTCCTGGGGAGCCTTACCTCGTCCAGACCTCAGAGGATAAAACGATCAGGTAAATCATCCGCGTGGCCACAGAGAAGGGAGTTACGGCCTGGAACACGTGGCAGATGCTAGTGCACAAGGGGCTGTTTCTTTGGTTGGTTGTCATCCGCCTGGACTCCTGTACCCTGCGGGGTCGGCTGGAAGCCACCCTCCAGCTCACCGGGGTCTTGGAGCGGGGTCTTTTGCCAGGGGAGGACAGTCTGGGGACACCGGTGGCTGTAAGCAGCACTTGGGAGGTGACTGCGGGTAAAATAGGGGAATTTATTTAAAAAGAAATCTCAGCAGAGCTGCTCCGGGTGGAGATTGACCCGGGAGAGGGAACTGCAGGGATGGGAGCTCGGCTTGCTGGGGGGAGGGATGGGGGCTGCCGCAGGGGACGGCAGCGGGAGGGCAGCAAGGGAAGCCCATCCTGGCACCGGGGCGTTGGAGTCCTCCTTCCCACTCCTTCCCTCGCAGGGTCTGGGACAGCCGGCAGCTGCAGGTGGCTCTCGCCTTCCCAGCCCAGCGGCACCTTCAGACCAGCTGCGACGTGAGCCCGGACGCGCGGCTCTGCCTCAGCACCAGCAGCGGCTGCGCCGGGGAGGGCGGCGAGGCCACCGTGAGTCTGGTGGACACCACGTCCCGCTTTTTCTGCTTTGTTTTCTCTAACGTCCACGGCATTCAGTGGAGTGCAAGCGATCGGTGCTCCAAGGGTCTGCGTGCTCGCACGGCACTGGCCTTACCCTGGTGTCACCAGCCAGGGCCAGAGCTTGGTGTCTTCCTGCCTGTCCCTTTGGTGAGTCTTCTGCTCAGAGGGGTATTCTGCTAGAGGGATATTCTATATATATTCTATATATCCTATATCTAGGCAGATAGTCTTCCAGATTAAAGCACTAGGAATTAGGGACCCCTTGCTGGAGGTGTTCCCAAACTAGGGATTCAGCCCTGCAGGTTCAAGGACAGGGAACTGCTGGAGAGGGGACAGCAAAGGGCTACCAAGATGCTGAGGGGACTGGAACACCTCTCTGATGGAGAAAGACTGAGGGATTTGGGTCTCTTTAGTCTGGAAAAGAGACGGCTGAGGGGGGACCTTATCAATGCCTATAAATACTGACAGGGGGGNGTGACCCTGCTCTGGCAGGGGCTGGAGGAGATGATCTCCTGAGGGCCCTGCCAACCCCACCAGTCTGTGATTCTGTTCTGTCCCTGTGTGTGAGCAGCAGGCGGATGGGGCCGTCCCGTCCCAGGGGAGCGGGGCTGGGGACAGGGTTCTCCACCTGCACAGCCTGGGCCCAGCGGCTCTAATGGGCGCGGAACAGACACTGTCCTGCGCTGAGCAACACAGGACTAACTTCTCTTCTAATGCTGGGGAAAACTGCACTTTTGGAAGATTCTAGTGTCTGAATTCATGAAAATATTTATAGCCGCCTATGTGGGATTCAAGGTCAGGNTGGCGTTTTCAAGCCTTGCCAGGTGCAGGGATGAGGAGGAGCGAGGCCTGGGCACTCGACCCAGCCTGGCCAACAGGACTATTTCATAACCATGGACGGCACATTGGATATAAATTAGGAAGTTTGCTGTGCAGAGAACTCCTTGCCCCTTTGCTGGGCCCTTGAGCCCTTCCCTTCCTCCCGAAGCCATTGCTAACAGAGTTGTCCGCTGCTGGGAGCACACAGCTTCCTACTGGTATAATTGGCTGAGTATAATTCTTGTATATCTTATATTAGTATTGCGATCAATTCTGGTTCTTTATTATTATTGTTAATTATTTAGCCATATCCTATTAGATCTATTTATATTTCAACCCTCGTGTTTCCTTATTTTCCCTGACTCATCGGGTGATAGAATGATTGTCTGAACGTCACCAAACTGTTACGGGTTTTCTCAAACCGTAACAGACACCGACGGTGAAAATCCTTCAGGGTTTGAAGCCCTCCAGGACTGTGAGCGTGAGCAGGGGACAAAGGCAGGAGACGGTGTACGCGGAGGGTCAGCGAGGAGTCCTTTATCCCAAACCGTCTTCCTTCCTTTGTGAAACGGCTCTGCTCTGCCAGTGACGGTGGCAGAGCCTGAGCTCTAAACGCTGCCCGTTGCCTTGCAGCTGTGGGACCTGCGGCAGACGCGGGACCGGCTGCGGGAGTACAGAGGACATTTCCAGACCACGACCTCCTGCGTCTTCCTTCCCCGGGGCCCAGCGCTGGCCCCCACCATCGCCACGGCCTCGATCGACAGCACAGTGAAGGCACCGTCTTCTCAGCCCCCTTTTCTCCCGGCAGNTCTGGGAGCGGGACACTGGAGGTAAGGGAGAATCCTGCCCATTCCATGTGCCTCACCTGGGGGTAACACAACTGCTTCCCTCGGCTCTGTCTGCCAGTGGTGACGGGCACTACAAATCACAGAGTGTGTTGGGTTGAAGGGACCTCTAAAGGCCATCCAGTCCCCCCCCCTGCAGGGAGCAGGGACATCCTCAACTAGATCAGGGTGCTCAGAGCCTCANGCCCAGTACAGGGGCACAGTCACTGCCCCGGTCCTGCTGGCCACACCAGTGCTGACACAGGCCAGGATGCTGCTGGCCTTCTTGGCCACCTGGGCATCACCCTGCCCTGCAGCTGGATTAGAGTAAAACCCAGGGATTTCAGGCTTCATCAGGGTATTTAGCGACAGGACGAGGGGCAATG
>VXBO01010094.1:1587-12756 GCA_013400135.1 Rhinoptilus africanus
CGGCGGGGTGAGGTGGAGCAGCTTGGTCTGATGGGGAGGCAGCACTGCGAGGAAGGAGAGATGGACAGGATGGAGCACTGCACGGGGGGCACACGGGGGGCACGGGGCAGCTGTCACAGAGGACTGTGGACGTGGACGGACAGAGAGAGTGGTGGTGTGGGGGGATGGACAGACAGGACAGGCAGGGACAGTGAAGATAAGCAGCAAGTTGTGTGGGGACAGATGGGCCAAGTGCTGTGTGGGGTGGATGGATGGATGGATGGATGGATGGATGGATGGATGGATGGATGGATGGATGGATGGATGGATGGATGGATGGAAGGAAGAACGGATGGATGGGCAGTGTGGACAGCGTGAGGAAAACAGATGGACACAGCGTGGTGCTGGGACCAGACCCCCCACTCTGGGTGGACAAGCAGCTCAGAGACAGACAGACAGACAGACAGACAGACAGACAGACAGTGCAGAGCAGCACGCTGAGGGCCAGCCGTGGGGCCTGCACCCCGCTGCCCCACCCCGCATTGGGTGCACCGAGCCCACAGCACGGCTCAGCCCCCATCCCCGGCTCCATCCTGTCTGTCTGTCCCTCATGCAGTGCCCTGTCTGTCCCCCGTCCCCAGCTCCATCCTGTCCGTCTGTCCCCCCATGCAATGCCCTGCCTGTCCTGCCTCCTGCCTATCTTTGGCCCTCGGCACGCGTTGGGGCTGACACATGTTCCCTGCGCGCGAGCGGCAGAGATTAGCGCGGGCCGGTGGCATGGGAGCGGGCAGGAAAGTCTGAGTCACAGCTCCCAGTGCCGGGGGCGGCCGTGGGGCTGGGGGCACCAAGCCGTGCCCCGGGAGCACCTGACCCTGCTGGGACACACGGTGGGGGACGCAGGTGAGGCATGCACCGCTCCTGGGCTGCTCGGCTGTCCCCATGCAACCCCAAGGGACACTCGACCCTGCCTTCTGCTTCTGGCTTGCTTGCATGGCCCTCTTGGCTGAGCCCCACGGCGGTGGGGGGTGTGTTTGGGGGGGACAGGCTGGTTGTCCTGGCCCTGCACTCCTGGAGGTGTCAGTGGCGGCGGTGACCTCGCTGCAGCTCTGCTGGTACAGGCGGCTGCAGGGGGTGGGATGGGAGTAGGGTCCAGGGTCCTGCTTCAGGGCTGGGGATGGAGGAGCAAAGAGTCATCCCTGGCTCCTTGAAGGAGGGGATGTGGGGAGGGACAGAGCCAGCCCCGACCCTTGCAATGGGGGGGGATGTAGGGTGGAGCGATGGAGCCCTGACTGCTGCCATGGGGTGATCTGGGGCGCGATGTGGAGCTTCCTGTCCCTTCACTGAGGGGTTATAGGGCTCACTGCCTCTCCTCTGGGCTGTGACGTGGGGCTGACCCCCGCTCCTAACAAGGCGACACGGGAGCTCAACGGAGGCAGTATCCCACCTTCCCCCCGATCTGCGGTCGGGGTGCTCAGCCCCACTGGGCAGGGGCATTTTGGGGTCCCCATCACGTCTTGGTATGGGGCTGCACCTTCCCATCAGCCACCACCCCCATGGGTATACAGCACCTGGGGGAGAGAGGCAGGGCTTGATCCCAGCCAGGGACACGGTGGGGAGAGCCCCTGCTGTGGGACTGGGCTGTACTGGGCTAAGCTGGGCTGTACTGGACTTGACTGCCCTGGACTGGGCTGCACTGGACTGACCTAGAATGGGTTGGGCTGGGCTGCATTGGACTGGACTGGGCTGGGCTAAACTGAACTGAACTGGGTTGGACTGGAGAAGACTGGACCAGGCTTGTCTGGGCTTCACTAGACTGGGCAGGGAAGGACTGGATTGGGTTTGGGTGCATTGTACTGGGCTGGTTGGAACTGGACTACACTGGGATGCTTCAGAGCAGGTTGGTCTGGGCTGCACTAGGCTGAGCTGGGCTAAACTGGACTGGACCAGGCTAGACTGGGCTGCACTGGGCTGTCCCAGCAGGGTGCCCTGGGGCCATGAGGCTGGTACGGCCACTGTCTCCCCATAAAAGGGTCTGGGGCCAGCGGGGCTCTGCAGCAGCGCGAGGGGCTTGGCTCTCCCCAGGGCCCATGGAGGAGTCGGACGAGGACGGGGAGGACAACGAGGAGTTCCTGGAGCGGCTGATGGTGCAGACGGGCCGCGAGGTGCCGCAGCGGGAGCTGGAGGAGCACTACGCTGTGCTGGAGGAGCTGGGCAGCGGGACCTACGGCCGCGTGCTGCTGACGGAGCCCCGGGATGGTGGTGAGGGGCACTGGAAGGAGGGCAGGGAGGGTGACTCTGCTGCTGGCTAGGGAAACCTGCTCCACAGATGTGCACAGATGTGCACAGCCCTACCGCTGTACCCAACCCACCCAAGCCAAACCCCATCTCTCCCCAAACCACCCTATCTCTGCTGGTGCTGACCCCGCTTCGGCTCTCCCCCTGTTTCCCAGGCTCGCCGGTCGTCCTCAAGCTGATGCTGAAGGAGCAGACGGAGCGGCGGGCGTTCCTGCGGGAGTACTGCATCGCCCTGTGCCTCTCCAGCCACGCCGCCTGCCTGCGCGCCCTGCCCATCGCCTTCGAGACCACCACGCACTTCGCTTTTGCGCAGGAGCTCGCTCCCGCCGGCGATCTGTGTGGTCTCCTCAACCCGGGGGTGCGTGCTGCCCTGGGGGGGTCTGTGGGAGGGGGACGGGGGCCAGGAAGTGTGGGAAGATGCATGCTTTTGGCGGGGGGACCCTTTGCAGCGGGTGCAGTGATGGTGTGCACTGGAGGAGACACTTCGCAGGGAGGTGCGTGCTCGTGCTGTGCATGGGGAGACCCTCTGCAGCACTGGCGTGTGTCTACAGGCTGCTGTGGGGCAAAGCACAGGTTGGCGGTGCTGGGCAGGGGTCTGCAGGGTGCTGCACCCCCCACTTTGGGGAAGGGGCCGAGCAGTGGGTGAAGTTACCACCCTCCCTGCAGGAGGGCCTGGCGGAGGAGCTGGTGAAGCGCTGTGCATCCCAACTGTCCGAGGCGCTGGACTTCATGCACAGCCGTGCCCTGGTGCACCGGGACGTCAAGCTGGACAACGTGCTGCTCTTCGACCGCGAGTGCCGGCGGGTGAAACTTGGAGACTTTGGGCTCACCCGTGTGCAGGGCTCAGCGGTGGGTGCCATGTCCGGCACCCTGCCCTACACCCCGCCGGAGCTCTGCCTGCTGCAGGGCTCCGACACACTGGAGCTGGACTCCAGCCTGGACGTCTGGGCCTTTGCCATCCTGATCTTCTGCCTCTGCACTGGCTGCTTCCCCTGGGCCGTGGCCACCAGCTCTGACCCCCAGTTTGAGGACTTCAGTGCCTGGCAGAACGGTGTGGCAGGGCGGGGGGTGCCAGCATCCTGGCGAGGATTTGGCGCTGGGGCACTGGAGATGCTCCGCCGCTTGCTGACACTGGACCCCGACCGCCGGAGCCCAGCCATCGAGGTGCAGAAATACTTGTCCCTCCCCTGGGTGATGGTCCCCAGCACCAGGGAGCCAACAGCAAGCAGCTCCCGGTCCCCCCTTACCAGTGGCACTGGGGAGAGCCTGGGGGGCACTGGGGGATGGGATGCTGCCGGTGGGGGGGGTGAGGTTCCCATGCTCCCCACTAAGGCCCTGGCCCCGTGCCGGTAGCCAGCAGCTCCCCTCCATCCCGGGGCTGGTGTCGTGGTGGCTGCTCCCCGGGGGTCTGGGATCCCTGTCCGATGCCTGTGGCTTGTGGGGCTAGAAATGGGCTGCAAGTGCAGGAAGGAGAAGTGTTACCTCGGGCAGCACCTGCAGAGCCCATCTTGCAAATCCGTGTCACTCAGCGGTGGTGACAGCAGCCCGCCTGCGCAGCGCTGCGCAGCTCCGAGGCACACAAGGGAAACCCAAGGCAGAAGCAACCCACAGGACGACAGAGAGAAAAAGGAGGAGAGCAATTGATTAGTTAGAAATTAAAGCTGTTAAGGCTGATGCAAGACCTTGGCAGAGGCAAATTGTGAAACTGCTCAGCAGAGGAACCCAGAAATGCGTCTGACCTTGACCTCGACTTCCTTCCTGTACCATAGGGATGAGGAGGTTGTCCCATTAGGGAAGATGCTAAACAGCCTCCCTCGGGGGTAACTGCTGTAATTAGCTAAACAGATTCTGGGGGGGTTAAGGAGCTAGAGAAACAAATGTAAGCCTTCAAGGCATGAAGCTGAACTGGGGTGTGATGGGGCTGGGAGGAACTGTCAGATGGATCTCTAGGACTTGAGTTAAAACCAGACAAACCCAGGATCTGGCTCTGTCTGAGCAGTAACGCAGGCAGGGTGATTTCCACCCTTAAGGGCTGAGTGTGGGCTGCCTGATAGTGCACAAGGCTAAAGAGACACAGCGAGAGAGCAAACCGGGATGGCTTTGAGCGTGGAGGAGGGGACATACATGAAAATCAGCTTCAACAGCTGCAAATATTCTCCACCTTCAACAAGGAAGGGACTGGACAAACTCTGGAGGGAGTTTGTGGGGTGGGCTCAAGGTTTGGAGGCTGGGCAAACGCCTGCCCAGGCTCAGCCCTCCATGTGGTCCCCACTGCCTTTCCCACCAGCCAGCTGGGAGGAGAGCAGCAGGGTCCCACAGACTTTGGTGCCCAACGTTGGTGCCTCACCATGCACGGGCAGGGCTCTGTCTGAGTGGGGGCACTGTCCTGGGAATCTCTGCACCCCTTTGAGCGGTCTGCACCTCGGGCATGGGACATGGCGCTCCTGGAGCTTCCTCCTGGGGCCCCTCCACGTTCTGCCTGGGCAGGTTGTGCCCACCCCTCCCCAGGGACCCCCAGCTGGGGGACACTGCTCTGCTATCGGCAGAGGATCCATCTCCTGCACCACCAACCCTGACGGAAGGGCAAAGTGGAAGGGGAAAAAATTATCTGAGATCACAGAATCACAGAATGGCAGGTGTTGGAAGGGTCCTTCAGAGATCATCTCGTCCAACCCCCCTGTCCAGAGCAGGGTCACTCAGAGCAGGTTTGGACAGGAACGCTTCCAGGCAGGTTTGGAAGATCTCCAGAGAAGGAGAGTCCACCACCTCTCTGAGCAGCCTGTTCCAGGGCTCTGCCACCCTCAAAGTAAAGAAGTTTATCCTCATGCTGAGATCGAACTTTCTGTGTTTCAATTTGTGTCTGTTGCCCCTTGTCCTGTCACTGGGAACCACTGAAAAGACTCTGTCCCCATCCTCCTGACACCTGCCCTTTAGATACTGATAAGCATTGATGAAATCCTCTCTCAGTCTTCCCTTCTCCAGGCTAAACACACCCAGGTCTCTCAGCCGTTCCTCATCAGAGAGGTGCTCCATCCCCTTGATCATCTTTGTAGCCTCTGCTGGACTCTCTCCAACAGTTCTCTGTCCTCTTGAGCTGGGGGAGGCGGTGTGTAGAACTCAACACAGTACTCCAGATGTGTCTTTAACCAATTGGAGGGGAATAACCTCTCTCGATCTGTTGTCCACGCTCTTCTTAATGCACCCCAGCAGACCACTGGCCTTCTTGGCCACAAGGGCACATTGCTGCCTCATGGTCAACTTGCGGTCTGCCAGGACTTCCACTTCCCTCTCTGCTGAAGCTTAATAAAATTCTCTGTTATTTTGCCTCTTTTTTTTAAACCGTGTTTTCCCATGATCCTGCTGCTTGAGCCCTAAATCCTGCTTCTTCTCTTCCTCGGGGGCAGGCAGACTCTGACCAAAGGTGCTCCAGCCCCGTCACCCCTCCATGGTGATGGCAAGTCTCTGAAGAGGAGAGGGCACATGGACACCTGAGAGGCACAACTAATGCCCAGCTTTGGAAATGCAGTGGCTTTTCCTTCGCAGCTGCCTCTCCTGAGTTGCAGCCTGGAGATGCTCAACCTGGGAGTGGCAATGCCGGGCTGGATGGTGGTGCTCCCTGTAGCTGTGGGTGGAAAACTCCCCCATCCCAGAGGAACTGTCTCACAGGTGGCACCCTGCAGCCTGTTGCGGAATTTCTCTTGGGCCACACAGTTTTCCAGGTGAGGAGCCCCCCACTCAGCACAGCACCAGTGTGCATGCTGTGGGGCTTCCTCCAAAGGAAATAATGCTCCATGAAAAATGCATACAGTAATGCTTGCAACAAGTGACTTGTGAACATATTTGAGCATAAGCTGATCCACCATCCACACAAATATATGGCTCTAGCCCTCACTCAAACTTCCCAGTGGCCAGGGAGATCTGTCCCAGGAAAGCTGGACAGGATGGTCCAGAGATGCTGCTGGCTGAACGGCAAAGGGGGCATCACGCAAGGGACAGCCAAACCCCCTGAATGATTTACAGGAGGGTCTCGGGGACATTATGGGGGAGTGCAACCTTACAACAGCCCCCTTTTATCAGCTACAAACCAGTACAACTGTACCAGCAACAGAAAAAGCACCAGCTGCATCTCTGGCACTAGCATGGGAGAAACCTCCTGGCCTGAGTCCACCAATCTCTCTCTTCTCCAGGGTACTGGGAAGGAGAAATCCCTTGAGGTATCAAGACCTGCAGGATTAGGCTTCTCCTTAATAGGCAAACCCTCTCATGTCTAGACACCAGCACCATGGTGGAGGGGGCTCTGTGGTGGGGACACATTGCAAAAACCCTGGGCACTGGCTGGCAGAACGGTTTACTGAGATATCCAGAAATAATGCATATGGACACATACCTGATCCAATGTATTGAATCTGGGTGTATCCAGCAGAAGCACCAAAAGCAAACCCCAAGAGCGCTGTTGAGGGGTGGTCCCCAAACCAAGCTGGAAGCATCATCACATCACCGCCACCCTCCTCCTCCCCAGACAGGAGTGAAGTTGGATACAAGACATTAGAGCATAGTGGAGGCTTAAATTGTGGTCTCTACTGAAGAACAGAACTGCTCCTATTTCTTCTTTCAGCATGGACCCTAATGGGAAATAGAGGAAGGCTGCATCGGGAGACAGCGGCACTTGTGGAGAGCTGCAGTTATCAGGCTCTTGGCATTGCAGGGGCAAGCACGGAGCAGCATGAGAACAAAGCATCTCAACCGCTGCTGTAGTCAGCAGAGCTCACAGCAGGCTCTTGGAGGGTCTCAGCAGCTCTTCCATGGCGTGTACTGACCCACAAGTCTTGTGCAGGTCAGCCTTGTGTCACCTGCCTTGGTCTGAACCTGGTGTTGCACTTCGGAGCGGGAAGACCAGATGCAGGGGAAAATGCTTAGGAGATTAAAGTCCCCTCATCTGTGCTTGCATTCCTTAAACCCCACTGAAAACAAGGCGTTTGCACTCAGAAGAGGTCGCAGAAATCCCAGCTCCTCAAATGCCCAATTGATGGTCCGCATCTTTTGGCATCACCACCAGGGACCCCTCCTGGGGATTCCAATGAGAAACAGTCAGAGCTGGTTTTTGGCTTCTTTGAGGATTTTTTTATTGTTTTTTATTGGTTTTGGTTTTTAACTCTGCTTTTCTGAGACCTGGGAATTATTTGCCAGGTTTGCCATTGTGGGCAGATACAGGGTTTCAGAGCCATGTGTTTAACCCCCAGAATTTATTCAGTGAGATACAATATAGATTACTGTCAGGACCGGTGATTCAGTCTCTTTTCTCTTGATTATTTTTGATTAATTGGTGTTTCTCCTCAGCTGCTTCCCTCCTCGATGATGTAAGCGGCGGAGAAAAAAATAGAATACCACTTCCTATAAACTGCAGATTTTTCTTGAGAATTGTAGCAGTTTACTGCAAAATCCTAAAATTATGTTAAGGATCTGGCAGTTCAGGACTTTAGGATTGCTGTAAGGGAAATGCCTGCTTGTTTCATTGAAATCAACCCTGCTTTGACAGTCGTGCTGGGGTTCTCAGATTCTGAAAAATTCCTTTCAACTCAGCAGTGAGCCCACCCTGAATTTAAAGTGAAGCAGCTCCATATCCTCAATGACCAATTTTTATTAAAATATTCATGACAATATTTAGTTTAATATTTTTTTTTTTACTCTCTCGAGTGTGAGTTGGATGAAGGCAGTGTCCTTTCATTTCGTTTCTCTCCAAGAAATGATGTCCCAATGAGCGCTCAGAAAAGGACCTCCTTTGCTGCTGAGCACCCCCATCTTGTGCAGTTATTTTGTTTAGTAAAGTTGTAAATTGCAAATGCCAGCACGTTCCCCTTAGAGCTGCACTCTCCACCATTTACAGTCATAGAATCACAGAACGGTTTGGGTTGGAAGGGACCTTAAAGACCACCTCATTCCACCCCCTGCCCTGGGCAGGGACACCTCCCACCAGCCCAGGCTGCTCCCAGCCCCGTCCAACCTGGCCTTGAACCCCCCCAGGGATGGGGCAGCCACAGCTTCTCTGGGTGACCTGGGCCAGGGCCTCACCCCCCTCATAGTGAAAAATTTATTCCTAATATCTAATCTAAACCTACCCTCCTCCAATTTGAAGCTGTTACCCCTTGTCCTACCACTACAGTCTTCTTCTTTAAATCTCTATGCAAGACCTCAACCCATAACCGACACTTGACAAGCTCTTTTTCTGGCTCAGACCAGGCTGGTTCCTGCTTCTCCTCACTGTCTCTCCTTGGGAAGGGCTGTATGTCATCTAGGGTCTTTTTGTGGGTGCGCAGCTCAGACTGCCATTCCTCCTCGCAACAGCCTCATCTACAGCACGCCCTTTGCTCGACTCCTCTCTCCACGATGTAGAATTCAGTGCAGCTTTTTAGGGGCAAGAGGAAATTGCCCTGGAGTGTGGGGGGCAGGCAGAGGCAGCCTCCTAAATCTCTCCACTTTCCTTATAAGCCCCCTTTATATATTGAAAGGCTGAAAGAAGTTCTCCATGGAGATTTCTCTTTTCCAGGCTCAACAATCGAACTCTCTCAGCCTGTCTTCACAGCAGAGGTATTCCAGCCCTCTGTCCATTTCCATGGCCTCCTCTGGTCTCTCTCCAACAGGTCCATGTCTCTCCCGTGCTGAGGGCCTCAGAGCCGGACCCAGTACTCCAGGTAGGGTCACACCAGAGCGGAGTAGAGGGGGACAATCACCTCCCTCAACTTGCTGTCCATGCTTCTTTTGGTGCAGCCCAGGATATGCTCAGCCTTCTGGGCTGTGAGCACACATTTCCAGATCATGTACAATTTTTTTTCTTTTCTTCCCCCCCCCCCTTTCCCCAATACTTTGGACTGCTTCACTGTTGGCGATGCAGATGCATTCTGTCTGCTTATGGGAAAGTAATTATGAGAAAAGACCCTGTTCTCCTGCAGGAGCACCTTCTGCTTCAGAAGCCTGTGATCAGCGTGTGAGCACAGGACGGAGAAGAAACTTCTCCTGCACTCATCTGTCCTGGAGCCTGTTTGTAGGTGGCTCCGACCGTGCCCAATCAGCTCTCCCAAGAGGAAAGATGAAGGCAAGGATGAGTGCAAACTCGATCATCAAGGCAAATCTCCGATTGCACACTCACAATGTGAAGATCATAAAAGGGCAGTATGTGACACAAAGATATGGAATTATTGGGCCACCTTAGGTGTAGGAGAGCATACCTACAGGGATACTGATTCTGCAAAGGTTTCTTACTGAGTCTTCCTTTTGACGTTAAATTCCTTCTTTTGAATCTATAGTCACCTGTTATCCTAGAAGTCTCTCAGCAGAGCAGACTGAAACCTGCAGTAAATAAACTAAATCAACAAAAAAGGAAAGCTTTGTTTTTAATATTGAGACTCCTGAGATGAAAAGAAGGCCAATGAAGACAACAGAAAGCGCTTGGTAGGACTGTGTTTGCTAATCCCCAGTGCTGAGCTGTCTGCTGTGGGGAAGAGGCAAGCACTGATCACCAGGGCAAAACCTGAACTCAGAAGGGGATCATTTATTTGCAAACATGCCCCATATGCCTGCAGCAGCCTTCCAGAAGGGTTTCTCTTTCCTTGCAGAAATCCTACATTGCTGAGAACAAGATTCCCAGTCTCCAGGTGTTCGCCAGTGCAACAGCCAAGCTTCTGAAACATCCAAGAGAGTTGTGAAAAACATCTGCAAAAAAGAAAAAGACACAGAACCTGGAGATAAAGGTCTAAAGATGGTCCGAGTGAAGAGATCTGCTCTCCTACTGGAGCTGTGGGGCTTTTAAACCTCATCCTGACACATTTGCTGTCACCGTCATTAAATTTTTTTTGGTGATGTACCTATGCCTACAGCTCTTGGGGTTTTTAATTTGGTTTTAATGCTACCTTTTGCAGACATGCAAGGGATGCTGCCAACCTCCTCTAGTGTCCACTGAAGGCCTGAAAGTGAGGAATTTTGCGTGTAAGAAGAAACCCAGGCCCTCTCTGGGGGCAGATGCTCCTTGGCAACGCAGCTCAGCAGATGCCAATGAGAGATGGCTACCGCCCAACCGAGCTGCAGCAAGGATGGCAACGGTGAGGATGGTGGTGAGGACAAGGGGTGAAGTCATGCTCACCCCCCTCAAAATCTCTGGGCTCAGTGGTGTCTGGGGTTATAGTGCTCATAGAATCAAAGGACTGTCTAGGTTGGACCTTTCAGGTCATCGAGTCCAACCATCAGTCTAACAGTGCCAAACTATCACGAAACCATGTCCCTAAGGACCACATCTACCTGTCTTTTAAATACCTCCAGTGATGGCGATTCCAACCCTTCCCTTGGCAGCCTGTTCCAATGCTTGATAACCCTTTCGGTGAAGAAATTTTTCCTAATATCCAATCTAAAACCTCCTCTGGCACAACTTGAGGCCATTTCCTCTCCATCTTATCATTTGTTATTTGGGAGAAAAGACCAAGTCCCCTCTCTCTACTCCCTCCTTTCAGGTAGTTGTAGAGGGTGATGAGGTCTCCCCTCAGCCTCCTTTTCTCCAGGCTAAACGACCCCAGTTCCCTCAGCTGCTCCTCATAAGATTTGTTCTCCAGACCCCTCACCAGCTTTGTTGCCCTTCTCTGGACCCACTCCAGCCCCCCAATGTCTTTTTTGTGGTGAGGGGCACAAAATTGGACACAGTATTTGAGGTGAGGCTTCACCAGTGCCAAATACAGCATGCGAATCAGTTCTGCAAGAGCAGCTTGGTCAGGACAATTAATGCTCAGCATTGCAGATAGTAAATGAGGGCATAAAGTTTCTACAGTTGGGATCAATGAGGAAGAAGTTAATTGGGATTGACTGTTTGTTGTGGTGGTGGTTGGCGGGGGGGGGGGGAATGAGGCTGGTAAA
>VXBO01010096.1:0-21109 GCA_013400135.1 Rhinoptilus africanus
CTGACAGTTAGTGGTTAGCTTTACTGCAGGACAAAATGAATTAGGAAAATATCAGTTTTAGGATGGTTGGAACATTTTCTATCCGAGACTATCCACTGTAGTCTTTTCAGTGAAAGGATATGATCCAAAACTGATGTGTTTATTCAGTCATGGCATAAGTCCATGACTTCAAGAGATCCCACAGAGGGGGTAGGCCTTTCAAACGCAAACAGAAAAATTTCAAGCCTGTGTTCAGAGTATGACAGAATTTATGTGTTTTTTCTACTCATCTACTTTGTATGGGTAAAATAAATTTTTTTTTTCCTTTCCCCTTGCATGCATGTGCTTATATCCAGGACATCTTTTTAAAGAAATATCAGTTCCAGGTTTCTCCAAAGCACATTGAAAAGTGCTTGGATACATCATTATTTCAACTGCTCGAGTTGTTCTAGTTTTCAGATGGTCTTCATTTTATTTTTATTCTGATATCATTTTGTTCATCTTCAGGATTGATTCCAAAATACTCCTGTTTTCTATGGGAATTATATAATGTTTGTGAGGCTTCCTATTATGCATCTTCCAAATTATTTCCCTTATAACAATTAAAACAGTTTAAGTATTCTAAATCCTGTGAATCATTTATAATGTGAAAGTTGCCATCACCTTGCTGTGACTAGGCAGTTGATTTCCCAGTAAGTATAAAGGCAATATAATTTTGATTTTTATTCTTTGCAGTGGTGTTCAGATAGTCCAAAAGGATGGAACTGTATTCATGGTTAACACATTTCAGTTTGCAACAAGGAAGATTCTACTTTAGAAAAGGAAAAGCAGTGTCAGAAGAGACGTATAAAATGACACCTTTACAATGAAGTATCTGTACACTGTAAATTGTGCTTCCTGCTCTGCTCTGTAAGTCACTTATAATGGCTTGAGTCTGTTTAGAAATGTGTTAAATCTCATCTCATGCACCTTATATCTTAATTTGCCCTCAAAACACTGGGGTTTATTCATTAGGTGGATTATCATCTTTCTATAAACAGGAATAAAGAGGTTGTGAATAAGCTTTAAATTACCCGAGGCAGAAGCTGCTATTTCCACATGCATATATTCTCTCATAACAACTTTCTGCTTCGTACTAACCCAGCAGCTGGAATAAAACTTACTAGAACAAACTGTGGTCTCTCAGGAACCTTCAGCTTCTCAAGTCAATGGATTAATGTTATATAAATAGCTTGAAATTCTTATTTAGTCAGTTTGTCTGTATCAGTTTTCAGTACAGCATCATCTCTGGTCTAGTCTCCCTCCAGGCTGAGGCCATTAATATATGCTGTATCTGGTTTTTGCTTGGATTCATTTTCATGCTTTGTATCTTTGTGCCATATCAATGCAAAGCAAATTAGGCAAGATACAGCATGTATATTCCCCAAAGGAATACAAGCAAAATGAACTAACGTAACGTGCCAGCCTTGCTTTAGTACTGCCAACATCAGCCACTCTGCTGGAGAAAGAATTTCCTGCTATATTAAGGTAATGTCAACCTGATGAATATGTTTGTACAGTAATCTTTATTTTTTTATCTCTTTCATTCCTGTGCTGTGAATTGGTTTTGCAGCCAATACACTTCTCTGCTGCAAACAAGAAACACTTCTCAGTTGATCACTCCATTACTAATCCTATTTTTCCTAACTTCTCTAAATTTATATCGGTTTCTAAAATGCCTTTAGTCCATTTAGTATCGATTACATTTGTTAGTTAGGAAGGACTACAGTGCAAGGTGGCACCTGCTATCCCTTTCTGGCCCTGTTTTTCTATGATCTAAGCTGAGGCAGCCCACAGTCAATGACAGCCATCAGGAGCTAAGCTCTTTGACCATTATTTACATGAAAATAGCATGAATTAGAGCAGTTAAATACAGCTTTGTTCCACATTTAAAAGTCAGCCTGCTTTTACCAGCAGACTATTGACTTTGCTGTGGCTCTAGCACATTGCTTTCCCCTTCCTTGATAGAACTTGTCCTGCTTGAAAATATAGCACAAATGTGGGAAAATCAGAAAAAACCCACTTGTGTTCAAGGCCCTCAAAGCTTATTTGGTAAATATTTTGTAACCTTTTCTAGAAAACATGATAGAATTACTGCATATAGATTTATATAAGGAAGGTTATTTTAAGTAAGATGTCTTTTGCATTACAAGACCTTCTGCCTGTGTTGTTACTTCCTCTGTCATTCATATTCATGAGTAACATCAATGTATTTGTTAACATATTAGTTACAAATAATTAGTATTACTATGTGTACTGTGTTTTTAACAGAATTCATAAATAAGATGAAAAAATTGCAGCTAAACAGAACAGTTAGCTTTCAAGTAACCACTCTGCTAGTCTGCATATCACAAACACTATGGAAGCCTCTTACCACCTGTCAGGCGCACTAAGGATCTAATATTTTCTAAGGTTAGTTACATAGAATACAATCATGCAAGCTGCAATTCCTCCAAAGTACCAACCTTCCTTTAACTATTTAATATGAATACTTTAATTAAACTGCTACTGGGCTCAGTACTGTGCCCTCAGAAGCTCATCTGCATGTCTTATAACAAATATGGTATGACAAACTTGTGTTTGTGATTGTGCTTTTCTAAATGTACTTAATCTCCTGAATCCTCCCTCAAAATGCCTTTGTTCTTGTCTCAATGCAATTAACAGTACTTCAGTTTTATGCTAATGCAAGGATGCAGAAGTTTTCAAACTCAGGTAATGAGGCATACATCGTCAAATTCTGCATGTGAGAGAAAGGGCTTCTCTCATATCAGTAGCTTTCAAATCCATACACTAATTTGACAAGGAGGTTAAGGTCTCAAACACTGCAAAATAATCTATGACTTTTATGAAATTAGGCAGTCAGATATGGGAGGGAGACTTTATTAATGTCTTTACTAAGGGAGAGTTCTCACACAGTAGAAATGTTGAAAAACAAGCACCATTGGCTCACAGAACTATTTCTTTGAAGATCTGGCTCTGAATCTCATCATTATCTCCTTGCTCTTTGACAGGTGTCCAATGTTCTGCATGAAGATGTATCCTAGAGAAAGGAAACAATAACAGTGCTTTCATTTCAGTTGTTTCAATTCTGATGCTTGTTTTCATTCTCATAAGCAAATGTTTTCTGCTTGTTCTTTCTTAAACTGCCATGGGATAAAATAAAATAAATCTCTAAGAACAAAAAGAAAACAATAAAGCTCTTAAGAGGCTGTTTGGTTTCTGTTCAGACTCCTAACAGCTGCTTCATTCTTCTTCACTGGTTCCAGATTTAATAAGGCCATGTAAGTCTTTAAGAAAACAGCAATTTAAAAGTTCCTTCTTTTTTTCCCCCTTTTTAAAATGTACTTGGCTTCATATTTCAATATAAAATCATCTTCTCCAGATTTTTCTTTGAGTATAATGCTTGAATTTCTTATTTATTATTTTTTTAAAATGAGCAAGAGTAACATGAGGCTATATTTTCCATGAATAACAACACACAGCTCTTGTCCTGCATACCGACTTTACTCATAATAAATCAATTAAATAAATAAATCCTGATTCTAGTGAAATAATCAGATTGTTGTGAAGCAACACTGGTAAGACTTAGATAAAAGTCTGGTCTATTCTTATCGTGTGTCTCTTTGTAAGCAGTGATGAAACATTTAAACATTTAAATGTTTGAGCATTTGAAACATTCAAAACATTTGAACATTTGAAACATATCACTAAAATATTTTTTTTTTTATGTCTATTTTCTGAGTAGGAATATATGATTCACTGATTCCTTACCTGTAAATTTCACATTCATTAGTGGGCTTTCCTTGCCTTTTATCTTATTGTTTTAGTTTTGTTACTATGTATGTCACCTGACTCCACTTCTTTCAGCTTTGTATGCCGTAATCTACTTTAGGGATCACATTGGTCTTAACAAAGTTGGCGTATTCTGGAACCACATTTACTGAAGAGTACTCTCTTGTTATAGTTGAGTTCACATGATAGAGACAAAATACAAACAAATTAAAAAAAAAAAAGGTCTAGGCTTACCCAAATAACTCCTTGGAATGTTTGGTAGGAATACTGAGTTCTTCATGGAGAGAAAGAGTAAGACTGGGGAAGACTTTTAAAATCTATATTGTTGTTTATGTTAACACTTCAAAAACTTAGATCTTATCAGCCTTTCTTTCAGATTTACCAAGTTTTAGACACTGGTGTATATTCCATTGGAAATTAAGACAGTAATTACATTGTGAACTGCATTATGTAATCTTTCACAGTGCTGCTGTCTTCCATTCCCAGCCACTTGAATGCATTGGGGTGCATTGTTTCTCTTGAGGTAGGCTATGTTCATGTGTGTCACCGTTTCCTGTACAGTGGGGTGTTTCGAGCATGTAATTTACCAGGGAAATTCAGTGTATTGTAACTATGGACCTGGGAAGCTTTAAAGGCTTGTTTGCTTCTCTAGCAATCAATTTCTGTCCTAATTTCAACAATAGCAATTCTCCAGTATATTATCTGGCAGCTAAAAAAACCTTTTGACAGTATTCAGTCATCACCCTCCTACTGCTTAATCTTTAATAGCGTTTATAATATCACCCGTCATTAAATAAGAGTTCCAATGGTAATTTATCTTTACTCCTCCCCTTTGCGCTGTGCTAGAAACCAGTAGAATTGTGAGATACGTAGTTACTGAAGGAAATCTGTACTGCCCTAAAGATACATTCTCAATAGGCTAAATTACCCCCCAATTAATACACAACATTAAAATAAAATTAAACTTAAAATTGAATTTTAGACGTTTGTGATAAAATATTAAAGAGGAAATTAATAGCTGAAAATCCCTCTCTACTTTTTAATGATGTTTCACAGATTAATCATGTTATTTTTAAAATCTCTGCTGATTTGACACCTCCAATACCTGTTTTAGTGTTGTATTTTCTTTATGAAAAGAAAATGAGTCATTCTCCACTTATATGACTTGTAGCTAAAACAAAAGCAAGTGAGAAAGACATTTATACTCTGTAAGAGATTACATTACATAATCTTCTCTAAACCTTAGTCTGTTTAGGTGAGTTACAAGTGTTCAACCTGCACAGTCACAAAGCAGAAATGGATGCATGGATCCGAAGTAACTAGTGGTGCCAATTTTTGTATTAGTTAAAACATCATTGATCAATATAAAGTGAGAAAAATATTTTGTATGTGAATGTAATTAATTTTGTGAACAAAAGCTGCAGAAAACCACATTCTGTCTTTGAGCTTTCAGTCAATTCTCATGCACCTCTAGGGCTGGGTTGCTGAACTCTTTGGAGTAACATGAAGAGTGAGATTTTGAGCTTTCCTCTTCTAAGTTTTAAAGACAATGGGAAATTCAGGGAAAAGTAATATCTTCACTCTGTTCAAGAAAATCAGTAAAATTAGGAAAGACAAAGGCCCAGAATATCTTTTACACTGAAACCATTTTTGCTTCTCCTCTCAGCCCCTAAATGTCGCCTTGTAGCCAATAATCTATACATAGACCCCTGTTGAGTTGAATTAATGACATGCTTAAAACACAAAAAGCTCTTTTGGACATTAGTTTGGAGGAGAATTTAGGTTTTCTGACGCAAAGGCCTATCCCTAACCTAGGAAACTTTTGGGAGCAGCTTTCTCTTCAGTGGAGTCCAAAGAAAGTTTGCTCTGTCACATTCCTATTTCACCCACAATCAGATGTTTGGGTTTCATGTCCTATTTCTTCCTTGTGATAAAGCATAATGTGGTATGATATAGTTGACTGAAGATAAGTATCTAGTGCCATTTGGCACTCTCTAAGATACCAGAGGTGACTACAGGGGACTGGCAGCTATGACACAGAGTTTGTTGGAGGCCCTTGCACTTCTGCAGTTGCAGCTGGATTCCAGGTAGGACACCCCCTAGACCCTACGTGGACTAATGGTTGGATCCGTTTATCACAGAAGAACTTTCTCTAACACTTGGATTTGTCAAGACACAATTAACGATTTCATTGGAGTTCTTCAGTCACATTCCAGGAAGTCTACTTGTTGCTGAATGGCAGGGATAGGGACAGTCAGGTTACACTATTTAGTGGCTACGAAGCATTTCCACTCATACAAACCCACTCTGTCACCTTTTACTACTTGATAATTAATAGATTTTAGAACTTCTACCTAAACTTATAGTTATATATGTGAAGGACCTATGAAATCAACAGCTGCTTGTTTATGCATCCAGATGCTTTACTAATTTAGCTTTCATTATGCTTCTCTGTGGCAAGTAACAAGCCTTAATATTTCCAGACAGTGTACAGGGAATCTGAAACAAAGGTAGGTTTGTTCAGTTACCCAAGGCTATGCTGCAAGGCAGGTCTGAGATTAGCATTACTTGCTTTGGTATTTTCTTATTCCATATGATTCTAAGGACTTCTATCTCCAAACCTTCCAAGACTGTCTCCAAATGTGGTCTAAATGTGATTAATCAATACACACAGTATTATTAAAATTCCTGGGGAGTTTGGGGTGAAAGTTGTGTTTCTTCTGGTGGAAAACCAAGGACAGTCTTCTTAAAAAAAACTTACAGAGTTAGGGCACTGTAGGGGCAAATAATGTTCCTTTACAGGAGACATGTCACAGTGTGTATGTATCTGCATGTTCTCCTTTTGCCTTTGGTGGAATGGTCTAAGCAACTTAAGCCAGTTTTTACATTCTTAGCAATAATAACCCATTCCATGGGACAGCAAATGGGATATGTGGGTGCCATGGTATCTGCTTATTAGAATTAAAACATACACTAACAGTGGAACATTTAGATTCTTTTTTATCAGAACATGGGATAAAATCAGCCTAGTGCTACCCATTCCTTATCAAGTCATAAGGAAAGTTTTGCAATCAGTGATCCAAAGTATACAAAACAGATTTTTAGATCAGTGTGTTACATGAGACCAGAACAGAGCATGCTGGCTAAAATCTTGAAGGCTTGTATATCAAAAAAGAAACCATTTGGCACTTCTGTTGCAGTTTCCAGTAGCTTTGGTGTTTGGCATATATAATTTAACAATTTTGCAAAGTAAGAAAAAAAATTCATTGTCATGCTCTCAACAATGGGCTGCTTAAACGTTTCATTGAACACCTGGTTTTAGAGAATTTACTTTCTATAACTTAAAAAAATAACATCAGTCTTTTCAGAAGAAATAAAATGCTGTAAATCGTGTATGCAAGTAACAGGTGAAATTTGATTTCACTTAGTACTGAAACTGAAATACTGAAGAATAAAAATAAATTATGTGTTATAGTATTCAAATTTTAATAAATGATCTTTTCCATTCCAAGAGCAATACTCCTTATATTTGCATCCTGTAATCAGCCTCAGGAGTTTGAGTTGGCAAAGAAATTTCTTTTCTAGCCTGTAGCCATGTGCTTTCTTGTTTTCTTTCATCCAACTGTTTTATTTATCCCCTTTTGCTCCTATCTTTTATTCTCTTATGCATACTCACACTTTCTGATCCCCTGCCTTGTATTTCATTTTCTCAGTTCTTATCCCAGAAGATTTCTTTTCAAAATACAGGCACAGCTCTGAGAAAATGGCTTGGGAAGTAGGATCCCTGGGGAGAAGGCCTCAGGAAATGAAATAGCTCAGCTTAAACACAACAATGAGTTGGTCACAGAATTAGGATGAATGCAGTTAAGTGTGCTGGTTTTGTTTTGTTTCTTTCTTGAATAGCGGTTCTAATTTCCCTGTACTAAATAATCATATTTTAAGCATATCTGAAAGTGAAAAAAGAAGTTTTTAAATGGAGTAATAGCAGAAAGATATTTGAAGATTAGATATTTTTTTTTTATTTCACTTGATAATACAGATTTATTTACTGATAATTTTGCCTAGATTTCAACGAACTTTGCACACAAAAAATCCAGTCCTAGGGTATTAAAGCAGCATATATTATCAGAAAGATTATGGATGACAGCTGGGCTGGTTGATGATAGCTGAGGAAAAACAAGTTTTGTTAGCTGGAAAGATTATTATTGAAGGGCTCATAGTGGTAAGATGGCAAAATCACATACAGATTGTGCCTTTAGCTGTTGACATTGAAATTTGCGTGACTGTGAAATCTACATATGTATCGTGATGGTTCTTTTTTACTGCACTTTTTTCCTCACTCTGTGTGTAAAAGACAAATGATATTTTGCTTTCCCTGTACCACAACAAATAATTGTCAGGTGTTGTTTTTGTCCATTTAGTCATTGCTTGATGTAAAATACACTCCAAATGGAACAGTGTTATGATTTTTTACAATTTGTGTTGCCTCATCTGGACTATTCCTTAATATTTGGTAAGATTTAAAAAAAAAAAAAATTCTTTACCTCATTTACCAGTAATCATGCAATAAATGATTGCAAAGCATAATTTGTTTTCCAGAATCTAACATCTAAAACTGAGTTTTATACATTATATACTGGTTTATGCTGATGTAGAAGAGTGAGTTTTAAACTATTACAGAGCCACTAATAAACTCTGTGGTATAACTTCAGAGCCTTCGATAGGGCTGCAGAGGCTATAAATTTGGAAGGAACCCGACTTTTAGTGGCTTCATATTATAGTCAGGACAGCATGGAAGCAAGAGCTATTTCTATTAGCATAGTAATGAAGCATTTTTTCCAAAGATAGTGAATGAAATCAACACACTAATTAGATTTTATGCATAATACTTGATGGTCAACATTAGTCAAAAGAGATAGGGAAAACTTTCATTTAAAGCATGCCAATAATCTTATTATATTGGACAAAGAATAAGAACAAGAAGATAACATAAGCAACTGTGAGAGGAGCACTTCTCAGAATAAAATCATGTGCATCTCATCTTTTCACTTACGTTTTTAAGATGTGGAAAGGGAGAAATACTGCAGAGGAGAGAAGAAATAATTCTCAGCATAGCATGATATTCATCACATGATTCAGATAAGGTCATGCACTTGATTATAGAGATAGAATATACATGTACATCATCTAGTGATAGACGTACATCTAGGTGAGAATCATAATATTTTGTATCTAATCTTACACACATACACAGTTTTATTGTTTCTTCACAGCCTTTCTTAAAAAGGTAATGAAAAAACTGAAACCCAGTGACTTTTGTTTCCAGTGCTCTAATAGTGGGGTTTTTTGCCCCCTGGAATATTTGCGGAGACTTGGTTGCCCTAGATATGGCCATGAGGTTGGTTTGACCATTGGCACTGATTAAACAGAAATTGATTGCTAGCCGCTTTTGCTCAGACTGTCAAACAAAGAAGCCATTAGTAAGAACACGTAGCTAGAGAACATTAATATTCTTGCACCTTTGTATGAACCAATATAAAATATTTTCTTTGTTTTGTGTAAATTTTTCATGTTTACAAAGATATCTTTCACATTTTTTTGTACTAAACTGTTTCATAAGAACTACTACACAGGGTTTATGTATTCGTGGAAACAAGGTTGTTTAATTCTGTTCTGTAACATCTTGAATGCATCTCTAGAATTACCAAGGAGCATATTTTATTTCTTTATATAAGATATGTATAAATTCTTTTACTGTCGTTTCTTCTTTCCTACTTCTATATTCCTTTTCTTACCTGTACCCTCCTTCCCCTTTATATATCTAGTATCACTAGTACTTTCTTCTTGATTTCTCATGTACTAATCAAGACTTAATTACAGATGTAGATTTTCCTTCCTGCTCGCAAAATTATTGCATAGTTTTGTTTTTAATTAAAGGATTGTCAGATAAATCTACTGTATTGTTTTTAACATAATAAAATTTATTAAAAAGATTTATAGGAGCTCAATTTATTTGATGTAAAATGAAAAAAATATTTGTTTCATTCATAAGAGGTAGCCAGGAGAAGTTGAAAAGGAAGCATTCTTATAATTGCAAAAAATTTTCTGATTATGCAGCTGTAGAAAGAAAAGGTAATTGACATTTACTGACTCTCATATAGAGACAAAATGACTCCTTTCATCATATCTCTTTTGCACAGTATTTAAACTATAAGTGGAAATAGCTTTTGACAAATTGCAAGTAACTCAGCAAATATATTAATAGTAATTTATGTGAATCATGTATAATATAATTTATGCCAAGATTGCTGAAATTTTATCAGATCATCACTCTTTGAAAAGACAGAATAATATATTGACCTCCCCAAGTTAAAAACTTTAAATACAGCTTATCTGGCACTTTACTTTCTCATTATGAAATAAGCATCTGCATTAACCGCTTACCAAAGATTCATAATATATTGCTGTTTTGCTTTATTCAGCTCTTGAGTAGAAATGATTCCAAAACACAACCTTAGATGTAAACAGCCTCTCACTGTTCATGATTCTGTTGTGTAAACAGACTTTCACCTCTATAAATAGATAAAAACATAAAATGCTCTCACATTTTGAGGGGTTGAACACATTGGATTTCAAGGTAATTGTTGTACCTTCAATGTGCTCCTTCATGAAGGTGAATTGACTGAATTACATAAATATTTTTCTCTTTATGTGTGCTCTTTGTGGGTGTCTAAGACTTCCATAGCAGAGTCAATATCTCCACAGAAATAAGTGTCACAGCTACAGAAAAACTGCTTTATCTATGTAATATTCTATCTAATCTAATACTTAAAAACTGGTGGAACATTTTGAAAGCTTTTTATTCCCAAACTAGAAAAAAATCAAAATAGTTCTCTGGAAAAAAATTGTTCATGGTTTTCTACCTTTTTCATGTAAAATGAACGCTGTCCCCACTGAATTCCTCTTTAAACAGCATAACACTATGTTTTAATGATAGTGTATTAAGTTGACATTTCATAGTTTTCATGCTATGGGAAATAGTGAGTAACTTTTCCAATTCATTTTATCCATGACTTTTATGATTCCAGAGACCTTTATCATATTCACTCTTTTACTTATACCTTTACAAAACTGAATAACACCAGTTTCAGTCTCTTGCTCTGAAGTCATTCCACACTTCTGACAATCTTCATTGCTCCACACCAACTGTAACTGCTGACTTCTCCCCAAGGTTCAGGCGAGCATTACTGCTTTTGTACCCATTGTCTCCACTGCAATCAACAAAGCTTCTATATATCTGTGTCCTTGATAAAATTGGTAAGGTTTCTATCTACAATAGGGTATTTTTGGCACTTGAATGTACAAGATTATGATTTGGGAAACAGAAAGAAAAGAGCAGTAGAGAAACTATCCCAGCAATGGCATCACTTCCACATTTTTTTTTCTTTTTTTTTTTTTTACTTACATGATCTGTTTACCTCGAGGTAAGGCTACCTTATGACTTGTTTCTACAGTTTTTATAATGTCTTGATTTTTTCCAGGTTACCCTGTCTGGTCTTACAAGACAAATAATATGTAAATAAGTAACAAAGCTCTTTTCTCTATAGATATTTTTTAAAAATACAGTTATATTATATAGTGTTTGCAACGATATTTGTTGTTCCCTCTCTCAGCGGTATTGTGTGAGATGTGGCCCTTGAATTCAGGTCAATGCAGATTTAGGTTAGATTGTGAAAAGAGATTTCTAATTAAAATATGTAGATTCCACCAGGGACCCGTGTGTTCTGTGGAATCAAAACATAATGTTCAAATGGAGATGACTGCAATCTCAAAAGGTTTTTCATTGACTTTCTACTGCCTTCCTTTCCCGTTTCCCCACCCCACAGTAGCGGCTGAACTAATAAATGAAAAACCTAAGGTCTTGGGTAAAAGACTGTTTATTTCACTTCAAAATGTAGTCACTTTACAAAACCAAACCAATTAGGTACAGTGAGATTGTGATTCCTTAAAACAAATATGAATAATGCCTTACCACTCCAGTAAGGTTCCAAACAGCAATTTCCACTTCAATTTGCTCAAAAGTGAGCCCTTCTACAACATATGTAATGACTAGGCCGGTGCTATACTTTGTAGGAATAAAATCATACACCACGTGAGTCAAGATTATCTCATTGTGGAGCAAAGCCATGTTTTAATGTGCAGAGAGCACTGAAATAGTTCTCACAACATATGCTGCCAGTATCTCCAAAGCAATTTCTATCAACTTAATCACTTCAGAAAAGATCTGACATTCAGTTTGGTTGAATAAACAGAGATATTTCTGAACAGAGTTCAGTGCTCTTTCAGCAATATGACAGTTCGCTTGAAGCAGATGAACCTAAGTAATCAGACCATTGTGGCTGGAATTTGAACTATAGACTAAAACATGTTATGAACATACATTGCTCTTATATTTGGTGGTGTTATGAATGTTTCTCAATATTTTCAATCAAATTACAGCCTTTCTTTCAAGATCTGGATTGAATATTGGACACTGTAAAATCAATAATTTTAAAATAGATCTATATAATGAATTCCTTTAATGAACTTGAATGGCTTCAATTGGTGTTATCACCTGTTGCTGCAACGTTAACATCTCCTTTTTTTGAAGCCCTGATATTTTATGTGTCTTCAACTTTCAGCCTTTTTGGTGGATTTTTTCTCAGAGTAGGTGCAAGCTTTCTTGTGATTGATAGATTGGATGAAGCAGCATTTTCATAAAAGGTTGGACTCCTGTTCATGAAACTTGCCCTTGAAAAATGGCTATATAATTTATTCAAAAAGTTCAACTGTTCCATTTGAACTGCCATACCATCAATTAAAGGGGCCATTTCAGTCTTTTGCTATTGGCAACAAATGTTTATTGTCTTTTTTTCAAGATAGCTCTCTGAAACTGAAACATGTTTTCTTGAACAAAAAATTTGACTTGTAGGAGACAAGGTACTGGTGTTTGTTGACTTACTACTTACATTTTTTCTGTCTTGGAATATAATGGGATTTTTCATGTTAATTTTTTGTTTTATGAATAATTAAGAGTCCTTTAGAAATGTATTACCTCTGAAATAGCAACATAATAATGAGTATGTTAAACTTAATTATGTCTTATTGCATTCAGTTTGCTATATCCCTAGACTACTAGTGGCTTTTTCATTCTTTGTCTGTGAGTGCTGTTGATTCACATCTCTAAACCTGTTACTACACTTTTAATTGCTCTAATACCTCTGGCTTATTGTACGCTCCTCATGAACTGTTCATCAAGTTCTGCATCATCATCTAATTACCACTGACATAAAACGCAGTTGCTGTTTTCTTTGAAGATTTTTTGTTGACTGTAACTTTTGGAAAGTAGTTTAAATTTTTTCAGAATTACATCTGCAATTTCAAGATCCAATTTTTCTGTGACATCTTTTTAGAAAACCTGTCTCTCGAATTTGTCATTTTTCCAGCCACTTTGAAATATCAGAAACAACTTCTGCCAGCAAGCCAAGTTATTGAATAAAGTGACTGTCATCCTCTGTGCTTAACAATCTGTCTTTAGCCCATTTGGCTTAGTGGTATCACAGAGGAGTCCTTGTCTGGCAAATGAGTATATGTTACTGTTTTCATTAGGACTCTTATGTTTGTTGTTTCTTCTAAGAATATTGAAAACATTTTTGTCTCCAACATTTCCTGTGCTATTTTGAAGAACAGGAACAACTCATGCTGACATTAGCAAGCTCCACATCATTCAAATTTCCTTCAAGACCTTTTTTAAAAACATAAGACAGGACAATCTAAGTCATTCCTGAACAGCCTGACACAGCTGTGATCACTGAGCTACCATGAGAGATGGTCAGTCTGATAGACAAATTATCATGAAGAGGCTGAGTGCTCCTCTTACCTAGCTCTGTGCTTAAAAAACTTCACCTCTTGAAATTCACACCTTTTTTATTTCTCTTCCCACAAGTAGTCAGTGGGGCTGTGAACGCATTAGGAAATGTGTGGGCTTTCTGCTCTGATTATTTAGTTCAAGAAGCTAAAATTTAAGATAGTGACAGCCCATGATCCTTAAGGGTTCCCTGGAAGAAGACCCAAAGGAAAAAGAAAACTCAAGATAAGCTGCTCAGGCTGATACAATCAGAAAGCAGTACAGTTGTGTCAGGAGACCTCTTTCCTATTCATCCTGCCCCGAGTGTCCATGGGTGTCTTTATGAAGTGTGTTACCTGAGGAGAAAATAGAAGTTAATCTTGAATCCTCCTCTGCAACATGGTTGGGTGCCATGTTGTTCTTAATGCTTTGTTTCGTCATGGCTCGTACATTATCAAAAGGATTGTCTGGCACCAGATTGGGTTTGTGATCAAAGAATTCACTCAGCATTTGCCTCCTGGCTGCCCATCATGTTCCAGGATGTTTCAGTGGAGTTCAGCCAAATGCTACTGGTTTTCAGCCTGTTCCCTCTCTCCCTAATCTTGATGCAAAAATCAATGTAGGGCTTAAAGAAAAAGTATCAATGTACTGCTTTGCAGATGGATTTCCACATTCTGTATCTTGATGGCAAACAGAAAATTTGCTGGACTCAGTTTCAAATATTTCTGTACATGGGAATAAATTAAATCAACTGTGTATAATTTATTCCTTGTACCTACACTCTCCAGAACCTCAGCCCTTTAATTGATGCTCTCGTCCATGTATCATCCATGGATTTTCTTCAGGTTGGTACCTGAAACAATATATTGTGCCGTCTCCAACAGGCTGAGTGAAGTGAGACTTCTGCAGCTCCATGCTCCCTGTCCCACCAGCAGTGAGGCTGAGCATGTATTCCCAGTAGGCACGTGCACACAGAGCACACATACACACAAATATACGTGGCCAACCATACAGATCAACAGAAGCAGACAGGCACACAGAGTTCTCACATGAACACAGGCAGCACCAATAGCTTCATCCTCTCCCCTATCTGCCTGAGCAAGGTGGAGCTGTG
Organism: Rhinoptilus africanus; assembly: GCA_013400135.1. Classification (NCBI taxonomy): domain Eukaryota; kingdom Metazoa; phylum Chordata; class Aves; order Charadriiformes; family Glareolidae; genus Rhinoptilus; species Rhinoptilus africanus. Next base: position 14,811 of record VXBO01010096.1, read on the forward strand.
TAGTAAGATTATAAATGCACACAGGTACAACATGGATCCCTCCAGCCACTGGCCTCAGACAGTCTGCCCAGCAGCTGCCCCTGGATCCCAGTCTCCCCAGCTGTTAAAAAATGGACATACAAGCCTCAAGGCTTGTCCAGATCTATATTTCCATTTTTATAACAACTTAGGTATTTAAAGTGCTTTTTTGAGTTCTACTTTATGTTCTTTTGTAAATGCTACTACCCTGATGAAAAACTTTATACTTGAAGATACCTTTAGAAATCTGTCTCTAGTTGTATAAATCACTTCTGATAATATAATTCTGTCTAGATCACCAAAGTACCTTAAAACATTTTGGCAGAGGTCTTCAGAACAATCTAAACAAGACAGTCAGACTTGAGTGTCTGATAAAATCCTAGCAAATTTTACACGTTACAACTTAGCTTTCTATTTCATTTAACCACTTCTGCGGTGGCTCCTTATCTGATCCTATTGCCATCACATTGTTCACAAATTCTGATGCCATTCTACAAGCACATTTTTATCCATGAACAATTTGTGGAAGCAAGGTGGAAACATAAATGTGTTTTGGTTTATCTTTGTTTAAAAGTGAGGGTCTCCTCTGTGAGTTACAAACAAGCATTGAAGGGCTACTGTATCACTATATTTCAGAGTAAGTTACTCTGTCTGGAAGGCATTTGCTGTGAAGAAAACATTGTTCTTTAGTAAAGAACAGGAAGGAAAAAAAAAGAAATGAGATTCTGATATAGTAACCTGAAGGAAAAATAGCTTTTATTTAGTATAAACCTTCTCGATAGCTCCAAAAATATGAAAGTTTGAGTGCAATACTACAGATTCTATTTTTTTGATAAGTAAGGCTTTTGGCAGTGAGGTTTCAGTGACAGAACACTAAGGCTCTGATTTGGACCCCTGCTTTTCCCTATGACTTTAATCTGTGTACACTGTTAGAGACTCTTTCACTTTTCTAGCAGCAGTCCTGAGACTGATGTCACCGCCCATTAGTATAGAGGAGAACATTTGATACTGAAGGTTCCTGGGGCTCCTATCAGCTTTCTATGGTATGTCTGCTCTCTTGACATATAATGTCCCTTAAGCCTGATATAATCTGATAACTTTAACATGTTTCATGCTTTTTGGGGGAATAAAGAATTTTGTTATCTCTGCTTCTCCATTAAGATTGTCACTATCTACATTCACAGTGCTTGATTTAGCCACCTCCTTTGTAATTAAATATAGCTGTATACAAAGTAGAAATGAAGGATTAGTATAATGTTATACAGTGGTAAATACATCCTGCTGGAAAATGCTGAATGCAGATGCTTCTCTGAATACTGCATCCACTTGTGTGGGTCTGACCCTTTCCTGTTGATGGCTCAGGTCACATTGCTTCAGGAGCAGACATAGATCAGACCCCATATCCCATCTGATCTGTAATTCTCTCTGCCTTGGTGGTAAGCACCAGATGTTTCTTAGGAGAAGTTAAAGCAGGCTACCCACAGAGACTGTTTCTTTCTAATCCCAGACTCTGAGTGCTTGTTTTTTGCTTTGAAACAGAAGGAACTGTCACTTGAGCATCCCTGTATCTGGCTTTTCCACAGCTTTCAACAGCCTTGAGGGCTTTGGACAGCTGACTCATCTGTCCCAAAAGATGCCAGACAGCAGCTTGGGCCTTGGCTAGTAATGAGACATTCATGTATAAAGACTGTTTAAACTACAGTCACTACTGCAACAGGTGTGACAGTAAGCTGAGTTTGGCCAAACCAAAAAGAAAATAAAAGCACCATAAATTTGATACTGTCATAAATTATAACTGCAATAGCTCAGAGCATTGTAGATAAGTTCAAAATCACAGAATCTCAGAATGATAGGGGCTGGAAGAGACCTCTGGAGATCATCTAGTCCACCCCCCCCTTTCCCCCCACCAGAGCAGGTTCCTCTTCATGTTTAGATGGAACTTCCTATGTTCAGGTTTGTGCCTGTTATTTCTTGTCCTATCACTAGGCACCACTGAAAAAATGATTAGCCTCTGTAACACTGTTCCTTCTAAGTACATCTTAAATGCTGTAAGACAGAAGTGGGGTAGGTAAAGTCTGTCCCATTTTTTGAAGACAAGGAAAAACTCGAGAAATTCTGCAGTGTACCTAAAACTGCCAACCCCCAAAAAGCAAAGGGAAAGGAGTACACAGTTCCTCATTATTGCTTTGTTTGATCTGCTGCTATAAAGCAGTATATTTGCAGAAAAACATGTTATAAAATGTGATGCCTAATTGGCTTTCAAAAAACTTCATGTTCATCCTGCTAACATATATTCTGGAGGAAAGACCCAAAATGATTGCATGGAATTATTATTGTTATTATTAATAATAAAGGAATCTCTTGCCATTAGTTATTTTAGCAATAGCTAGAGGAAGGAAAAGGTGTATTTTGCTGATATAAGATGATGTTCCAGATCCAGAGTAGTTAAAGCTGATCAAGAAGAAGACAAAGAATCTTATATCCATTGAAAGTTTCTTGATTTTATATCGAAATTTTCTGTGACTTCTTATGTTGTTTTATAACTTGAGTGCAGACTCATGCCTAGTAGAGTTTTCTATGTTTATAATAAAACAACATGACAGGTATCATGCTGTATAGGATGATCCAATCTAATTGGTTGCTTCTGTTCTTGAATCAACAGTTAGAGGCACTTCGGGCACCATTTTAATGTCCTTACCACATTGTACTTTGCACTCACAGGAAAGCAATGTGTCAGTGTTACACAATGTAATACTGAGGTGCTGAATGCTGTAAAATGCGTATAAATAAATAAATAAATAAATAACTAACATATAAAGAAAGTAAATAAGAATAACTAAATAGCAGCCCCAAGCAAAAGGCTTAAACCACAGCTATTCTTCAATCCAAATACTGGCAATCTTGTATTCCTAACTCCACAGATAGTGCGGTAAATTAATATATACCAAATTCTCTCTCACTGACTTCCTTTAGGCGTTGGCAATTAAATGCATATCTAGACAAACACACAAATATTGTTTTCAGTACTAATTGACAAGGAAGCTTTTAAAAATAAACCTCAAAATAACATTACTGTAGTAGTAGGCATAATTTTCTTATATTAATTTTCTTCAGGAAAGCATGCAGGTTTCAAAGTTATGGTGTTTTTTATTCTAACATGCCAGTATAGAATGTGGAGTGTAATAATCATTTTGGTTGGGCTTTGAGAGTTCAGCATGACCCTATGGGTCACTGAATTTATTTTACTAACTCATCACAAACTACAGTGACAGCAAAGTCACCTACTGTGCCACCTTCATCCAAAGTAAATAGCACGGAGAATTTAAACAGGTGTTTTTTCTTCCTCCAATGCATCAGAAAATCAAGTTATTATTGGCCCTTTTGTGAGTTTTGAGAGTATCTTTACAGTTTGTTATTCACATACAATTAGACTATTACTGTTTAATGACGACTACTTCGTATGTACCTAAAAAGAGGTTCTATTACCTGGTATCTAGAAGTAGATACTTCATAAGACAGTGTTTCTTTATGTCTCACCAATGTAGTGATTTCAGCAAAAAGCTCATTGAGAAATAAATGTGAATACAGCAAAACTGAATAGCAGAAAAAGAAATGTTTCTGTTTTCCTTCAGCAAGACTACTCTTTCTCTCACGTGCATTTAAAAAAAAAAATTCTTAATACTGCATTTTCTTTTGAACTTCATGAAAATTGCATTTATAGAAAATAAAAATAAAAGTAATGCAACCGAATTTAATGAGTCATGGCATGTGAACAAATGCAGCTACCTGTTTGCAAATCTTTCTTGCTACTGCTCTCTAATCCGTTTTGTCTAAAGGTAGAGGTTGAGTTTGAAAGGGTAGACCGTAGAATTCTTGTCAGTAAGCTCAAATTACAGTTTCAAATCTACAGCTGGTCCAGTCTGTCTTTGTCTTTACCTTTGGTTTCCAAATTTCAAATGGAGGCATCAAGAATTTTCAGAATGTACTGCTGATGTATGTCACTTAATCTTTTTGAATGTCTTGGGTATGATTCGCTTCAGGCTTTTACTGATGCTACCTCAAATTCTTTCAAAGAATTTAGCCCAAAACTGAGACTTTCAATTCTTCCTTCTCCAGTGTGTTCATTTGCACTTTATAGAGACAGAATGCTGGGAGGCAATGCTGTCTTATCAGACAGGCACAATGTTTTTCTTCTTATTCAGCAATGCTGCATTTTCTGTAGGTAAGAAAAGATAACGGCAATGAACACTAATTTTTTGTGTGCCTCTGGGGCTTCATTGGACTGCTGAAAACCTGAGATAAGATCACTGGCTTCACTGGCAGGCTACATTTACTTTAGATATATGTATAAGAGGCTCAGGAGAGAGGAAAATATTTACATTCTGGCATCTTAATGTGTTTCCATCTTTTNTCACTCAACTCTATTGAGAAGTTAGCTATCACAAAATCATTTAATAGCCCTTTGTGTGCTTTTCTTTCCACCTGCTAATTTATGGCTCTTTCTCATGCATGTCTGCATTCTTGAAACTATCCTTTGGAGACAGCTTCCTGCTTTGAATGAAGAGGAGATTTTGGTTTGCCCTTTTTTCTCTGTGTGTGTGTTTCTGTGTGAGAAGTAAGCCCCTTACTTGAGAGGTTTCATGTGCCTTTATCAAGGACATCTGACATAGACTGAAAATATAACTTAGTAATATTATTTTTTCTGACATACTTACCAATCATCTTAGTCAGCACTAGTTGTTAAGTACTTAGTGTTCAGAATGTACTCTTTTCTGTTCTAGAATAAGTTGAGAACAAATATCTAATTTATAATTCTATTGTATCACAACTTTTTGCTGGCTCTGCACCGCATTACACGAGAATGTTTAACCCTTTTATTCCAGTTATATTATTTCTAAACTTTGGCAGACTTGTCAATTCTATATATATACTATACTATAAGAATGCTTATTTTTTCTCTCACTCTCTAACTCTTCTTTTTCCAAATCCTTTAGCTACACAAAGCATACTGGTTGTACGCTAAGCATACTGGTTGTCTACATTAATTTAGGTTTTTGAGGACGATGGTTCTTCTACATTCTTCTGACAGTGCTGGGCTACAGGATTACTGGATCTCAATTTATGTGCCCACATTAAGAGAAGGCACTTGCAGGTGTAAGGTTTTAAATAATTATTTGTAGCACAGGTCTATATTGCGTTCATATAATTAAAACACAAATAAGAAATAGTATCCCTTTTGAGGATAACAAGTAGGGAAGGAATAATTCTGTAACATTTTATATTGAATGACTGGATATGGAACAGATTAGTGAATAATACTGGGGTTCACCAGCTGATTAATGTTTGCCTTGAAACTACTTATTCTTGCTGTGATAAAAAAATAATGTTAATTTATTACTAGAGACTGCTAGAAAGTAAAATTCATCTAAGGAAGAATTAATCAGTTTCTGTAGGGAAGCAATCTGCATTATCTCTAAGTACAGGGAGGTCTAACGGAATTAGAAAAGTATTATAATGCTGCTATAATTTGATTCAACATATTCTTCACAGATTTATCGCAAAATAATTTTACAAGTCTGTGAACACAAGAGGAATTTAGAATTGGAAATACACTCCATATTTCTTCTCAAATATTGTAAGTGGTCAGTTCTGAGTTTCTGTCCATAGGTCAAAACCCACTTCTGAATAAAGAGGTCCATATATGTATTTTTCCAAACTGTCAGGATGTTATGCCATTAGCATATTTTATTAACTGAGTTTTCACATTTTCTTTGTTTTAAAGTTTTCTTTGCTTGGTGTTGGGACAAAATGAAACGGATGTGAACAAATCAACAGCAGCATCACCTTCCCTTGAAGACAAAGAGGAGAAATGAGTAGATCCTCAACTTCCATTTCGTGAGAAAGCCCAACCTGATACTCTGCAAACTAGGTGTTTAACTGCCCAAACTAGGGCAACTGGCATATGCAAAAGGGCAACTCCAGTTCCAAAGATATTGGACAGTCAAAAACTGACACAAGGATGTAGCCTAGGCACCATTAAAGGTTCTGTGAGAGCTGAGTGGGAATTTCTAGATTGCAATTTTCAGTGTACGACCCAAGTACTTTGCTGGATCTTGCCATTAATAATTTTTAAAAATTTGTTTCTACTGATAAAAATGTTCTTTTATTAATTGTTCTCATGTTCTGAAATTACTTCAGTTTTGTTCTCTTTAGGGATGCTTGAGCATTTCATACTTGAAAGGATGGGCATGAGTAGTATTCTTCCTTCTGCTCAATCATGG
>VXBO01010099.1:0-16311 GCA_013400135.1 Rhinoptilus africanus
GTGCTTCGGCTGGGCTCTGCTTGTGGAGATGTTTAGTCTTCCTAGCGAGGTCACCAGCTCCCAGTGGAGAGCCAGCACGGCTGAGCGGAGCTGACAGCCATCGATTCCTGGCCGCCTGGAACATGGTGAGCAGCCGGGGAGGGTGACACCCCCCCCTCTCTTCTGCCTGCATGCATGACGGGGGATGTGATGCTCGGCACGTCTGGGCTGCCTTTGGCTGTGGGCGGCTGGAGCTGCTCTCCTGCCGCAGCCGGTCTTCTTCAGCTCTGTCTGCAGAGAGGGCAAAGCCGCTTTCCATGGAGGCATCCGTGCAGAGTGGAAGCTCAGCCCAACTGGCACATTAACTATCACCTCCTAGACCCCTGCAAGCCCCAGGACACATCCTATGCTCTCATCAGCACCAAGACCTTACACTCTACCCAAACCCAACACGCCTAATTAAAAGCACAAGCTAAATTGGTGTGGCACAGCTATTGCCCCCAGTGAGAGCTTGTCCCCATCCCACTGTATCCCAGCCACAACCCTCAGGAGGAGGCAAGACCATCACTTACCTCATCCAGCTTGGTCTGGTGACAGGGGAAGGAGAAGGTGAACCCAAGGGGGAGTTTCTTGTCTTTAATTTTCAGCTTCTCCATGAAGTTGGCCAAGCACTCAGCGATGTGGTCAAAGAGCTGGAAGAAAGTCAAAGAGTGAGCCCTCACTCGGCTGCCCTGACCAAGCCAATGCACCAGAGCAGCACCTGCATCCCTGTCTGCTTCAGGAACCAGTGGTCTGTCACCCACATGACACCTCCATGGTCCTCACCCATCATGGTTACTTGGTGCCAGGAATTAATAACTCCAGGCAAAGGAAGGCATGGATCTCCCCAGATACTGCTGGGCAAGGCAGCAGTAGGGTGCTGCTCCAAATCCATTACACAGCTCAGGGTGTTGGGGTGACACTAGCCCTCCCTCCAGGCAGCAGGACTGCCCCAGGATGGGTCATTCTCCCTATGAGGGGAAGCCCTGCAGTTGGGGGGCTGCCCAGAAGAGTGGGGATGGAGGGGGAGAGGGGTTGAACCCACCTGCACTCCACTGCCTCGCATGAGTTCCTCAGGGATGGCATAGATCTGATTCTCCATTTCCACCTTCTGCAGGCCATTATCAGACACCTTCACTCTCAGCACGCGGAAATTGGTGCCACCGAGGTCCAGCGCCAAGAAGTCTCCATCCTCTGTGGGAGCCCAGAGACAAGAACAACCATTAACTTGGCAGGTTCCTTTTGGCACCATCAGTGCCCGCACCAAAAAACCCTGGAGTAGGCCAGGAAGTAGACAGCCACATCAAACTATGAGGGCAAGGCATTATTTTTTAATTTTTTTTTTTTTTTTTTTTATATTTTTATCAGAGCTGTGGCTGTATTTCCTGCCTCTCCTCTGCCTCCCCTGGCACCCCTTTAGCTGGTGGGGGATCAAAACAACATCTTTGAGATGTATCTTGATGCCCTGGGTGGGGTGTGCAGAGGTGGTGGCTGAGCTAGGAGCACGTCTGCTGGCAGAAGGACACATCCCACTGGCCCCATCCTGACAAGCCCATGCCCAAATCAATGGCGCTCCCAGGGAAGAAGAGCTCCAGCCTCAGGTTCCATAAGGAAGAAGGCACCAGAGCTGTTCCTGACCCTAATGATGCAGGATGCTGGCGAAAGCACCTAAATCTCCAGCCCAAGAGGTTAAAACCCTGCCAGCAAGCTGCTGAAACACTAGAGTTTGGCTAAACATTTGACAAATGGAAACAAAGCACGTGTTCAGGCATGGAAAAAACCCCCATGTGTTCACCCCAGCCCTGCCCCAGGAATCTCGCGCACTCCCGGCATGTGGCTTCTCGCCGAAGGCAAGATTGAAAGGTGTAAGCAGGAAACCAGGGAGGAAAAAAAAGATGCAAAAGACCTAGGGAGACTCATTGCTGCCTTCCCTGGGCAGACGTGGGAAGCAGAGTGTTGGCCGAGAGGAGCCCCTGCTGTTTCCAAGACCCAAAGGCTGAGCCCAGCAGGTTTCACATCCCATTCATTTTTATTGTACCAGGCACCAAGGCTGAATTTTGGACCAACCGAGACCTGAGATGAGGGAAAAGCGCCAAGCTGGCTGTTTTAAATACCTAGCAGTGTGGGGAGAGAGATGGGGGAAAGCCCTCTATCAGCACTGTTTGATTTCTGAATGCATTAAATGTGCTGTGCTGGCTCCCCCAGGCAGATTACAGCGCCCGGGGGCCGCATTGTGCCCGCTGATGCTTTTACAAAGGGGCTACAGTTGAAACAAAGTGTGGTTTATTAGTATTCAAATGACACCAGGCCAGCCAGCATCTCCAGTGACTCCAGCTGAAAAGGCAGCTCCCCGTCCAAGCTGGCGGGGCGTCCATCTGTCCTGGCATCTTTCCTGGGGCTGACCCTCCGAGGACTCGAAGTGAGGGAACTGCGGATGGTGACAGACTCGGAGCCTAGGCTGAGAGCAGCTTTATAAAGTCCCTCTGCTGCTGAAATGGTCTATTAAAGGCAGTCCTCATGCTCTGAGGAAATAAGATGAGGAATAAGAGGGTATTGGAGATTTTAAGCAACACCCAACAGCCTTGCCATTTGGGATGGAGAAGGGAGGAGCACTGGGGGGGGGTCATCACTCAAGAGGGGTCAGTTCATCACCCCAGGGGTGATGCAGGGCAGGTCGGATCCTGGCTCTCAGTGACACCAGCCCATGCCAAGCCTCCCTGTGCAGGCTGCGGTGCCCTGGCTGCAATCCCATCGGTTAAAGTTACATCACAAAATCAACCAGCCTCAAGCAGGTGGGTTGAGGAGATACTGAGGCAGGTAAATCCTTTTTTTAGCCAAAACTGAACTTCAGCCAAGTCCCTCTGCAGGCTATGGCCAGCCCTCGCTTCATCTCTGGAGCAACACACATCCCCCTTGCAAGAGCTGTTAACCCAGCACCATGGAGCAGCCCAAACCTGGACCCCATCAAAGCTTTTCAACTCATCCCTCCTCAAATAGCACCCTCAGCATGGCTCTGAGTGAGGCAGTGTAGCCAAGAGATGTCCAATTCACCACTTACAGGGCTGGAGAATGGCATGGGAGCAGGCAAGCACTGGAGTGCCCGAGCTCATGCTTTGGGGTAGTCAAACCCTGGATATTCATTTCTTCTCCTTCCCTCACACCTGCATTGACCCTTTGCAGGGATGAGGTTTAAACCAGTTTGGCAGCTCATTTTACAGACTGTCTGCCAGCCACAGGGCATGCCTTGGCCACATCCCTTTACAGGGATGCTGAAAAATGCACCAGGAAAAACCTCAGTGAAGTTCCTCACTGTCCTGATGTCACTGGTAAGCCCACCGTGGAGATTTAGCTTTGGGTGGGCAGAGCTGGACGCCACACCTGACTGGGCACTGCTGGCATCGTGTTCTGCCCCCAGCAGGGGAAAAGTTGTACTCCTGCTCCCTTGCTGTCGGCACAGATGCCGTTTTGCTTGCTAGCAGAGCATGAAAAATACCTCAGGGGACTGATAAGTATGCCAGGCCTAAGGATGCTGGAGCCAAGAGGGTCACAGGTTGCTCAGCTCCTTGGAGTTAACGTGAGGAACCTAGGAGGAACAAACATCTCCCCAAGAAAAAGGCCAAGGAGCCAGGGACGGGGCTTTCCTCCCGTCCTGCCCAGCCCTCCACATGCCTGGTATTTCAGCCAAACCATACCTGCGAGGTTCATGGCCCACAGAGCTGTATCAAACCAGCTTTCCCTTGACCTGGTTCCCACCTACCCTCGCCATGAAGCAGCAGCAGGACCCAACCTGACAACCAAAAGTCCCCCTTAAAACTGCTCAACAGCCACAGAAGAGGTACAGGCTGGGGGAAGAATGCAAGGAAAGCAGCCCTGAGGAGGAGGACTTGGGGGTGTTGGTGGATGAGAAGCTCCACATGAGCCATCAACATGCACTGGCAGCCTAGAAACTCCCCCACACCCTGGGCTGCATTCCCATAACGTGGGCAGCAGGGCGAGGTAGGGATTCTGCCCCTCTGCTCCACTCTGGGGAGACAGACACCCGGCTCTGGGGCACTAACAGCAGAAGGAGACGGAGCTGTTGGAGCGGGGCCAGAGGAGGCCCCGGAGATGCTGGGGGGGCTGGAGCCCCTCTGCTGCNGGTGGATCAGCTTTGCAGGAGGAAAAAGGCAGCAAAATCTCCCTTGTAAAACTTTCAGGCTGAAGCAATACAGTTGTGTGGTGGGCTCTGCTGGCTGACACTACATCTGGGTCCTCCCTTTGATTAGGGCTCCCTCGTTTTGTGATAAGTTAGAGGCTGCAGTGCTGAGCTCACAAACGAAACAGCGAGGGCAAACACGGAGCTCTGATTCAAGGGTCTGTTTGCTCTCAGCAAACCACCTAAGGGTAAGCGTTGAAAAAAATGCTTTGAAAAAATGCCTGCACTCCCTGGAAGAAAGTGCAAAGGAGCTCTGCTGTCCCTAGAAATGGAGCCAGGTCTGGGGGACCAGAGCAGTGTGTGCAGGATCATGCCCCAGCATCTTGGAAGTCGCTCACCCCAGACCTCCCACCTCAAATCTCAAGGCTTCTGACCAACAGCAGTCCCATTTTGTAGGAATCCTCAGTTGAGTTGGCTTAATAAAATAAAAAAAAAAAAGAGGCTGGAGCAGGTCCAGGCTCTGCCCCCCAGCGAGATGCAGGATGAGGTGGAGGCTCAGTCCAGACCCTGATGGTTCCCACTCCATCCTCATCCGTGGACACCCTTGCCAGACCTACCCTGTCTCTTTTCAGTGAGCTGAGAGGATTCAAGCAGAAGAGGGAATAGAAAAGCCCCAGTGCTTGCATCAGCATCTCCCCCAACTTAGCGCTGGAGAGCAGCAGAGGGCTTACGATGTATTGTGTATGAAATACTGGGTTTGCAACAACAAGAGATCTGGGATTCAGCTGGTGGCTTGGTTTGGACGGAATTGGATCCAGCAAAGAGCAGCTCACACTGACCACTGTGACAGTCATCTGGCAGAGATTTCCAGTGCCATTCCTTGCTGGGGAGTGCGGTAAATCACTGGGCGAGGGGGTCTGGGCATGAAAACAGCATTTTCTTTAAAGCCTTTCACAATCGTGGGCCATGCAAGCTGGTTTTCTTGTAGAAGCCAGTGGTTATTGGTAGGAACTGAGCCCACTAGCCAAGGGAAGAGTGTTGTAAAGACCCTTCAAGATGTCCAGCCTGGAACCACCCTTTGAATTTCCAGAGATTTGACGGCCAAAGTCCTGCAGCATCCTCCTGAACACGCCAGGCTATGGATATCAGCTGCTGGGGCTTAACAGAGGATGCACCAGAAGATCCTTTTGTCAACATCAGCATGGAGGAGAAAATGCTGGGTAAAGCCCAGAAAAAACAGGAAAGGAGCAGGGATGGAGGTGGTGTCTGCACTAAGCAAGGAGAGCTCTTGCTTGGGGGCTCCAAGGAACAGCTCATTTGGGGTCTGTTTTTCCCCCCTAGCCTGCAGTAGGGTGCCCACTGCCTCACTGCAAGCGGCATTTCGGTGGGTGCTGAAGCTGAGCAAAGCAAGAAAAGTTGCTTTTAGGAGAGATCCCACTTCAGAAGCAGAAATCCACCCCCAACCCACCCCAGCCTTCGTCTTATGTTGCCTCAGGAACAGCAAAGCCACCAAGAGGTGGGTGGAGCGGTCGGGAGCTGGGTCTGTGTTTTGACTTCAACCTGCAGATGTGACCTTGTATTTCTATAAGCGCCTCTCATCCGCCCAGATCCCAGGGAGCTGCCGGCTGTGCATTAGACAAGGCATAATCCGAAAGCAGAGACAACTCGTGCTATAGCAAGGAGGGGTAGGAAGGGCAGGGATGCTCTGGAGGAGGAAGGTGTGGAGCCCTTGAAGCCAGTGTGGCACTAGCATCAGGTCAGAGTTGGCATGGCCACCAGCAGGGCTGGAGCCGAGGAATAACCTGCCTTGCAGGTGGGAGGCAGCTGCTGACACCCGAAGAGCGTGGGAGTAGGACTTCATGCCCAGCCGAAGTCAGACTTTTCCCAGAAGCTTCATAAAAAGCGGAAGAAGGAAGAACGCACCCCTGGACATTGAGATCTTCCCGAGCCATTGTCACACCATCTTGTCATGAAGTGATGTGCCAGGGGAGCTGGCAGCGAGCCCCAGAGATGGCCTCGGTTCACCCCCGTGGCACTAACCTGCTACCTTCATGTCCCCCCACCAAAACCCAACAGTGGAGACACTGATGCCACTCAGAGCCCAGATCCAGCTGGAGCCATACAAGGAATCCCAGCTCTTGGCTCCCTGGGACTTGCTCAAAACCCTCCCATTTTCCAGTCCCTGGGCAGCTGCAGCCCCATGACTGCCCCAGTATCCCTTTGGCATGACATTTTCTGTGCTGCTGTGCCCCCTTTCCCCCCATGCTGAGCTTGCTTTCGGTGAGAAATGCTAGCTGGGACACTGGAGAAGCTGCAAATGGTGAGGATATGGCGAAGGAAGCCAAGGCTCAATCTTGTAAGGGCAAGGAGAGGGACTGCACCTTCTCCCCAGTGTGGGCCAGGGTGCTGAGAGCTCTGACACGCTCCGCCAGCACTCAGCACCTTTGGCTGCAATAGTTCCCATGCCCAGGGGCGGCACTCCAGCTATCCCTGTAATTAAAAATATTCTCAAATGTTTAAATAGATTGAAATCTCCGTCCTGGGGCTGGGAGCCAGGTCCAGCTTTTGTGTGTACTTGCACCGGGGGCAGCAAGCACGTGGGATGCAGCAGTTAGGATGGCTCTGGGTGCAGGGATGCTTCAATACTTGAAGGGGTTTATAAGCAAGATGGGGACAGACTTTTTAGCAGGGCCTGCAGCGAGAGGACAAGGGGTAATGGTTTTAAACTAAAGGAGGAGAGATTCAGACTAGATATAAGTAAGAAATTTTTTACACTGAGCGTGGTGAGACACTGACCCAGGTTGCCCAAAGAGATAGTAGATGTCCCATGCCTGGAAACAAGGTCAGGCTGGGTGGGGCTCTGAGCAACCTGATCTAGTTGAAGATGTGGCATTGGACCCCACATGGGGTTGCCCCATGGCAGTGGGGTTGGACTAGATGGACTTTAAAGGTCCCTTCCAACCCAAATCATTCTGTGTGATGCTTATGACTCCCCAGGGACTTGTCCCCTCAGACCTCACCAAGATCTTAGCAGCAAACACCCACCCAGAGCTGGCCAGGGATGCAGACCTTCAGCTCATCCATCACCTTGGTCCTTGCCTTGAGAGAGAGGACAGCCGGCAGCGATGGGTTTTTTTTGGTTGTTTGAGCATGGCTACCTCTCAGGTATACCTTATTTAACACCATCACACAACCATCAGGCTCGCACTGGCTCCGCACACTTCTCAGGAGAAGAAACTCCAGTCTGCCCAGTCACTGCCTGATGAGACCAGATCACTTGAGACTCCAGCCCACAGCATCTGCTGGGACCCGCTCACCTCCAGAAGCCAGGTATGAAAATACAGCAGGGGTAAAACAGCTGGGGATGGGGAGAGAAGGGCAAATGGCTCTTTCCATCAGCTCCCTGCCTCTTTTATTCACCTTTCCTGCTGGCTATCAGCAATCTCTGCTGCCGAGAGTTTGCAAGGACCCCTGTGAAGGTGTCAATGCTGGAGCAACCCCAACTCGGTGCAGTTCTAGCCAACAGGACCAACCAGCCCGTGGACTTTCCCCAGGGTTGCTGCCAGCCTAGATGCGGAGCCAGGGGCAGCTCTGGCTGCTCAGGGCTCTCTATCCCTCCCTGGCCTTCAGCAGCCAGCACTGCTGCATCGGCTTCAAGCACCGGGAGACTCGGCAGGTCCTGGGTGACATCAGCATCGGTGGGCAAGAGGCCATGACAAAGCTCCTTCCCAAAGCTAGGAGAGGAGGCGCAAGGAAGTTTCCCATACAGATGCTCCAGAAAGCAGTTTTTGGGGTTGAGAGGAGCAAGCTGGAGCCTGAAATGGGGATGCGCCCGGCTGGGAGCACACTGCAGGCAGCCTGGCTCCTGCTGGCGCGGGAAGCAGGCAAAAAGGCTGTATTGTGAGAAGCCAAGTCCGGAGAGCCCCCTTCTCCTCTGGTGGCCCTCATGGCATTCAGAGAGCGGTTGGCACCGCTGCCCACTTCAGCGCTAATGAACTCCGATGAGCTGGACCCGTGACTGTCTCCGTCCTGCCAGGAAGAGCACACAAGAGCTGGTTCCCACCCTCCCTCGCACCAGCGGGAACTGGGAGCTTCCTCAGTCCCAGTACAGAGAGGCAAACGAGACCTATACCCACACTGAGCCTTGCCCAGCAGAAGCAGGATGAAGCCCCAAGGTCCGGGAGTGAAGGTGGCCTGTTTTGGCAGCACCATGAGGATGGGTGGCCCCAGCTCTCCCTCCTGGCACCTACTGAGTCTTCCCTACCATGCTCTCCTGCTCTGTTGGAGGGAGCATCTCCCATCTCATGGTACCTGTCCCATCCGGGGTGGATCTCACAAAGGTGGGCAGCATCTTTACTGCAGCGGTGGGGTTGGTGTCTGCTCCCAGCCCCTTCTCCATCTCCTTCCTGAAACGCTGGGACACCTCCTGGAGGGTCTCCTCAGAGAGCCGCATGTGGTAGAGGTACTTGTCAATCTGAAAGGTAGAGACAAAGCCAAAAAGTCAGCTGGAGGGCTGGGGACATGGGCACAACCTCTGTGACACATTCAGGACAGCGTTCAGCCCCCGCCTCGTGTCTGCTGGGGCTGATGCAAGTTGCGTGAGCAGGTCACGACCCATCCCAAAGGGCAGGACACGGCTGTGCCAGAACGTTGCTGACATGGCTCCGCTGGCAGTGCTGCAACAACTTATCTCCAGGCACACCAGTAACACGTGCCACCACTCATGCACCTCTTCCTGAGTGTTGGGAGCTGCTCTCCAAAGAACTCACCAAACACCACCCGGTGCCCTCCTTGGCAGCATCCCCTTGACCAGATGGGTGCCAAGGTGGGAACACCAAACCCTGAGGAGCTCCCAATGATCCACAGTGCCTTCTCCGCTCATTCACCTACAGGCACCCAAACAGGTTGCGACAGAATTAGGACCCAAACTTGACAACCTGGCCTGCCGAGGCTGTGAGTCAGGAGGTCAGTCCCGGAGGTTTTCCAGCTGCAGAGCCCCTCCTGCGCCATGGCATCAACGTGCCTTGACCTTGATCCCCAGGGCGTCTTCCTATGTGAATGATGCTTGGCAGGAATCCACTGCCCATTCATTTCTTCACTGCTGAGATCACTCTTACAAAGGGGTGCTAGAGCTACTCAACTCACCCCCTTGAGCAAACAATGCTGTGTGACATAAGTGGGTGCCATGGCCGGAAAGGGAAGAAATCCAACCCCCTGCTCCTGGCAATTGTTTATACCCTTATGCTGGGGTTATGAAGATGCCCAACTCCTTCTAGAAATGGCATCAAAGCATCCCGTCCCTGGGAAAGGCATGGAGAAACTCCTCCCCAACCCATCCATTAGCACCATGCATGTCTCCGCAGCCTGGCTGGAGCAGGGAAGGGAAACGGAGAGGCGGACAGACTGACAGCTCCCAAACTATGCCCTGTTTCAATTAACTTCACTTAAAATTAATTAAAGGGCAGCTGTGAGCCCTGCAAAGTCAAGAGGAAAACTCCACCCAGTTAGCTCACCTGTCTGTAGGCACGTAACATCAGGTCATCAGAAATCAAGCATGAATTTTTTTTTATAAGGCTACGCTATAGGAAATGGGCATTTTGTGGGCGGAGTAATAGCCATCCGCCCCAGCGTGACCTTGCTCACGGATGCAGCTGCTTGGACCTTGGGCTGAACGAAACAGCCCTGCTGTGGTTTTGGCTGCCTGCGTTTCAGGCTTGGGATGCTCCTGCATATCCTTTATCCTTCACCAGCCCTGCTGGAAATTTGGAAGCTGAGTCCTCGGTTGCTCCGCTTGCTGCGGCATGGAGGGAGGACGGAGGGAAGCCTGGCTGAGCACGCTACAGGAGAGATGCTTTATCCCCTGGGGAGCAGCATCCTCACCGGTGTAATGGGCAAAACCTCCTGATTTCTCTCTGTTTTTTTTAGCTCTTTTCTATTAATCAAGAGCAGAGAGTGCGGCCCGCCAGCTGGGAGACCAGGCAGGCATGAAGAAAGGATAAGGATAAGAGAACCGGGAGGTTTCCCAGTGCTGGCTGTTTATCCACCCCAGCAGCAGGAAGTCAAACACTCCCCTCCTTATCCTCCTATTTGCTTTCGCTTGCTGAAAATTGCCACCCATGTACCGAGGCTCCAGTTAAGGGCACAGGGAAGGTGGCCTCTGCCCCATCTCACCTCCACCCTCTCCCTCCTCTTCTGGCTTTGAGAGGGCCCCCAGGTCCAGAGCCCACCTCAACCCCAGCTCCAGGGTAGGAAATCTCCTGTTTAACTACCCAATGGTTATCAGTCAATGCCATCAACCCAGGAGGGACCTCCCAACCCCATTTCTTAGCTATCAGCCAGAGAGATAGCATTATCAGGGCCTGCTGGGGCCTTTCACAACCTCCTCAGGAGCCACTTGGCACGGGGAGGACCTCAGCCAGACTCCATCGCCTCTACAGCAGCACCTGGCCTGAGGTGTTGGTGATAATTAGAGACAAACCCAGCTGGTACTGGGTGTTCTGCCTCCTCGCAGCCTCTCGCCCCCATGAGACCTTCCTTCACTGGACTTCTCTGGCAGCCTACGGTGGTCAGGGGGGCCTGGTGAGACCATCATGAGTGGGGCTGGGGTCCCAAGGAGGTGTCCCCACCCCAGCAGTGGGGTACCACACCAGCAGGGCTCAGGGCAGAGCTTCACTCTTGCACAAACCCCATGCTGCTGATGTCCTGTCCGCCACCCTGACTTTCCCTGCTTTTCCTCCTAGACTTACAAGACACTGCTGGGAGAAGGTGTCATCCCAGAGAAGCTGGGTGCTTTGAAAGCTCGGATGCACAAGAAGTCATCACTGCTTTCTCCTCGGTTCCTGCCCAAGGCAGTGAAGACGTTGCATGCACTAACTGGCGGCCCCCACAATCCCAGCACAGGGACATGATGTGGAGGTTTCACCTCCTTTCTCCAGGACAGGCACCGCTCAGCACGTTCACCATGTCCTCCAGGCTCCATCGTACCAGGAATAATCAGCAGCGTGAGAAACAGGGTGACCTTCTTCTAATCTCCAAAGCCCTTTAAAACCTGGATCATCTTCTCCTACGGACGTAGACGTCATCCCACTTGGCAGCCAGGGCAGGTCAGGGCATCCTGCAGAATGGCTCTGGGGAAGCAGAAGCTCAGCACAGAGACCACCTTAGTGTGCACCTGAGCCCCACCAAGGGAGACCCATGGCCACCTTCATGCCCGAGGCTCCGCAGCCCCATGGCCCAGTTCGTTACTCCAATTACCCCCCTGCACCCAAGTGCACCTTGAATCATAGCAAAGATCTGATAAGACGGGGGAATAGAGTCTGCAGCGCTGAAGCATGAGTATCTTTCAAGACAAACAACCTTCTTGGTTGTTTAACCTTTTTTGAGATGATTGCCAATTGCAAATAAATAAAGTCACTAGGTTAGGATCCAGAACAGGGCAATTTAATTCCTGGAAAGCTTCCATCATAAATAATAGTGTTTCCCTGAGGAAATCTAAACTGAATGGAGGAGGAACAGATCTAAGCCGGGAAGTGCTGGGACTGCTCACAGCTGAGGACACAGTTGCATGCAGGGCAGGAGGTTTTGTTAATGAACCAGATCATTATGAGTTTTTTGAAGTAAAACTGAGCAAATCCCTGTCTCTTAGCTCTGGGCTGTCTCCAAAGGTTCAACTCATTTCTATGCTGGGTGCTGGGGAAGTGCCCAACATTGCCCTTCCCAGCTGCAAGGCCACTGTTGGGCAAGGTCCATCCACCCCAAGGCTGAAAAAACCTCAAGTTGCCCAATTTTTGCTGCCAGCTGGAAACCGCGTGAGCTGTGTCAAGCTTCAAGTACACCAAAAGCCACAGCTGAATGATGCTCTTCTGCCTGAAGTCCTCTCCTAACCTTCCCCTTTGGGGCTAGACCCTAAGGGGTAAGTACTGCAAATATATTAGCCTGCAAATAATTTCATTTCAATTCAGTGCCACTACGATGAAGAAAAAAATTAATTCCTCGGCTTATAAGCTTAAAAGATGGTCCCATCAAGGCAGCTACTTCTGGAGTGGAAACCCCCTCCCTGATCGATCTATCCTGTATCGCTGTCCCCCCTTGGTGGGAGGACGCAGGGGCAGTAGTACGGCTCGAGCGATCCAAAGGAGGGAGGATGAAGAACGCGGTTGCCTTCGCAGTTGTGGTGGGGGCCCTTCTCCCCATCGCTTGGTGGGGATGTGGGTCAGCATCACTGTCGGTGATGGAAGTTACAGTGTGACAGCAGCTTCCGGAGAAGTGCAACCATTTCCTGCACAGAAAGCAGCGGTGGGGAAGGGGAGGGACTTGTGGGAGGTTTGTTCTGGTGCAAAAAGGTCTTGGCTACACCTTCCTCATTAATGACCCCAGGCCTGGGAAGGGGAAGCCACCCCTCTTTAGTTTTAGTTTTGTTCCAGATCTCTTTCCAAAGCCACACGTCTGGCGAGAACCGGACTGGGAGTAAATGTTTCCAGTCCTCCAGTGTCTCCCCACTGTAGGTTTCAGCTGGATGTGCATAATTTCAGCAGCGTTTGGGGAAACAGCGTAACACCGAGAGAAGCTGGCTGGTTTCTGGGATGGATTCTTTTCCTTTTTGTCAACAGAAAGTCAAATATTTCTGTACAAGAACAACAGAGAGAGGTTGAAGTTTGGGAAGTCTTGATCATTCCTAATCCCCCAGTGTGCACAGACAATCCTCTCTCCTGAATCCTCTCTCGCCTGAAATAATTTTTTCTTTATTTCTCTCTTTACCCCAGTTTTTGACTTAAAACTTGCTGCATTTTAAAAAAATCACTGAAGTTTTTTTGAATACCAACTCTCCCTGTTTCTTTCAGAGGGGGATGCTGTACGAGCATCCCCCAGCAGCTACCAGGGCGAGCCGGCAGCTGTGTCCCCATCCTGTCTGGATCTGTGTCAGGATGTGACAGATTTGGAGAAACTGAGGCAAAGGGAGCGGCAGTGGTTCACCGAGGTCACAGGGTGAATCTGGGAAAGCATCCAGCACAGAGAGTGGTTTATTTCCTGGCCCGGGACCATAACCAGGCACACACTTTGCAACTTTTATTGTTGGATCAGGGATGGGCACTGCAGCAGGGGACAGACCCTGTGCCACATCCTCAGCTCCTGCATTCTAAAAACCAGCGCTCCCTGTCCCCATGTCACCACACCGTTACCCAGCCTGGGTTGACTCAACACGGCGAACTGGCTCGTCTCATTCCCCAACCTCCCCGCCTTTGGTGACACACACGGGGGATGCTGCACCCCACCTTCTCCAGCCCTGACCCCAGCAGCACCCACGTCCTTGGCTGCTATTGAGGGTTCCGCACCAAATTAAACCCCATGTGCCTTCCCCACCACAGCCAAGCCTCTGATGACACACGCCTGGAGTCATCTTGAACTCGAGTGAGTCAGATGGTTTCCTGCTCGGCCGGTTCCTCCCCATCCTCGCCCCCCCACCCCGGGACAGCAGCTGAACCCCACGTCGGAGGTGGAGCCTGGCACCCATTGCAAAGAAATCACGCTGCAGAGCATCAGCGGAGGCCGGGGACCTGTCCTTGGGTGACCCCGCAGCCCCACAAAAAGCACAGTTTAACCAGGAAAACATTCTGGTTTCCAGCTCAGGAGTCAGAGACGTCAAACTGCTCCCACCTCCCACTGGCCCTGAGCAGCCCCAGTTGGCCTTTGAGCTGGCCCCCCGCCCATGCACCCTCTTTCTCTCTTGTTTTAAACTCAGAAGGTCTCTGTGGCAGATAGAAGGGGCACTATCCCCCTCATACACTGCTGGATCAGGAAGCCTTCCTGGCACTGAGACACACACACCCCTCCCCCCCTAGATACTGGGAGCATCCCACCACAGTTGGGGAAACTGAGGCTGCACCCATGGCAGGTCAGAGGAGATGCTGAGGAGCAAGGGGATGCACAACGGCTCCCCAGAGATGCCAAGGGTGGGAAAGGCCATTCTCCTGCTGACCTTGGCACATTTAAGAGTTGTTAGTTGGTTTCCAGGAATTTGCAATCGGGCGTCCCTCCCACAGCCGCAGAGGAGCCTGTGAGAGGCAGCCAGGGAGGAATCAGCTAGATAAACCAAATCCACCTAGCAAAGGGAAACTAAAACCAGAGAAAAACCTGCCCCTGCATCTGGGAATGGCTGCAAATATAGGGAAATTAACTCCATCACCAGTTTTTCTTTCTTTCAAAGGAACAATGGGGAAGAAGAGCCGCCAGCGCGGTTATTTAGCTCAATCGCCTCCTGTCACATGACAAGACTGAGGTTTGGGGACCAGGAAACCCAGCATGAGCCAGCACATCCAAAGAGAACATGGTTCATGAACGGCAAAGTTTCAAGCCAGGTTCTCAAAGGATGCTGCTGAGGTTAATTAAAGTTTGACCAATCCGTTGGGGGTTAGATAAGTTAGTACGGCAACCCACTTCCCAGCTGGGCAAAGCAAAGGACAGGAGTTTGGGGACATATTTGACATACCCCGAGGTGGGCAGCAGAGCAGGTAAAGCTGCTCCATGTCAACAACTAGAAGAAAAATCCTATTTTGGGGGATATTTTCAAGGCCCTGATGTGGACACAAACCACAGCTGTTGGAAAGAGCACTTTCTTCCCACGGCCGAGCTCCTTTGCTGCCCAACCCAAAGCAAAAAGATGCACAACTTGAACACACCCCAGGCTACTGTCCTAAAATCTTTTCCCAAATGCAGCCTTAAATTCTGAGTGAATCCTTTGGGTTTGATAAAAAAATATATCATAGCTTTCCAAGAATTTCAGTCCATACATCTCCCTGTACTGTGGACTCCCCCCTCCTTGCCTGGGAAGATTTATAAGCCAGGAATAATTTTTGCGTCCACGGTGAAAGAATCCAGCTCAGAAACCCAGCTGCTCCCCCTCTTCCCCTGCAGCAAAGCCAAGCTCCATGCTCTCATTGGAGGCTGTGGCAACCCCAGCCTTCCTTTACTTGGAGGATTCATAGCCATTTGTTTAAAAATAACCTGGAGAAATCCAGTTGTGGAGGCAGCTGTTTAGGGCTGGGAGAGCAGAGCCATCTCCAGCAGCAGCCGTAACCCTGGACGATGGCTCCTGGATATTTTTTCCTCCGCACAACTCAGCAACCCATTTTGTTTGGGCTTCAGAGCTGTGAGGAAAATGAAGCCGGTTTCTGAGGCTTTGCACACCCTTTTCCCAACGGGTAACAAAGCTGAATACCTTAAACCTAAACCTTCCCTCTCCATTATTTCCAGCTCCCGATAAGGAACTCGTAAGCTGCCCGGAGCCTGAGAGGCAGAAGTCGGGCTGTGCCGCTGGCCTATTTCTGCCATCGGGTTACACAACCCTTTCCCGTGGATTTGGCTGTTGCACAACCCTGGGACACTCGCAAGCAGAGGGAGAAGCTGAGCCGTATTTCCTTACAGATTGCTTTGCATCGGGAAGTTATTTCTATGCACCTTGCTTGGTGGTATTTTTTTTTTTAATGTTCTCTCTTGTTTTACTTCCTATTTAATGCAGGTGAATGACACACGTGGCAAGTTTTGTTTCTCCGTCACCGTCCCCAGCTGATGGAACAAGATGGGGCTCTCTGCAGCCCTGCATTTTGTGGGGGTTTTTTTTTTTTTTGAAAGGGGGCATTTTCAAATCACGACCCCCCCCACCAAGGCGCTGTAACCCTGGTATCAGGAACCACTGCACAACCTCAAGACTTGGAGCTGAAACTCTCTCTGACATATCCTTAGATGCCTCAAACACCAGAGGAATAGCCTGAGCCTTCACGCACAGTCTCCCAGCCAGTATTTTTTTCCAGGAATCGTTTACTTAATACTTGCTGTTTGGAGCCTAAGCACTGTCCTGCCCAAACAAAGGCCGGCTGCTTTCCACCAGCCATAGGAGAGCAGAAACACTTGCATTTTTCAAGTGCCTGAACTCCTGAATTACTGGTGACAAACCCTCCGTCCATCCCAACGGGACACTTGGATTTGCAGCTGCGATCCAGGAACAGGCTCTGAATCCGTAACTTAAGGGAAGGCAAGAAGCTGTTTTCCACGGCAGTGCGGTGGATGGGGGAGCACAGCCTGCGGAAGGGGAGCCCCAGGCGCTGCATTTGCCTCCGAGCTCGCAGCAACGCCCGCCCTGCCCCTCCCCCCGGCACCCCCCG
>VXBO01010099.1:17228-33577 GCA_013400135.1 Rhinoptilus africanus
TTGCACTGAGTGTGTACTGGGAGGGTGTGCGTGAGCTGGTTCAAGGTGCAGGTAGTGGAACGGGATCTCGGTTGGGCACTGAAGGGGTGGGGGGGAGATGAGTGTGGCTGCACTCTGGGGGTGTGGGTGCACTGGAGGGGTACATTGGGGGTGTACAGGGGGGTGGTGAGTGCATTGGAGGGTACTGGAGGGGGTATGCATGCATTGGGAGTGTACTGGGAGGAGGTGCGCATGCACTGGGTCTGTACTGAGGGGGTGCATGGCGGGGGGGGTTTGCCTGCTCTAGGGGGGTGTGCAAGTGAGGGGGGTGGATGTATGCACTGCTGTCTGTGTGTGCACACCATCATATGTACACCGGGGGGGGCACACAACAGCCATGTGTGTGCATGTGCATGTGTGTACACACCCAGCCTGGTGTCCACACATCAACGGGTGTCCATGCACACACCCGCGGCAGTCACCAGCATCTGCCTGTGCCTTGGTGTGCTCCTGCAGCTGCCAGGGTGTGCACACACACTGCACCCGGGTGTGTGACATCACATGCGCATTAACGTGCACATCCGTGTGCACCCGTCAGTGTGCATCCATCAGCCCACAGCCCATGGCAGTTCCTCCGCCTGCATGCGTGTGCTCCAATCCCTGTGCACGGGGAAAGGCTGACAGGGGGGTGCTTGAAGCACCCCAAACCTTTGGGAAGCCTCCCCCGGCGTTACCCCAGGGATCTGCCTCCACCATCCCTCCTTCCTCCATCCCACCTCTCTTCTCCAGGCTCCAGCCGGGAATTGAAGGGCCGAAGCCCTGCAGAGACCCACAGCTGGGTGCTGCCAGGAGCCCTACGAGGGCCGGGGCACGTCCTATGCCTTCCTGGCCCTCTGTAACAGCTCCGGCTGCCCAGATCCTGGCTCCCAGAAGAGCAGGTCTCAGCAGCCCTGGGGCAGGAGTTACACAACCCGTCTGCCTGCTCCCTGCTGCCCTTTCCCAACCAGTTCTGAGCAGCTCAAACCCTTCATGGCTTTACACTGTAATATTTCTGAGTGGCCATTTACATCTTTCTTTTTTTTNTCATTTTACTTTTTTTTTTTTTTTTTTTTTTTTTTTCCAGGGGTTGAAACTCCATTTCAAAGAGAGAAGGGGAGAAGCAACCAAAATAGAGCCAGAGAAATGGAGCCGAGACAACTCCACCGCCAGACTCATTTTCCCAGGTAATCCAGTCCTGCCGGACCCTGCCCGTCCCACCCGAGCTAGGCCAGGGTTTCGGTTAAAGCCCTGTATTGGCAGCTGATGTTTTTTAATCTTTTTTGATGCACCTCCATTTCAATTCACCCACTCATCCAGCTTTTTTTTTTTTTTTTTTGCTAAATACCCAAGTTCTCAGTGGTTAAGATGAAATTAAAGCAGTGTTTATCCTAAAAATAGCTGGGCGCATCTGTCCACCTTCCCCATCTGCTGCCTGCCCAGCTGGATGAAGGAAGCGACTGTATGTGCAAAATAAGGGATCTGTCTTGTCCTTCTGTCCCACTCGGGAGCTCAGTTCACCTCTGCAAAATCGGTTTATTCAGGGAGGCATATTTCCCAACACTCAATTTGTTTGCTGGATAACACTCCATCCAAGAAAAGGCAGGAGGGGTGAATCTCCTATCCATACGTTCCTCTAAATAGCACTTGCTTTTAAAGTGATTTCTTTATTTAAAATGAGTTTTTCGAACATGTTTCATAATTCCTTTCATGTTATAAACCTCAAAATCTAAATCTTTTCAAGTTGTCCCTCCCAGCTGCTTCCCGGCTGTGTATGGGCTTGTAATAATCTATCGGCATTTAATGCCGCATTCCTTAGCAAAAGGAAATGAGCTGATTGCAGGGATTGAATTTACAACCGGCTCTAATTTCTTTAATGTGTTTCTTCAAAAATGAATGACTGCGGTAATGACAATGTCCGAGCTTGAAATGAAGGGCCATGCCCAGCGGTCAGAGGAGGGATGGAGCATCCTGGAGTCCTGGGACAGGCTCTGGGTGCAAGTGGGGCCAATCTGAGCCACAGCACAGGAAAGAGCCCCCTGGGAGCACTGTTGCTCCCCAGGGGAGAGCGCTGTAAACCTGGCGAGGGTGATATCTCCCTTTAATACTGGGGAAACCGAGGCATGGCTCAGGATGGGGATAAAGGAACCAGGAACCAGCTCTGGCGCATCTGATTTTTCCAGGCCACTGTGCAGCATGGAGCAGCTGGGATGATCTTGGAGATGGAGCTGCTCCAGGAGAGGCATTGATTCATCTTAGATCACCTGCCCTGTGATTCATCGCTCCATTGGTGCTCTACATAGTTTCCAGCAAAGTTTGATTTAACACACACACATCCCAAATGAACCCATCAGCAGAAGAATGACACCGGTGACCATTTATTTACTTTGCCTGGTCACCCAACACACCGGAAACCTTGAACTTGGCTGGACCCAACCCTCACACAGGGCTGGGAATAGAAAACCGGTCTGAGAACTTTTCTTTCTTCAGCAGCGTGGGATGGAGCATGTGACCTTGAGGCTGAGCTGGGTGAAACAGCCTTTCCCCAGCTCTGCAGCGAGGGATGAGGTTCACCCATCCCAAGCCACTCCGCCAAAGGTGGAAGAAGAGGGGAGGATTGCGCTGTGTCTTGGTTGGGAGGAATCTGCCTGTCCATCTGTCCTACCGCTGCTCATCTGCGGGTGCTCATAACCCTGACGCTGACTTCCAACCCACCCATCCTAAAACATCCATCTGCATCCCAAGGCCATCCCCCTCCAAGCAGCCAGCCCTCCCCAAAATGGCCAGAGGGAATCCCTGCTGGCCAGGCAGGGACCACGGAAATGGGTGCCCTCAAGCTCGGCCACCCCGAGTTTTTGCAGCTCAGCCTTCCCACCCTGCACAACCAGGTTAATCTCCATTATACAGATGGAAAGGGGGAGATTAAATTAGATTAGATGTAGCCACCTAATTTTAGCTTCCCCACATGTCCCAGGTGCCCTGCTGTGCTCTCGCCTTGCTCTCCTCAAACCCTTTCACTCCCCTCAAAGCCGTGGGGCCACCAGCCAGGATAGGAAGAAACTAGATGGGGTTTGGCCAGGAAGTGGCAATCAGTGTTGGGTGCGAGTGTGTGATATGTGTGGGGCACTGGAGGTCACTGGACCTCTGCTGAGAGGGGACCGGTAGTGATGATGGTCATCCTCTATGGTTGATGGCCAAATCCTCCACGGGTGATGGTCACCTACCACTGGTGATGGCTGTCCTCTGCGGGTGATGGTCACCCTCTGCAGGTGATGGCCATCCTCCACTGGTTATGGCCATTGTCCGCTGGTGGTGGTCACCTCCTGAGGGTGATGGTCATCTTCAGCCCTGGGAGCACCTCCGTCCCCACACAGCCTCCCTGACCAGGAGGATTTTTATAGTGGGAACTTCAGCACTGGCAAACCCACTTTGCCCCCTTCATGCCAAGCTTCTGCCGCAGCCTGTCCCTCTGCCTCCTGCTGAATTACTGCAACATGACACTGACATTTGTTTTCTGCTGCCTGCCCTGACCTCCCTCGTGGTGCTGCCAGCCCTAAGCTTGTCCAGCTGCCATGGATTCTGTCATCTCCATCAAATGTCTCCTGATCTGAGGGGACATCAGATCCCCCATGGGAGCAGCCTGGTGCGTCTCAGGATCAGCCCCATCATGCAACAGGGAGAGGAGATGTCTGAGCCCCCTGCATTTCCATGAGCTGCACTGCCCCCAAGTCCCAGCAAGGTCCCCAAGCCCCAGAGGAGATGTCAGAGCTGGCAGGAGCCCTGGTGGGAAGGATAGTATCCCCAAAATCTGACATGGACAAATTTAGGGAGAGCTGGGGACCATCCGGCATACCTAAGGGGGTCCTGGGGCTGGCAAGGGCTGTGCTGGGCACCATGCAAGCCTGGCACACCTCTGAGGTCAAAAGTACGGCCAGGACACAGGATCTTGAGTCATGCCACCCTGGGATGAGTAAGTCCTGCATGCGATGTTTTCTCAATCACAGCGGAAAGAGGAGGTTTCTCCAGCCTTCCCCAGGCACTTTCCCGGGAGCTGGGTCACCACCACATCCCACAGTGTGGGGCAGGCGCAAATCCTCAGTGCCACCGAACCAGTGCTGGGGCATGAGCAGGGCGAGCAGCGGCTGACAGGCTGCTGAAAGAGCAGGCAGCAGCAGGCAGGGGGATGCTCAGTGCCAGGGGCTTTTCCCTCGCCCCCTCCATGGGTATGAGCAAGCCCAGGGGATTTGCAGCCTGTGTTAAGTGTGTGGACTTTGGATACTCAAAAGGTCCCCCGTTTTTTCCCCCGCCACACCAGGCTCCCTGAGGGTCTCTCAGGCTCCCACCCTGGAGAATGCTGACAGTGGGATAACCCTGCCATTACCCAGGACCCCCAATATGCGCCTGTGCCATGGCTGGATCCAGCCCAGGCTCGGTGCAGGATGGGTCCTTGAGCCCTGGCCAGCAAAAGCTGAAAGCACATGGGAAGCCTCCGGCTCTGCCCCCAAGGTGCAGCTTCCCCCCAGAGCATCCTCCTGTGCCAATCCCTGCAAAATCCTTCCAACCCAGCACCAGTGATCAGAGGAAATAACCCAAAACTTGGTGTTGAGGAAGACGTGGGTGCACAGCTATGGCAAGATACCGCCCTTTAGCCCTCCCAGTGCAGGGACAGGCACCAGCATCCATGTCGTGACGACAAAGCCACATGCAGATAGATACACTTCCCAACCCATCCTTGGTGTTTTGGTGAGATGCTGCCAGAGCCTGTGGTGGAGCAAGGAGCCTGGCAGCCTTTTAAAACCTGGTGCACAATGAGGGGAGCCCCATCCAGCAGCTGAGGGGCTCCTGCTCTCCCAGCCCTTCCCACTGATCAGGTGAAGCGGGGGGAAGTTGGAAATGAAAAATAACTTTTTTTTTTTTAATTGCATTTTCCAGTGATTATGGTTTTGAAACAGCAAACAGCTGCTGAGGCACAGGGGAAAAGCTGCTTTTCCAGGGAAACCTCCCAAATGGTGGAGAAACTGCCGGGTAGTCCCACATCAAGCACGGATGCTCAGCATCCTGCCAGGGAAACACTGCTGATCCCTCGGCCTGTTCTGGGGTGAGAAAAGCAATCCCTAACCCTGGCCCATAGCCTTGCTGGCTCTCCCTGGGATGCAGGAGCACAGCCAGGCTCTCCCCCGGACCCTTGCTCACCCACAGCAGCATCTCACATCTCACCCTGAGGTGAGGACCGTGTCTCAAAGCACCCACTCACATATTTTTCTTTCAATTCACTCCACCAGACAGAAAAACACCCTGAATGTTACATCCCGCCTTGCTCTGACATTATCCCACCTGGCTCAGGGCCAGAGCTTTGGGAAACAGCTCTCCCACACTCTTCCCTGAATTATTTCACCAGCATCCGTCCTGTGATCCCCAGCTACCTGCAGCGACTCCCGACGAGCAGAATTGGCCTCGCATCCCTTCGCACCCGTGCCCATCACAGCTGTTTAGCCAGGTGCAAGGAGCAAAAAAAAAAAAAACCACCCAAGTCCCAAATCCAGGGAGAAAATCCCCTTACCTGGCTGAAGACTTTGCTGTCCATCCTGTCCATCGCGTGCTCAGACGTCATCCTCAGAGAAACCAAGCCCGTTTGCTAGGACCTTGTGCCCCACGGCGAGCCGGGACTGGGAGAGCTTTATCATCTCTGATCCCTGTGGAGGTAGGTCCTGCACGTCAGTCCCCAGGTCATTGGCTGGGCCCTGCAGAGATAAATATGGGATTTTAGCGGCGCCGGTGTAATCCTGGAGCTGCGGGGTGAGCCTGACATAACTGCCTGGGATATGATGCATCATGCGCAGTGCTGGGGGGTTTGGGCTCCTCCTGTCCTGCACCATGCACCGTCACTCTTGCCAAGGCCTCCCGCAGAGCATCCCTCTGTGCCATACTCTTTTGCACAGCAATAAATAGCAGCCAGATCGTGGACCAGCCCATAGGTGACCCCCGCAATGCTCCGTCCCCATGGGGAGATGACTTGGCTTGCATGCCCCCAGCCTGAATTTTGGTGCAGACAGTTTTACTGATGAATCCTCACTCCATTTTCCTGGTGCAGGAAAATAAAATGGGAAAATTAATGCTGAGGCAGGATGGAGGTGTTTGTAATGGGGTGTTTGCTTGGGGCAGGAAGCTCCAAGCTGTGCCCCGTCTGGATGGTCCCAATCCTGGTAACACCCGTGGAAGTGGTCCTGGCACACCAGGTTTCATGCATGTGCATATGCATGTGCATGTGTGCGTGGTGCATGTGTGCATGTTGCATGTGGGCGTGCGCGTGGGGCAGGGACACGTGGCCACACATGTGGCTCTTACCCAGCAAAGTGCTTAATCAGGATCTGTGGGCATCTGGCATGGCAGCGGCGGCTCCTCTGCTTATGCAGAACTCTGGAGGCCCTGGAGAACCCCAAAAAACCCAGACGAGAAGTAGAAAGATGAGGGCAAGAGCTGCTGGGGTGGCCTGGCAGCCTCCCCAGCCCCATGGCTATGTCCCTACATGACCATGGGCATGAGTCCCCTCTCCCCACTGCAGGAGAGGGAACGTTAAGCAAAGAGGTTTAAGGTTGATGCACTTACTAATTCTATCAAATGGGGATTATCTGGCACGGAGGGCCAGGCAGCACTGGCGATCAGCACTAGTGTGGTTATCTGGGACAAACAAGGCAGAACTTGCTGTTGGGGAGGAGGATGGAGCTGAAGCCCCAGGGCTCCCTGTCGCAGGTGGATGGGCTGTGACAGGGGCTCAAGAGAAGTGGCCAGGCAGGTTTGGGGGAGGCAGGGCCCCCACCAGGGCTCAGGCACTGCCTGGATATGCTGAAGGCTTAACCCAGCCCTAAATCTTATTCTGCCCTCTGAGCTTGGCACCTTCCCTCTGCAAGGTGCTGCGCGGGCTGGGGAGAGTGAGGCAGAGCAGAGCCCCATCCCTGACCCTATCCCCATCCCTTTCCCTGTCCTCATCCTTTTCCCTATCCCATCCCTGTCCCCATCCCAACCCGGTCCATTCCTGTCACCATCCTGGTCCCTGTTCCAATCCCATCCCCGTCCATGTCCCATCCTCATTCCTGTCCCTGTCCTTGTCCCCATCCCCAACCTGGTCCCTGTGCCTATCCCATCCCCTTCCCTGTCCCATGCCCATCCCTATCTTGGTTTCTGTCCCCATTTCATCCCCATCCCTGGGGCATACGACCAACGGTGACAGCTCAGGACTAAATCAGACCCTGGCGTGGCTGCAGGACGCCCTGTGCTCACAGCCATGCTGGCTGCAATGGCAGCCGTGCCATCAGCCGCTCCCCTGGCAGCCACCTGCCTCGTGCCTGAGCGGTTTGGCAACACCTTTGGCTGTTGCAAACTTCTTTTAACTCTGAAAATTCCTTGGATGGGGAAAAAAGCCCTCCACCGGCTGCCGGCTTTTACAAAAAGACTTCTTCAAGTGTGGAAGGACAGAGCTGCCTTTGTTCCGTCCCTGCTCCTATTGCTGCCAGTGCAGAGGAAACATCACTGAGCCTTCAGCGCCAGCGGCTTTACAATCCACCTCCTGGCACATCCGTGCTGGGAATCTCCAGGAAAGGGAAAATAAAATGAACCGTGAGCATTGGGTGGTGGGAGATGCGCTGGGGAGCCAGAGGGGCTGTGGGGTCCAGGAGCACTGCTGGGGGTACCGGCAGGTATTAGCTCCCCCCTGCCAGTCCCAGCAGGACTTTAATTATTATTTTTATTTAACCAAGTTGGGATCGTTTCATCTCTTGCCCTAATAAAGGGTAGGGTTGATGGGAGCCAAGCGCTGCTGAGCCCCATCACCCAGCCATTCCCACCCCATCCCTGCCGGAATCCTTGCCACAGTGGGTGCCAGAGACCCCATTATTGTCCCTCCTGACTCCATGTTTAATGCAGCACATGGCGGGGGCGAGACCTGCCCTTTCTCAACATGGGAACCCCCCAGGGGACCTCAGAGGGCGGCCTGGGACTATCCCCACTTCCCTGGCGTAACACCTCCCGCTTTTCTTTAAACCTCTTTATAATGAGGTGATGGTGGTGTGGCCGGGATGCGGGCAGGACAGCGGTGCCCCCCAGGATGTCCCCCAGGCCCCACAGGTGTCATACTGGAAACCCGCTGGCTGAAACCCCCACACTGTCTAGTACCATGGCTGGGTGCAAAAGCAGCCACTGGACTTTTCCTCGCAAATACGCCTTCACATTTCCAGGTAGAACAGCCGGACAAGCCAGGAAGCCTCGGCTGAGATGGAGCTCACTGCCTCCTGCCGGAGCACGATGATATTTGGCTAAGGCAAGGCATTCAGGAGAGGCAGATATCAGTATTGCTGTCAGCATTGATGGCGGCAAGAGAGATGATTTTATGGCTTTAATGGCAGGATAAAAGCTTTTAAGGAGGCCTCGCCGGCTGCATGGCAACCCACGCTCCCCTGTTTCCCACACTGTGAGCCCCAACCCCAGACACCAGGTGGTCCTGATGCCAAGCAGGGCTTGGACCCCCAGTGAGCTCAGGGACCTGGATTTGGTGATTCGGCAGCAGCCCAGTGAGGAAACCTGGCTGCAAGTGATGCCACTAGTTCCTGCGTGCAGCTGGCCAGGAGAGCTGGCACTGTGGGAGGTTTTATTAAGAGTTTTATGAAGGCGGTGCCCAGCCATGGCCAGGATGTGCCCAGCCGTGGCCAGGATCTCACCAGCCAAACCATCATGGGCACCCATGAGCAGCACAGAGCCAGCATGAGCTGGTAGCTCCGGCAGGGACTGGCCATGTCCGAGGCGTTTGGGGCTATGCCAAGAAAGACTGGGCTTCATCGCACATCAACAGCTGCTCTGCGCCAGGATCCATCCGTGCTGCAGCCCTGGCACCAACCCTCTTCCCTGACCTTCCCAGCACTGACACTGCTGCAGTAATTAGAAACTTTTTCCAGTCTCGTGTTAGTATTTTTTTCCAGTCTTGTGACAATAGCAAATATCAGATCCTGCCGGAATGTCAGTGATGCGAGTTGGGATGTGGGCAGCATGGGGTGAAGCTAATGGGATAGAGACGGCCAGCTTCAGGGAGCAGCCCAGGGCCAGGGCGTTGGGACGTATGCCTGGCTCTTGCTCCAGCCACACTCAGTGTGGGGAAAATAAACGGGGTAACTGGGCATGCTTTAGCCGTAACAGTTGGAAAACAGCCTTGTACCAAAACGTTCATGATGGGCAAACAGTCCCTGGGCTGCCGGCATGTTGTTTTCCAGGAATTCAGCCTAGACACTTCCCAAGCTCCCACCCCTGCTGGGAGCAAAGCAGACTGGGAAGGGAAATTGCGGTTAATCCCCCAAAACTCAGAAATCCTGGGGATGCTGAGCCTGGCTTGGAGTGATTTGAACCCTTACTGGAACACTCTGGAGGGGCTTCGCTGCTGCAGGTGCTCTGCCCTTTCCCCTCGGCCTTTCACTTCTGCTCTCCTCCAGCTCACCTCGGCTCTGCAGGGCTGCTGCTCTTTTTAGAGGGGCCGTGTCCCAGGCCAGCAGAAGCAGAAAATGAAGAGGGAAAAAAACCCCCAAACTCCTGTCTGGCTTTGCAGCATCCTTGCCCACTGCAGATGGTCCGAAGCACTTGCTGCGAGCAGGGGCTGATAACTGTGACCCCCTAATAACTGTGACTACTAAGAAATATGATCTCCAATAACCATGACCCCTAATAAATGCGACTCCTAAGAAATACAGTCCCTAATAACCATAACTCCTAATAGCCATTACCCCTGAAAGATGTGGTCCCTAATAACCCTGGTCCCTAAAAAACATAACCCCTAATAACTGTGACCCCCTAAAATCCATGGTCCCTAATAACTATGATCCCTAATAATTCCCCCCCCCCCACCCCAGCCCAGGTCTGCTCCCATCCCCTTGGGTTGAGACTCCTGCAAATCCCACTTGCACAAGCAACCCCCAAACCCTTGCATCGCCCACCCCTGCAGAGCCTCCCCCCACTTCCCATTTTCCCCCTTGATTTTTAATCCCAAGCCAGCCAAAACTGGACAATTTTTCCTGGGTATAAAACAAGGGGAACGGAGCAATCCCCTGGGAAATGGATTTCTTCCACCACTGAATAAAAGCAAGCAGGCAAGCACAGCCCTTGTTTTGGGGGCAGCTTTAAACCTACCTGCCTTCAGATTAATTAGGGAGATCCGCTCCCCCCTCGATCGGGGCAGTAATAATGTGATTATCCGGATCCAGCTGCAGGATAGGGAAGCTCATTATGGAGCATTAAAGAGGGTAAAATGGGGTTTTCTGAGGTTCTATTAAAAGCTCGTTTGCCTTCAAGGCATCTCTGAAGCTCATTTTGGGGCTCACTTGGGTTTTTTTTTAATTTGCAGCTCCAGCCCTCATCTCCCTCTGGGCAAGGAGGAAAATGAGAGAACCCCAGCGTTGCACCAGGGATAGTTTTCAGCCCCCTCAGGTGCTTTCAGCTTTGGGGAAACTGAGGCACGGCAGACATAGCCCTGAACAGGGGAACACGTCTGTCCCCCCCCACCCCATGGGGCCACTGCTCTCCATCAGCAGCCCCCAAGCCCCCCTGGGAAAAGCAGGCTGAGCTGCCCTGGGGGGCTTTTCTCCCCGAAAACATTGGAGAGGATGGACGGAGTCTCAGGAGGGGGAAAACCATCCGGGGCATGGGGCTGAGATGAGAATCCCCCCCAGTGAATAACCCAGGGTGACTGCTGGCCTCAGTTTTTGGTGGGAAAAGGGGATTTTTCCCCTCTTTCCAGCTGCGCGGAGGTTTCTGCCGTTGCAGGGACTAACACTGCCATCTACTGAAACGGCCCTTGCTGTTATTGAACCCTTCATATTTTTTTATTTTCCCCACCCAAAAGTGCTTCCCACATTTTTCAGGAGGCATGAAGCCTCCCCAGCAAACCCCCGCTCTTCTCTGGGGGGACCATGCCAGCTGACCATTCGCTATGACTGTCCCCCCAGGGGATATTTTTAGGTCCTTTTTTGAGTCAAGGCAACCAGCAGTTAGGGGCTCTGCAGTGCCTCAATTTCCCCACTCAGTAGCTGAGCCCCTACCCCTCCCCACCCGTTATCCCCCACTAGGCCCCACCTGCAGCTCGTTGTGCTCTCAGGGTATTTAAGGCCCTTTTTAAGCAGCTCCCTTTTTTTGGGGGTTGTGGTGCAGCTGGGTGAGGTTGGAGTGCAGGATCTGTCCCTTCCCTAGGTATGGGGGAGGCCAGCAGGGCTGGGGGGTGCCCAGTGGGGGTTCTGCTGCCCACCCCAGCCCCTGAGGTGCTGGAGATGGCGCTGAGCCAAAGCAATGGCCCCCTGCCCCGTGCTGCCGCCATCGCCCGCCTGCGCAAGCAGCCGGCCGGGGGTTACCAGCAGGCTGGGGACCTGGCTGAGAAGCTGAAGCGACGGCAAGCAGCCAATGCCAGGGAGCGTGAGAGGGTAAGGGGACCCCCACAAAACCCCTCAGCACCCCCCCAAATCCCGGGGGGTGCAAGTGATGCTGTCCTAGGGCTGCTCTGGTCAGGCGATGAACTAGTAGGGCCACACTTGGCAGCAGGTTATGGTGGGAGGGGATTCCTTTTCCCTCTGTGTTTGGGGGCTTCCCAGTTTAATCGTGGGGTCCCTGTTTTAATGGGGGGGGGAGGGAAGCTGTCTTAATCTTGGGGGAGCCTGGTTCAATCCTGGTGAGCCCAGTTTAATCCTGGGGGCTCCCCAGTTTAGTCTGGGCCGGGGCTGGTTTAATCCTGGGTGGGCCTGGTTCAATTCTGGCAAACCCAGTTTAGTCCAGGGGGTTCCTTGGTTTAATCCTGGGGTTCCTCAGTTTAATCATGGAGGTTGTCCCAGTTTAATGCTGGGGCACTCAGTTTATAGAATAATGAGATGGTTTTGGTTGGAATCCTGCAGGAGTGGCATGGCAGTTTAATCTTTGAGGGGCCTAGTTTAATCCTGGGGGTTGTCCCGCATCAGTCCTGGGGTCCCCAGTTTAACAGTTGGGGGTGTGTGTGTGTGGTGTCCCTCACTTGATCTCAGGATCCCTCACTTAATCCTGAGGGGAGCCCAGTTTAATCCTGGGGAGCCTAGTTTATAGAACCATAGAATGGTTTTGGTTTGAATCCTGGAGTTGGGGTGTTATGTCCTGTCACTGGTTCAATCCTGGTGAGGCCAGTTTAATCCTGGGTGGGGGTTCCTGGTTTAATCCTGGGATGCCTCATTTAACCCTAGAGGGGCTGGTTCAGTTCTGTGGTCCCTGGTTTAATAATGAAGGGCCCCGGTTTAGTCCTGGGGTTTGTCCAAATTTAATCCTGGCAAACCCAGATTAATAATGGGAGGGGTCCAGGTGTAATCCTGGGGTCCCTGATTTTNGGTGGCGTATTTGTTTCGGGGGGGGGGGGGGGGGGCAGTTTAATCATAGGGGTCCCTGTTTCAATCCTGGGAGTGGCTGGTTCAATCCTGGGGTCTCCAGTTTAATAATGGTCGTGTCCCCAGTTTAATCTAGGGGGGTGCCTTGTTCAATTCTGGCAAGTGCAGTTTAATTCTTGGCGGTCCCCGTTTTCATCCTTGGGTGGGAGGGGGCAGTGTAATGCCAGGGTCCCCCACCATGTGTTCCCACGGGGTGTGACTTGATTCCTTCCCTCCTGGCAGATCAAAAACCTGAACAGCGGCTTCTCCCAGCTGAGGACCCTGGTGCCCCTCATCCCCCGCGACCGCAAGCCCAGCAAGGCCGACATCCTGCGAGCGGCTGCTGAGTACATCCGCCTGCTGCGCCTGGTGTTGGATGAGACAGGGGGTTTCGAGGTACTGGGGGGGGGGGGTTACCCCAAAATAGAGACCCTGCATCCCAGCCCTACCCCCCTTCTTACATGTGTTCGGATTGGAGGGGGGAGGAGCTGATCTCCATTTTCCTGCTTGCCATTTTTCAGGGTGCCATTAACTTTAAAATTGAAAATGAGAAATAAAATGAATTATTATCACAGTGGGGGGATGGGGGGAATGTTATTTGTCAGCTGAGGGTTCAGAACAGGGGAAAAAAACCTAAAACCTTAAAATATCAATTTGTGATTTTTAATTCCCCTTTACCCTTTTCTCCCCCATTTTCCCAGCGGCAGGACAATGATGATAAGCAGGAGCTGGGTAACAACGAGCAGGGGGACCCCGGGACCTGGCCTGGCAGCGTCCCTGCCCCATGCCTGTGGGGTCCCCCTGTCCTGCCCCTCTGCACCGGGCTACCAGAGGAGAGTGGGGGGCTGGTGAGTTGGGGGTCACCCCTGAGGGTGACAGAGTTGGGCGCACCCTGGAAGAGGGGGATGACACCCTGGGGGTGGTTGGGGGCCGGCCCCCATGGGCCTTGCAGGGAGCCCCCACACATGGGCTTGGGGTTTTCGGGAGCCTCTGGCTTGTATCAACAGAAAAGGGGGTTGCTTCAAACCAGCTTTTACCAACCCCCATCCCCCATTTCCCCAAAAGATCCAAAGGAGGATAAAATCTTTTTTTTTTTAAGGTTTTTCCAACCAATCCCTAAAAAAACCCGAGGTGTCCTGCAGAGACCTGCGGGGGAGCCGGTGTGATGGCCAAGTTCAATGCTCCTCAAGCAACAATTTAATTTTCTTGGGGTTTTTTTGGTGGGGGGGAGGTGGGGAGGAGAAGGGGATGGCTCCTGATACAAGGCCAGATCCAGCCTCCCATGCCATTAAACCCAGCAGCCCAACCTGTCCTGTCCCTAAAATGAGGTACTCTGGGGGTGGGTGTATCCATCACCCCTAAAATGCCGGTGGGGGGGAAGAGGCAAAAGCTGTAATTAGTTGCTCTATGCAAATGTAATTAGCACTTGGCAGCGCTGCTCTTTCCCTCTGCCAGGTAATTGTTTATTTAACCTGGCTCCCGATTAACGAACTCGCAATAAAATGGGGGGTTTGGAGGTGTCTCTGATGGTTCTCTGTGNTCTTTTTTAATCTTTCATCCGCCATCCCTGTGGCTGCTGCAGCGCTAGGTGCGGCGAGGGTGGAGGCGGCTGGGGATGATAGGGCCGGGGGGGTAGCGGTGTCTCTGCGGCCTGGGCGGGTGTCGTCTCCCCCTCCCCCAGTACCAAGTGATGGGGGAGCCCTGAGAGACCCCTCTGCTCTCTCCCTCCTCCTCCCTGGGAGGGGAAAAATCCTACTGGGATGCTCAGGACTTCGCGGCTGCCTGTCGCCCAAACACCGGCGTGGGCTGGGGGCCACCGTGGAGATCCACCCCCCCACCCCGTGAATTCCAGCTTGGCAAAGGCTCCCTGCATCCCTACGAGCCAGGTGGGTCCCCAGGCAGCAAAACGTGGGGGGCTGCGGGGGGTGAAGGGCTTTGCTTTTGGATCTGCAAAAGCACTGAGCTATGGGGGAGGGGGGGCTGCTTTGGAGGGTGCCACTCCCCCCGTATTTTGGGGGGGTGAGTGGTGACCCAAAATGCACCACAGTGTCAAGCCCTCGATGTCACCTGTCCCCGATTCTGAGCTGGGTGTTGCTGGTGCTGCTCCCATCAGTGCACTGAGCTGCCCGTTCTCAGCTGGTGCTTCCCCCAGGGTGGGGGGGTATGATGGAGCCCAGCCAGCGCAGGCAGCAGGGGATATTCCCCCCCCCACCCCGAGTCCCTCCTGCTGTCTGACAACTCATCACACGGATGGGTCATGCCTTCAGGCAGGGCAGGGCCTGGCTGGGCTTATCTATGGGGTGCAGCTGGGGCTGTTTTCGGTGGCTTCCTGACAATCTGTCGTTCTGGAGGGCGTGAGGGTGGCAGGGACCAACACCGTCTGTTCAGGATGAGCACAGCCGCCAGCCCGGAGCCCCTGCCCTCGCCCCCTGTGCCTGGGCCCCGCTATATGGAGCGTTTGGCAGAGGAGGACCCTGATTTCCTGCGGGCGCGGAACATGGCGGCTGACCTGCGCCAGGACTTCAACATGATGGAGCAGAAGAAGCGGGTCACCATGATCCTCCAGAGCCCGGTGAGGGGCAGCACCTCGCGGGGACCCAACCCCGTCCCTCTTGGTCCCCAGCCCCATCCCTCCTGTCCCCTGCCCAAGTCCCTCCCATCCCCAAGTGAATGCCACCATGAGTTGGCTTGGGGCACATCCCCACCTGGCTGGTGGTGCCACTACTGTGCCATCAAGCTGATGATGTCCCTGCCACCAAGCCTGTGGTGCTGCTATCATGCAGTTGCCAGTGCCACCAAGACAGTGGTGTTGCTGAAACCAAGCTGGCAGTGCGACCATCACCATGCCACCAAGCTGGCAGTGCCACCATCACTATGCCACCAAGTCAGTGGTGTCACTGACACTAAGCCAGTGGTGCCACTGCACCAGTGGTGTTGCTGCCACCTAGCTGGTGGTGCCACCATCATCATGCCACAGTGCCAGTGGTGCCACTTCCACCAAGCTAGTGATGCTGCCACCACCAATCCGGTGGTGCCTCCTACCCCGGTGCCACCGGATGGTCCCTGTTTGGTCACCACATCCCTTCCCTGGGGGAGGTGACACTGGCGGGGCTGGGATGCCGCAGTCTTTCAGGGAGGAGCTGGAGAGCCTCATCCAGGAGCAGATGAAGAAGGGAAACAACTCGTCCCATGTCTGGGCCCTGCGGCAGATTGCTGACTTCATGGCCACCACATCCCCTGCCATCCTCCCCACCTCCCCCATTGGTATGACTGCACCTGCCAAGGGCTTTTTGGGGGGAAAATGCAACAGTTTGGCAAAATTCTTGAGTGTTTTTCCTAATTTGTGGGGTTGTAGGTAAGAAAACATCCCACGAGGCTCCATTTTCTTGTTGTTTCTAGTAGAAAAAGTGGGAAAGGGCAAGGGAGGGGAGAGGTGATCAGCGACTGTGGGGACAGAGACAGACCCCCAACAAATCAGCCCCCTGCCGAAACCTTTTGGGGGACCACCAAATGTCTGGGGCCACCAAACCCATCTCCATAACCCTCTACTGCTCTATCCCCGGGGAAGCCCCTGGCGTTGGGGGGGGTCAAACCCACCCCTCGCTGTCGCCGGCTCACCAGGGGGGTGGCACGTTCCCAGGGCTGGCGGCTGTCACCCCCATCAATGACCTGCATGGCCCTGACGTGCCGGCACTAGCCAAGGGTGAGCGGCTGATGCGCTGCAAGGTGGGCAGCATCCACCGCCTGCTCGACCTCTACGGCTGGGCCCAGCTGGGACACACTGCCGTCACTGTGAGCACCTGGGGGGGGCGGATTTTGAGGGAGTTGGAGGGAGTTTGTGTGGGGTAGTGTTACTGGGGCATTTGAGGGTTTTTAGGGGGGGTAGGGGTTTTTTTGGGGTGGAGATCAGAGAGGTTTTCTTTGTGG
>VXBO01010099.1:41398-58720 GCA_013400135.1 Rhinoptilus africanus
GGGGGGGGGGCTGGGGAAGGGGCTTGGCTGGGGCTGGGGCTCACGGCCTCATCGACCCTCTGTGCCCACCCCCGGCTCTGGGTGCGGAGCGGAGCCCGCCGGGGAAGGGGATGCCAACCACCCCCGGCACGCTCCGGGCCGTTTTGGCTATGGAACCAAAGCGCTGCTGCTCCGGTTCCGGGGGGGATCGCGGGCCAAGGGGCCGGAAGTGCGCGGGGCCGGGCGGCCGGAAGTGCCGACGCTGAGGGTCGGCCATGGGCCGCAGCCGCTCCCGCTCGCCGCCGCGGCGCGGTGAGGAGGGACGGAGGGGACACGGGGTGGAGGGGAAGGACAGGCTTTGGGGTGTCCGGCTGCGACAGGACGGGGATGCGCTGAGGGATCCGGGCCTTTGGGGGGAAGTAGGCCCGGCGCGGGCAGCCCAGGTCCGGGGTAGGAGCGGGCCCCGGGAGTCCCCACAACCCTTGAGCCAGGGTCGGGGGCCGGTGCTGGAGCCTCGGTTCTTGGCTCTGGGGAGAGCAGAGGCTCCCTTCCTCCTTCTCCTCTTCTCCCGCGCACCGACTCCCGTCCCTTTCCAGATACCTTAGCTTTTCAGGCACCGATTTGCCGACAGGTTGATCCCCCTACTCCCGGGTCAGGGGCTTTTCCTGCCCCTCTCCCTACTTCTGCGGATGCTGGGCTCGATTTCTG
This sequence comes from Rhinoptilus africanus, assembly GCA_013400135.1. Classification (NCBI taxonomy): domain Eukaryota; kingdom Metazoa; phylum Chordata; class Aves; order Charadriiformes; family Glareolidae; genus Rhinoptilus; species Rhinoptilus africanus. The sequence goes on from VXBO01010099.1 coordinate 42,086, forward strand.
AGCCCAGCCAGGGAGGGAAGGAGTTGGGAGGGAGTTGTGGGGGCTCTGCTTGGGACTTGTCACAGTGTCGTAGGATTTTCTTTGGAAAGCAGGAAAGACATGAAGAAGCAGAAGCTAAACCGAGCCATGCCTTTCTGCAAGCAGAGCGCAGGCGTTCACGGTCCACCTCGCGGGAGAGGGAGAGGAGACGAAGAGAACGATCCCGGTCTCGGGACAGGGACAGGAGGAGGAGTCGTTCTCGCTCCCCACACAGGAGACGATCCAGGTGAGGGGCAGAAAAGGCAATGCCCGGGTGGGGACAAGCTGGAGAGCCCGGGCAGGCCATGGTTCGGGTGGCACAGGGACAGTGGGAACTCATTAACACTGTAAAATTGGTGATAGCGCAGCTGGGAAGTTGCAAACCCTTCTGCGTTTGCAACGTCAGGTCGCCGAGACGGCACCGATCCAGCTCCTCCTCCCCTCCGCGGCTGAAGGAAAGGCGAGATGAAGAGAAGAAGGAGATAAAAGACTCCAAAGGCAAAGAGCGTCAGATCACAGGTGAGGCGAGGGATTTTCCTTGTTTAATACATCCTGGGTGCTGAATTCCCCACTTGGCTTGGGACCAAGGTAACACTGGGGTGCTTCTTTGAAATGTTTTTGGCGAAACTCAACAACTGTGTGTGTCGACCTCTTTGTTTTGTTGCTTCGGCAGAGGAAGATTTGCAGGGCAAGACAGAAGAGGAAATTGAGATGATGAAGATGATGGGCTTCGCCTCTTTTGACACGACGAAAGTGAGTGTGAATTGGCACGGTGGAGCTCACAGCTGCCTCCGATGGTCCCTTTTTGGGGATAATAATATGCTGAGTTTTGGGGCCATTTTTCATAATGTTTTTCAGGGGAAGAAGGTGGATGGCGCCGCAAATGCCTATGCCATCAATGTCTCCCAGAAGAGGAAGTACAGGTTTGTGCCCAGCCTTTTTTTGTTTGGGTAGAAAGATAATTTCTTTGATGAGATAATGCGGTGTGGAGGAAACTCTGCAACTGTATGCCAAGGCTACCATCTCTTGGTACGTGCAGGGGGGTGATGTGGCTTCTCGGGCCTTCAAGTTTGTGGTTTATACTGTCAAATAGAGGGAAGAAGCCTCTGTTTTCTCCTGGAAACGGTGAAAGCAGAGAGATGAGGAGCAAAAGAGCACATTGTGTGTGGGCGGGACGTCCCAGGTGTGGCCTGAGTGGGTTGAAGCAGCAGGCCTGCGTAAGCAGCGCCATTTGCCTGTTTCTTCCACAAAAACTCTGCTCAGTTTGTCAATTCTGTTTCCTTTTTGGTGGAAAGCGCCATCAAAAAAGAACATTTTAGATGTACAGCCTGGCTGTGCGCTGGGCTTCAGCTCAGACCTGATCCTCAAACAGACCAGCCTCTGCTGATGTCTCATCGGTGGCAGACTTGGGCAAATCCCTGGGGAATTCCATCCCCTGTGGCTGCTGAGCGTTGTTGTGGGCCTCCTTCGGGTATGTTTGTGTGGATTTGTTCTGAGCTGGCCGCCCTGGAGCTGACACTGCTCCTTCCCTCCGATCGCAGGCAGTACATGAACAGAAAAGGAGGATTCAACAGACCCCTGGATTTCATCGCTTGAAGCTGGGCTTGCCTCAGGGTGGGAGAAACCACCTGCCGACAAAGACTTCACTTTGTCAGAGAAGGGATTTCAGTGGAATTTGGGTTATTCCCAGCAAGTCCCGCCGTGCGTGCCTGGCCCTGCAGCGGGTACAAGTTACTGTTTCCCAGAGTATTTTTTTTTTTTTTTTNTTTTTTACTGTATCCCTCATGGTTTGTTCCTCGCTGGGATTTTGTGGTGTTTTTCCTGTCATTGTTTTTTGACACGTGTTTGCTCCCTGTTACAATAAAACCCCATATGTATTTTTCCTTTTATAATTTGGGAATAACGTGAGGTAAGCAGGCTGTCGCGAACCTCCAGTTGTTTTCCCGAACTGCTGCAGTGGTGCGGGAGCCTGACACCGCAAAATGCTTCAATTCTCATCTCACACAAATGCGTATCAATTTATACAAATAAATAAAAAAGCTCATGACAGCGACAGCACCCATTTGGGGCCTTATATTGCAGAAAACCACTTTATTTTGCTGATTTTTTGACGGCCCGGCTGGATATTCATACTGACAGCACGGTGTTCCACGTGCTTTGTGGCTTCCGCCGTTTGCCAATTAACGTTTTTTGCTAATTAACACCCGCCTTGCCGCGGGGGGGACGGACGGACGGACACCCCTGAGGGAGGTGCTGGGGCAAAATGGCGGCGCGGAGCTGGCGGTACAAGAGCGGGGGGGCGGGGTGCTCTCAGCCAATAGCTGTGAGCGCAAGGCGTGGCTTCGGGCACGGCCCCTCACTCTGCCCCCCGTGCCGGCGTGGTGCGGGACCTCCCTTCTCCCCTCCTCCAATGGGCGGTGGCGGTTGGAGGGCGTTGTCCAATGAGCGGCGACGGCGGGTGGGGCCTGGCGGGACGGCCGGGCGAGGCGTACAAACGACACCGCCCCGTCGTCTCCGCCGCCGCCGCCGCTCCCGGCCCGGCCCGAGCCGGCCCGGCCCGGCCCGGCCCGGCCCGGCCCAGCCCTCCCCTCCCCTCCCCTCACAGCGCGGCGAGATGGCGGCCTGCGGCGGCCTCAACATCCAGATACTGCTAGAGGCGGCCGAGTACCTGGAGCGGCGGGAGCGAGGTACCGGTTCCCCTCTTGCCCACTCCCCGCTCCGGTGAGGCCCGGTGTCCCCCCGCCTCAGCTGGGCCCGGCGGTGACGGGCCGCCCGCCGTTGTGTCTCCGTAGAAGCCGAGCACGGTTACGCCTCGCTGCTGCCCGGCGGTAAGGACGGGGAGACCCTGCGGCGCCGCGCCAAGGCCAGGAAGAGCGGTGGCGGCGGCAGCAGGTAACGGCCGGTACCGGGCAGGGGGGAGGGGACGCTCCTGAGGCCTGGCGGGGCCGGGCCTGGCTGTTGCGGTGTGTTCGGATCTGTCAGCGTCCCGCCTGGCAGGGCTGGGGGTGACCCTTCTGTCACCAGGGTCCCTCCTGTCACTGAGTGATGGAGCATTGTAAGGTCCTGCTGTCACAGGGCACCTGGCAGGGCTGGGGAGACCCTGCTGTCACCAAGTGCCCGGATCGGATAAGGCCCTGATGTCACAGGGTGTGTGGCAGGGCTGGGGACCCTTGTGTTGCTCGGAACCCTCCTGTCACTGCCTGGTAAGCACTACCTGACCAAGCCTGGTAAGGTGCTGCTGTCACAAGGCACCTGGCAGGGCTGGGGGTCCCCTGCAGCAGGGGAGCACCAGGGGTGCTTGGGCTCCAGTAAGGTCCCACTGTCACATGATGTGTGGCTGGGCTGGGCACCCTCCTGCCACCAAGTGACTGGATCCAGTAAGGTTCTGCCATCATGGGTTGCCTGGCAGGGCTGGGGGGACTCTGCTGTCACTGGGTGACCAGATTCAGTAAGGTCCTGCTGTCGTGGAGATTGTGGCAGGGCTGGGGGGGGACCCTCCTGTCAGGGGGTGTCTGGGATTCAGTAGGATCCTGCCATCAACAGGGTGCTGCAGGGCTTGGGGGGGGACCCATCTGTCACCAAGTATCTGGATCAGATAAGGTCCAGTCATCACAGGGTGTGTGGCAGGGCTGGGGACACTCCAGTCACAGGGTGAGCGAGCCCAGTTAAAGGTGTGGCTGTCACAGGGCACCTGGCAGGTCTGGGGGACCCTTCTGTCACCAGGTGCCCAGATCTGGTAGGATCCTGCTATCACAGGGTGCTGGCAGGGCTGGGGGACCCTCCTGTCATGAGGTGCCCGGATCCAGTAAAGCCCTGCCATCACAGGGTGCTGGAAAGGTTGGGGGACCCTCCTTTCACCAGGAGGCAGATCTGGCAGGATTCTGCCATCATGGGGTGCTGGCAGGGCTGGGGGACTCTCCTGTCACCAGGTGCTTGGCCTCTGCCCCCCCAGCCCGCCCGCCAGCCCCATGGTCCCTCACCACCACCCTGTCAACCCTTTCCCCTTCACGCCTCTGCTAAGAGGTTCTTGCCAGCACCCCCATCCCCAAACCTGGATCATGCCAGACTGGTGTCTCTCTGGAACATCCTGGCTAGACGTGAGGGGAAACCTCTCATTGGGCAGACTTGGGTAGGAAGCATGCAACCGTCTGATGTGGCAGGGGTTTACTGAAGGGAATGTGGAAGTTGATCTTTTGATTTCAGACTTCCTTATGCCAAAGCTTGGGAAGTGAAACTGCTCTCAGTCCATGAGGATTCTCCGTAAAGCAAGATTTTTTTACTATGCTCTTTCCCAGGCACAGTGAATCACTTGGGTTTTGTTCAACACTTAAGTTAAATCATCTAGTCCTGCTTTCCTTTGAAAAAAGGAAATTTCTTAATTATCCTCCCTGAAATCCATCCAGAGCCTTGACACAGGTTATTCCTTGCTGATGTTAAATATGCAAGTCCCACCAGCCTGGGTTTGTGTTTGGTTTTTTTTTTGCGGGGGGGAATTGTTTATTATGGCTTCCAGGCCTGTGGATTAATCACTTAATGCTCCTGTGTCTCTTTTTATTTGCTCGCCCTTCTGTTTTGTACAAGAGAAACCGCTACCTCAGAGCCAGTGCTTGTGTCATAGTGCAAACCAGAGTCACTGTGTGGACTTGTTTCTTTCCAGCGCCCACCATGGTTTAATCAGTCACTTTAATAACATTAAAATCACTTGGGTGTCGTCGAGGGGAAATTTTCTTCTGACTTTCAGGAGTGCTGGCTCTGGAATACCACCTCTGTGCCGGGACACGCACGTCCAGCCCCTTGAATCAGCTACAAAGGGAAATTTCATTGGGCAGAGCGAAGTCTGAGCAGGTTCATCCTGACGCGTCACCGGTGGCCGATCACTTCCTTTCCTGGCGGCTTATTTTAGGCTGTTTGCCCAGGGAGGAGCAAAGTGGCGATGTCACCAGGTATATCTCATTTTCCTGGTTGGGAGCAAACTCATATGCATGACGCAGTGACAGCTGACCTTTGATAGCTGCTGTAACAACAAATACCACCCGGAACGCCCCATGAGTTTTGTTCGTACCCTGAATCGTGGTGTCTCCCTGAGCTGAGACATTTCCGTCTCCTCCCATGCTGGGGTTTTGGGCTGCTGGGTTCCTATTAGGGGAGCAGAAGACAGTTGAGGTCTCAGTCTTCTCTCAAGCAGGCTCTGAATGACTTCATGGGTGTTTGTCACACCTGCACATGCTCAGAATTTCCTTTTTGGAAGATTTGGAACTTGTTCTTCACTTAAAGTGAATGGTAACAGCAGAGCAAAGGTCTACATTGTATTAAAAAGAGAAGAGGCAGCTGCAGTGTGTGCTGTTACCTTCTTTTTTTGTTACGGCCTGCAGAGCAAAAGACCATGTTTCAGGTGATCAGGGGCTGACAGGCAAGGTTCCAGCTAGTGGGAGGCACAGTCAGTGCCTTGATGGGCAAGAATGTGCTCAGAAAGGGCTCTGGGGGCACATGGTAAAGCAGTCTGCCAGCCCTGGGGTGAAGCTGGAGTCCCCTCTGATCCCCTCTCCCCTTTTATTTTATCCAAAATTAAAATCCATCAACTAAGGAACCTTCTTCTAAATATTAGCAACTGTGGCTGCAAACAACAACAAAAAACCCCCTCAGGCTAAGAAGTATTCTGAAACAAAGCTGCAGAAGAGAGGAGGAATTTGTTGTTAATAAAAGTGTAGTAGTGATGTGAGCCTTCGTCTCTGTCAGTACTGATGCTCGTGAAGCATTTGGTTTATTTATGACCAAGGGGAGAGCTCAGGCTCGCTGCAGTCTGGCACCCTGCGTGAGGTTTGCAAGAGCTGTGTCGAAGGGCTCGGTGTAAAACATGGGACTTTTATACAGAAAAAAGTTTAACGGAGAGGTAGATCCCGTGGGAGCCAAAGACCTGAGTCCTTCCCGGCTGTTGGCAGATGCTCTGCTCGGGAGAATTCACTGTCAAGATATGTGAGAAGCAGTTCTGCTGGAATTGAATAGTTTTGGACTCTGTGATCTCCTGTGAGCAGGACGCTGGCCTTCAGGAGCAGATTGTTTCAGCCAGCGCCACCGGAAATCAAACAGAAGGAGACAGGCTGAGATGAGTCTTGACAGAAAGACAGGAAGGCTGCGATGGCTTCCCAAGTGATGGCAATCCATTGTGAAATGCTGCTGGCAAAGTGAAGAGGACCCTGACGAGCGTCTTCAACTGGTGTGTTGGTGGCATCCCTTGTTTTCCCTTTGGCCTCAGGGCCTGGGGGCTTCCAGGTAGGCGTCTTTAGGTTTTCAGGCACATAACCATGTTTTTCCTAAGATAGAGTATGTGGCCTCTCAAGCTTTTAAGGAGAGCCCAGGCAGGGAAGTGGCTCTTCCCTAAGAGTCGGTTCAGGCATCACAGGCAACGTGGCCTTGTGTGGCTGACCTGGGTTTCAACAGAGAGAAAATAAGTAGTAGCTTGTATTTTCTGCCCTTTCTTAGCCACGAAATTAGGAGCTTTAGGGGAATTTGTAAATGGATGTAACGCCTACCTGGGTTTCAACATCACATTTGGCATCTCTCGTTAAGAGGTCCTAACCCATTGTTGGACATGGGGAATCTTTTCTTTACGTGATGTCTTCCCAGTTTTGCAGAGAGATGACTGACTGAGCAGCGGAGACAGGCCTGAATGTCATCGAGACTTTGGGGGCTCCCTCCTAGTCCTCATCTTGTATGGCTGGCGTGTTCTGAGCTGGTCTGGGGCTCCTGGTGCGAGACACAACCTCTTAGATGTTCTGCAGCCTCCAAAAAGCAGTGTGCTTTCCCCAAAGGTGGCATCAAGCACCCGAGCTGTTGGCTCCCATCTCTTCCCTTTACACACCGAGGATTGTAGATTCCCCTTTTGCTTTCTCTGCCCTTCTTGTGGAAGAAGCCTTTTAAAAGCTGCATTTAAAAAAAACTCTTCAGGAGCACCTGCACTTTCTGAAAACCGGCTTTCTTTCCAATAAAGGTTTGGTTGCAGGTTTGTGTTGCAATGGAGCAACTTCCCTCCTGCCCGGAGATGCGCCCTTCTGCCCTGTGCTCTCGGGGCTGGTGCTTCCCCTTCTCCACCAGGAGCCCAGCAAACTCTCGCTGTTGGATGGTGTACCCTCTCTCTTGTGTCATGGCACTGATACAGCTGCTTAATCTTAGTCCTTGTCCTAAAGCTTGAGCTTCTCCACATTAAAATCCCATTTTATGGATTTACTGGCCTTTTTATTACCGTTTATCTGGCAATTTCTCCATTGTGCCGGGCTGTCTGCATCCTTTCCACTGTTATTGCCATCCCCGGGGTACTGAGTGGCTCTGAAAGCCCCTGAGGTTGGCAACTTTTCCAGGGAGTGTTTACTAAGTCACGCATGTTAATCCTAATTGCAGTGTACTTAGTCAGATGGAGGAGTTAATAACTTGCTCTTTCTTTTTCAGGTCGACACACAACGAGATGGAAAAGAATAGGTGAGTGTTGGAGGCTTGTGAGGATTGGGGTTTGGGTGAATCACTGCTTTTCCAGGGGTTGGGAACCAGGGTCGAGGACCTGAGGTGGCATTGAAGTCGGGAGCGGGAGGGAATGGATGGGATGGCTGGATAAAGCAGCCACTGAGGAGGTTCCCACTGTTTCCCAAGGTAAGTGCTTGGACTTGAAGCATTCCCTGTCTTTGGCCGCTGGAGTAGCTGTGCAATAAGGAAGTGGGAATGATACTTCTCCCCTCTGACACCTCCAGTTTGCTGTCAAAACCCTTCATCCCACCTCTCAGCTTTGCCAGGGAGAAGAGTTTCCAGGCCTCTCCCAATTTCTGGGGGCAATCCCATGCCCGTGGGATGGCCAACATCGTCTGCTCACCCACAGTCGGGCTGTAGGTACATGGCTGGATTATTTGTGACAGATAGGTGCAGTCTTTGTGGTCCAGCTGAAAGATGGCTTTGTGGCCTCGATGGGCTGCTCTTTTTCTCAGCATGGCTTGGATGCAGGTCAAATCTTGCCGTGTCCTCCTGGCAGCAAAGGATTCATGTGAACTTGGTTGGTTTGTATCTTAAGAGGCAGTGTCCCAAGTGGCATGGCTTAAAAAAGGCAAGGGCCATTTATTCCTCATTTGAAAAGACCAAGAAAATTAGAATTTGATTACTTCAGGCTCACCTTGCATCCCTCTTGCCTTGTTTAGACCGGAGCCATGTTGAAATCCCATTGGTAAGTTGTTGCACAAACAAGTGCAGTAAATGCTTCATCTTTTCCAACCCTTTGAACAGAGTGGCTGGAGAAATGATCTTCTCTCTGGACAGGGTTTACATGCCCCTTCGCTCCTCATTAGGTATACCTTAATCCTGTCAAGTCAGTGGATCTTGACCAAAATTTGCCAGCTTCCTGCCCTGGCATGAGGAGCAGCTTGGGGAGGGAGAGCAATGAGAAGATGAGTATCTCACAGAGCGTAAGGACAAGGGCAACGAAACAAGCAGACGGGCTTGGAAGGTCCTTTGCCTGGGAAATAAATCCTTTGAGGGTTTCTTTTTTATATTATTTTTCTTTTTTTATTATTATTATGAGCCAGTGGGATTTTTAGGGCTTTTTAAGTGTGGCATCACTTTCAGCTCGGTGAAGCGTGGCAGAAATGCGCTTATATATAAAAGCGCATTTTATATGCTGCTGCGCCTCTGACTTTGAAGCGGAAACCCCAGTTTTGACTCTGGCGTTGGCATTGTGTAATCCAGAAACTTGCTTGGCATGGGGCTGGTTGCTGAGCTCCCCTCTGCGTAACTTCTGCTAGGCAGGGAGGGCTAGCTTTTTGCCATTTTTTGTTGGTTTGCTTTTTTTCTGGTGTGAACAACCAGCATGACAAGGCATTATTTTGTAGCAGAAATAGCCGAGGTTTTTGATTTGGCTGCCACAAACCCTCGCACAGTGTGGCTGGGATAGCTCCTTATCCACAGATCTAGCAGGTAAATCACTTGTAAGCTGTCACAGCACGGTTGGGCAGGTCTGCACCGCTCCAGGCAGCTCCTCCTCACCCTGCTCAGGAAAATAATCTTTGGAAAGGCTCATCTTTGAGCCCATTGGTGTTTGGGATTCACCCGAAGAATAAAGACCACGTTTTGTTTGCATTTTAATTCAGGAGGTACTTTGTGTAGGCAAATGCCTGTTTACTCCTCGCATGCCCAAAACAAGATAGGCAGGTACTTGCAAAATCCCAGTTTGCAGCTGCCTGTGTCCATTGGGTGTTACAAAGGCAGGTGTTGCAACCGATGCCAAAGAGTGTGACCTAAATCTTGGGGTCGGAGTGCCGAATGCAAGGGAAACCAGCCTGTGCTGGGAGCATCTTGGTTATCCACAGATGAAGGGACTTCCTTGAGGAGCCAGAGCTTCCCTTGGCAGTGGCATGCATGCAGTAAAGCATTAGCCTATGTACTAATGAGGACAAAATCTGTGTGTTATAGGGAGGGAGGGATTCCTATCAGGCTCTTGGCAGCCAAGGAGTGTGATGCTGCTTGGGGCTGGCGTTCCCTTGGGGAGCTGGTTTGTTTTGACCAGAGCCACATATGCCAAGAGGATGGATCCAAACCCAGCCTGTTCCTACTAAAAATAGGGAAAGGAAGCACTCCCAAGGGAGGTGCTGGGTTTGCACCTGTGTGGCATCAGCCCATGTGGCTTCAGCTGTCGGTGGAGAAAGGCAGTGACCAAACAGCATCCCTGTAAGTGAAGCTTTTTGGGAGGAGAAAGACCAAAAGCAGATACCCTCACCCAAAAAGTCAACATCTTTGGCAACTCTTTGCCAGCAAGTGTCCCAACAGCCTGGCAGGGTTTTGTCAGGGTTGGCCAAAGCTGGAGTTGGGATTTTTGGAGAGGTCTCTTTGTCTGGCTGCAGTTTTTGCCTGGTGTATGGAAGCTGCCAGAGAGTGGGAAGGCATCTGGTTCAGCTTAGCTTCCAACCATCCTGATTATCTGCTGTTTGGGAAGCAGGTACCTGACCAGTCAGCGTGTTGTGTGTTCTTACAGGCGTGCCCATCTACGACTGTGTTTGGAGAAGCTGAAAGGGTTCGTACCGCTTGGACCCGAAGCCAGCAGACACACCACCCTGAGTTTACTAACGAAAGCCAAATTGCACATCAAGGTGAGCGTGGGCTCGTTCAGTGCTGCTGAACCCACCCACTGTGAGAGACACAAGAAGTGGGGTTCCCATTGGTTAGGTGTAGGTGCTGAGCTCGGTTTCAAGAGCAGCACCGGCACCAGGGGTGCAGGGCCTTGGGCGCCTGGATCCTCAAGTGGGATGAAGGTAACGGCCAGGTCAGGACGTTGTTTTGGAAATAGTGGCAGAGATTAATGCTGTTGCAGGTCAGTATTGCCCTTCTTGCAGCTGGCACAGTGAGTCTGTGTGATTCTCCTTATCAACAGGATCATAGAGGGTGTCCACACTGCTTTACAGCCAAATTTCTGCATTGTACCCTACACCGCAGCGAAGCCTGGAGGCCTTAGGGATGAGACTGGCTGCAGGATTGCAGGACACCTGTTTTTTTCCTTTCTTTTCTAGAGTATTTCTTACTTCACTCTTTGTCCTTTAGACTGTGACTGACAGGGCTGTCCTCACTGGGTGTATTCAGGCTCCATGAGCTGAGAGATAACCAGGGCATCGGGCTGTGTTCGACTCCCTAGTTATCAAAAACTCTAAAAACTATAAATAGGATGGGGCCGGTCCCAGCATAGCTGTGCATGTAAATTGTTTGGAGAGAAAAGTGTACCTTATGTGCCTTCTCCAGCAGCCTCAGGGCAGGTCCAGACTTCTCCATCCCTAGGCCAGAGGCTGCACCCTGCTTCAATGTCCATTGGCTCGTGGGAGGATGAAAGTTGCATCCATATGACTTATGTGCTCGACATCCTGAGCATGGTGAAGCCAGGTAGCTCCTTGGTAGTTGGTGGCAGTCTCATTTGGGTGGCTTGGGTAGGGAAAGCGATGTTTCACGTGTGGCTGGGAACTGGGCAGCTCAAGATGCCTTCTCTCTCATCCTCTGCAGAAGCTTGAAGACTATGACAGGAAAGCCGTACACCAAATAGACCAGCTGCAGCGGGAGCAGCGGCACCTGAAAAGGCAGCTGGAGAAGCTGAAGATAGAGAGGATAAGGATGGACAGTATTGGATCCACTGTTTCTTCAGAGCGCTCAGACTCGGATAGAGGTGAGACCCTGCCCCTCAGGTCAGAGTGGGGCCAGCTGGCAATAAGTCTGGCTGCCCACACTGCAATGCTTAACCATTCCTCTTGCAGAAGAGATAGATGTGGATGTGGAGAGTATGGATGACCTTCCTGCGGACCTCGATTGGAGCAGCAGCAGCCCAAGCGACTCGGACGAAAGAGGGAGCCTGCAGAGTGTCTGTAGCGACGAGGGTTATTCCAGCTGCAGCGTGAAGAGAGTGAAGTTGCAGAGCAATCACAAGCCTTCTCTCGACCTATAAGGAGCAACTCCCGTAGCTGTTTCACCCATGGCCGTTTCCCTTTTGGATCTCGTTAGGTAGCACACTGGACTGTCCTGCCATTCTCTTGCACATAAAAAATCTTAATGAACTGCTGACTGGAATGAAGCTGAGCTTTGCCCAAGTCCCAAAACCCGGCGTAGGGCTGTGGGTGGCAAGTTGCGCCCCGGAGCTTGCATCTGCCAGCTTCTCTTCCCGTCTGAAAGTCCCCTCTGCAAGACCGTACATTCCAGCCATGTTTTGATGTGCCCGAGAATACCCTAGGAGTAACAGCAACCTCAAAAGACCTCCACTAGGATTTTTGGCTTGCTGTCACCACCTGGTATTCCCAATCTACTCTGCATTTGCCCAGCGACGTCATGTACCCGATAATCAGCAGCGGGGCCCAAATATAAGAGTTTATGGGCAAGTATCCAAAGGTAGAGCCAACCTCTTGCATAGTTTAGATCCAGGAGAGAGCAGAGGCAAGTTGGCAATCGGGAAGCAGAGCATTTCAGCCGTGTCATGTCTTGGATGGGCGCAGAGATTGCACCCCCAGCCACCAGCACATTCATCAGAGGGCTTCTCTCCGCCAGCTCTAAATATTCAGGGTGGCAGCGCAGCCGTGTACAGCCCAGCCCAGCCCTGCTGTCATCCCGCAGCTGGAGCCTTACTGGCATGGGGAGCACCACTGGGGAAGGGCTGTGGGGCTCAGCACTCATCATTTGGGGTCGGACATCTTCGGTCTGGGAAGTTTTCTGTCTTACCCAAAATCAAACGGCCCCTGTTCCCATCCTGTGCGATGTCCCACTTCCTGCTTTGCGGCTGCACAATGCTGTTCCAGGCGAGTGGTCCTGGAATTTTTTTCATGCTTCTTATCTCTGGGACAAATTTTTTCTACCTCGGAGAGATGAACAAAGATTATCTCCATCCCTTTAGCACAAAAAACAAAGATGATGCTTCATTTGTTTTACAGAAGCGATGCCCGGCCCCATTCAAATCCATCTAGTGACAGTTTAGCAATAACCCGACAGTGAGGGGGAGTGGGGCAGCCTCTGGCCGTCAGCACCCAAGGGGACCCCACAGATCTTCACTGAAGCACTTCTCTGGCCATTGGGGATCTTTTCAGGCACTCAAACGGGCTCACGAAGGATTGTGGTCGCCACCTTAGGGAGAGGAACCTAAACACACCAAGAAAGGGCCAGAGCCCTTCCCACTGCCCTGACAGTGGAGGGGTCCTGACCTGAGAGCGCACGGAAATGTACAGAAAACACACAAGCTATAAATAGTATTTATTCCTTTGTCTATGTACTGGAGATAATATTCTTATGACTTTCTGCTTTTATAGATGTTCTGGAAACTTTGATTCGTAGAGGTCCACTAACAGAGACGTTTCTTTTCCCCTTGAGCCAGGCGATGGTCCTTTCCGCCCCCTTGGCAAACCTCTTACTCGATCCCTGTCGGCACCGGGTGGGGAGCTGCTTCGCTTTCCAAGGGCTTTTGTTAGCAGTGGGAGACAAAACCGGGCTTCCCCACGCACCTGCGGTCTGTACCCATCTATTTAAGAAATGCAGTTTCCGAAATGCTGAAAGCCACCGAGATGCTCCATAAAGTGAGCAATATAAAACTCAGTTTCTTTCCCCTCCACCTTTTTTTTTTTTTAATATCCTCAATCTATTTCTGGATCATTTGAAATCTTTGAGAAGCAAGAAGGATGGGAGATGGGGCTAACTAATTGCTAAAAACTCCAAGTCTTGGCTCTTTTTGCACCTCCTGGGTTTTTAAAGAGAAAAAAATCAAAACTACAAGGAATTATTTTTTTTTTTAAAGCAGACTGGGTTTTCCAATGTCCAACAGATTTAGCATCAGTACACGCGAAGCAGCCAGCCTTTGCTCAAAACCCCTATGCTTTCAAAAAGATGGGGGCAAAAATAGGCAGAAAGATGAAAAGCACAGAGAAAAGGAAGTGGAATATCAGCACTTTGAGGTATTTGCCGAGAGCCCTTCCTCACCCTCTTCCAAAAGGGTGCCTCTTCCTCCACCTTGGGAGTCCCTCCAGAGCCGTGGCTCTTGCTGCCTTTGAGCAGGGAAGGGTGACGTCCAGCATTGGGAAGGCACCATCAGGGTTCAATGGTAGGTAGAAAACAGTTAATTTGTGGTTATCGTTTAGATAGGCTGAGTCTTAAGGTTTCAATTAGGCTTAAATTATTATTCTTTTTCAGTGTTGTGCCTTTTTGAGTTACCCACCTTCTTCTCTTTTCTTCTGCATGGGGGTTACTCCACCCCTCCTCTTTTTTGTCCCAAACTAATAATTATCGGACCTTTACACTGTTGGGATGTGCTCCTCTCCAGCCTGAGGGCGAAGAGAAATGGGAACCCTCCAAAATGATGCACTAACCTGGAAGGAAGCTGTAAATCTGATGGTTGATTCCCGGCGAGCGGCCGGGACTGTCTCTGGCAGCTTTTGCTCTCTCCAGGTCCCCCACTTCGTCGGCCATGGCACCTGGCAGCTGTGCAAGCCTTTTCCTGGAATTCACTAATCCACCAGCATTCCTAAGAAGTAAGCTGCAGGAAGGACATCTTTGTATATTGTGATTAAAATAAAAAGGGGATGCGAGGAGCCGCTTGCGCACCCCACGTTTACAACGGATTGTTGCACAGACGGGTGTGAGTCAAAAACACGCTTTTTTGGGGGAGTTGGTTTTTTTTTTCTTTTTCCTTGCGGAAGGCAGATCCCAAACCACTGCTTTGGGTGGTGAGAGAACGGGAAGCTGCTGGGAATGGGGCTCTATCCACATCTCTCTGGAGCCTATCACTGCCCTGGCGCTTTGCTCCTGATTTGTCCCCCCATGTAGAAAAAGGTTGGGACATCACCTGCCGTCACTTGCTCCCTGGAAAACATCATGTTCTTGCTCTGCCACAGCTATGGCTGAAAACCGCGACATTTCTTTCATCCTTTTAATTTATCCAGTGTAGCGGTACGCAAGCCATCCAAAGCGTCTGATCCAGAACCATCTGGGCATTGCTTGGATTTTCTTTGACACATTATATTTGTGCTTTTCCATCTTTTTCTCCTAACCTTTTGCTTCCCAAGAAGCAAACCTGTAGAGTATTGGCTTTATTTTAGGCATTTGAGAGCCGGGGAGCGGCAGATGGGAGAATAGGAATTCTGTTTCCAGCCGTTCGGTTCCTGCTGTAAATACCCCGTTGTCATTCAGAATCCTGTGTCAAGGCCATCTAATGGTGCTTTTTATTACAGTTAGCATACGCATTTTTAGAAACTACATGTTTTAGGAGACCTTTGCTTTGTATATGGATACTTCTGTATTGTTCAACTGTTAGAAAATAAATTATTTCATTATGAAAGAGAACCAGTGTGCTGGCTGCTGCCTCGGGAAGCAATGGGAAGGCTCCTGGGGATGTCTCATGGATGAGAAATGGCAGCTGGGAGCCTCCATCCCACTCTTCCCCATCCCACTCTTCCCCATCCTGCTGCCCAATCCATGTTTTCCGCACCCAACAGGATAGAGCTTTGCTGCCTCCCCCCAGGTAGGTTTTGCTCCACGACCAAGGGTCCCTGGGAAGGTTGAGCTCTAGTTTTGGGTGCTGGTGCCCTTGGGTGGGTGGTGGGCCCTGTCCCATCCCCAGCCAGAGCCCCTGATACTGCAGGGCGCAAAGGGCACATATGACCACGGCTGGCAGGGCTGACACCGAGCCGTGCTGGGGCTCAGCAGCCCTGAATCCAAACCTCGGGGTTCTCCACAGACTGGATCTGGCCACAGCGCCTCTGTGGAGAAGTGCGGTTTCAGGCAGCCAAGGGCAAGCTCCATCCACAGCCCCATCCAGCGATTGCTCCCACACCAAAGGTGCCAGGAGGGCAAAGCGGTGCTTGTTCTCACTGTCTCTTAGAACGGCTTCCATTGCCCCGGTAAGCTCTGCGCTAAAACTTCCGTAAGAGTTGGGCGCAGAACCAGAAAATATCTAGACAGTGCTCTCGCAATGGAAAGTTCCAGCAGGGAAAAGTTGTGCTTGTTCTCACTGTCTCTGGGACGAACGAGGCTCATGGACACTGATGAGGGGCATGAGATGCTTGGGTAGTAATGGATGTCTCTATGTCACTGGAGGCAGCACGGCAGGAGCACTTGGCCCAGCACCGGAGGGCTGCGATGCTGATTAGGAGTGTTCCCAAGCCATATCCTGCTGAGAGGGCCCTAGCAGCTGTTGATGCTGGCTCTAGGACATGGACATGGGAATGGCGCAGGTCCTGGAGTAGGACACTGCTGGCATGGCACGGCTGCTTGCGGCTACTGGCATGTTGCATGAAGTTTAAAACAGATGGATGGAAGGGATTTAGGAATATTTTGAATCAGGAGCGATACGTGCAACCCTAAGAGAGTTAGAAAGCTTTTATTTGGGAATCATGAAGATGGAGAAAAAAACAGATCCCCTCAACCTGCTCTGGGTGCCTGGAGGCCTCCTCAACAGCCTCAGGGACTACGGGTAACTCCCTGAACCTCCCCCAGCCCTGCTCGCCCACCATGAGCCTGAAATGTGTCTCTAGTGCCAGGCGCAGAGCGATGCAGTGTCCCCAGGGCTCATTCTGGGGCAAAAGCCCGCGTTCCGCAGGATTTTGTTGCAGAGGGGCTGTCAGTCGCTGCCT
The DNA here is from genome assembly GCA_013400135.1 of Rhinoptilus africanus. Taxonomy (NCBI): domain Eukaryota; kingdom Metazoa; phylum Chordata; class Aves; order Charadriiformes; family Glareolidae; genus Rhinoptilus; species Rhinoptilus africanus. Next base: position 58,213 of record VXBO01010099.1, read on the forward strand.
GGGCTGCGAGCGTGGACGGGGCCGAGAGCCGGGAGCCTCGCAGCACGGTGAGTGGTTCTGGTCCCCGGCTGGCCTCAAGTGCGCTGAGAGCGGTCAGTGCTCATCACCCTAATGAGCGCGGAGAGCGGGATAATTAAGGGGGTGCTGCCGCCCCGCGGGCGAAGGCCGGTTCCGCAGCTGGGGCGCGGCGCCAGACACCAGGCAGCGCTGCGGAGGAATCGGGCCGCGCCATGGGTTTATTTTGTGCTGCCGCACAGAACTCTATAAAGCTTCTAAGGAGAAAAAGCCGGGTTTGGGTGAGTTCCCCGCCGGCGGGCCCGGCCGCACGGCCCCTTTGCCACGGCGACCGCTCCCCCTCCCCCGCCGGGGCGCCTTCGTCATGGCAACTGCTCCCGGGCGGAGAGGGGCCACCCCGCGCTCCCATTGGTCGTATCGCCTCGTCGGGGGTGGGGCGCGGTGGAGATTGACGGCCGCCGGAGAGGGGTGGGCAGGCGGCGGGGCGACGGCC